>OZ024745.1:29025427-29297927 GCA_964016885.1 Eledone cirrhosa | reverse complement strand
GTTGTTTACTCGAGAGAAGGCTACGTTGGTATGGACACGTGATGCGCATGAAAGTCGATAGCTGTATAACAAAGTGCAGGGCAATAAAGATAGACGGTAGTCACGGAATAGGCAGACCTAGAAAAACCTGGGACGAGCTGATAAACTCCGACATCACACACTTACACCTCTCCAAGACAATGTCACTGGACCGAGACCTTTGGCGGTACTCAGTAACAGAGAAGACCCGCCTTACCTAAATATATAGTAAAACCTACTCCAGCCAGTAGGCATCTCTAACAAAATACACCCCGTCCCACCACCCCCACCCCCACCCGATCCACACCACCCCGTTCTATGTAAAGTTATGTTGGTGCCGCGCCATCGAGGCCGAAACAAATGAGATCGTGTAGGTGTCACGACAAAAAAACACACAGTCCACGCTGTAATGTGGCCGTGTAGGCAACACGGTAAAAACCTCCCAGACCCACACTGTAAATGTGGTTGGTGTTAGGAAGGGCATCCAACTGTAGAAAACCTGCCAGACAGTCCTATGCGAGCAAGACAATCACTCTTGCCTCAAGTGGGACTACCCCCGTCCAAACCCATGCAAGCGTGGAACACGGACGTTAAACGTTGATGATGATGATGATGATGATATAAAATGAATATCTGTATATTTACTTCTCAAATGAGTTCTTTGCTTCTATTATTATGATTAACACTAACCTGCATGTTTTACTAATTAATCTATCATCTATATTGCAATCTAGTCTACTCAGCAATTAACATATTTGCTGGCCTATTAGACGCCCCTTCGTATAAGAAACCCCCTGGTTTTATAAGGACATTTTGAGAAAAAAGGAATTTTAGTACATAAATTTATTAAAAAATAATTTGTTTTCACAGAAAATCTTAGTATTAGTAATACTAATAGTAATATAAACTAATTTGTTTTTAACCATGATTGTCCTCACCCTCCGTTCGACCTACCATCAGCGATACAGGTGTATTGGATGCAGGAAAAAAATCTTTATATGTTTTTTTTTTAAAGTGCATCCAATAGACCAGCAAATATGGTATGCAATTAGTTTTCTCTCATTAAGATGAGTAGGTGCTACGATAAAACACACCCAGTACATCCTGAAAGGTAGCAGTGCTGGTGCCAACATAAAAAGGCACCAGGTACACGCTGGAAAGTGGTTAGGAAGGACATTGTTTGAAGAAAGGTCACTATTTCAATGCCTCATCTTTTCAGGCAGTATGGTCAAACTTAGGCCTTGAAACCTTGGATAATGCCTTTATTCCATGTATGAATATAATATAATATAATATAAATAGAGAGAGAGAGAGAGAGGTGTGTATGCATATACATGAATATATTAATATGTGAGAGTGGAGGTATGTGACCTAGAGGTAAAGGTGTTGGACTTACGATAATGTTGTGGGTTTGATTCCTGAACTGGGTTGTGTGTTGTGTTCTTGCATAAAACATTTCACATTAGTTACTCCAGTATACTCAGCTGAAAATGAGTATCAGCAATAACTGGGGGTTTAATCCTATGATGGACTGGTGTCCTACCCAAGAGGGAGTCTTGTACTCTCAGTCGCTTCACACCACGAAACCAAGGATAATCACCGGCCTGATGAGCGTCCAGGTTCGAGACAGTCTTTAGACTGTTTTTTAGTGTGTGAGTGGGTGTTTATCACAGCATTTAATTGTATGTGTGTGTGCATGCGTATATATATACAAAGAGAAAGAGAGAGTGTGTGTGAGTGAGTGTGTAAATGTGTTACAATATTGAATAACCTCAGAATGAGCTATTATGTAAAAGAAATAGGTTATTTCAACAGACAGAGAATATCTAGGTTAACAATAAGTGTGTGTATATATATATATATATACATATTCATCATTATCATCATCATCTTCGTTTAACGTCCATTTTCCACGCTAGCATGGGTTAGACGGAAGTTGTCCCACTTGAGGCAAGGTTGGTCGGGTGACCATGTCTCGCTCATATAGGACTATCTGGCAGGTTTTCTACGGCTGGATGCCCTTCCTAACACCAACCACATTTACAGTGTGGAACTGGGAACTTTTTACCGTGTTACCTACAATGCCACATTACAGCGTGGACTGTGTTTTTTCTCGTGACACCTACATGATCTCGATCTCGATATCTCATTTATTTGGACTGGATGTTGTGGTACCAACTTTATAGAGAGAGGGTGGTGTTGGTGGGAGTGGGAGGATAGGGTAGGGGTAGTGGATTGGGGTGTATATTTGGTTAAGAGGTGCCTACTGACTGTAGGTTTCGCTTTGTACATAGGCAAGGCGGGTCTTCTGTATTACTGCGTAGCGCCAAAGATCTCGGTCCAGTGACACTGTCTTAGAGAGGTGCAAGTGTGTAAGGTCGGAATTTATCAGATCGTCCCAGGTTTTTCTGGGTCTACCTACTCCGTAACTACCATCAATTTTGATCACCCTGCACTTTTTTATACAGCTGTCGTCTTTCATGCTCATCACGTGGCCATACCAACGTAGTCTTCTCTCAAGTAAACAGCATCTGATCCCTCTTATTCCTAATTTCTAACTTAGTTCATTTATGCTTTGCTGTTCACGTATATTACTATTACACATCCAACGGAGCATGCATGCTTCATTCCTTTCCAGTCTGTGCAGGTCCTCTGCACGTAATGTCCATGTCTCACTGCCATGTAGCATTGCTGTTCGTATACAAGCATCATACAATCTGCCTTTCATTTTTAGAGAGAAACCTTTTGTGGCCAACAGCGGTATAAGCTCTCTGCACATTTTCCATCCCATTCTGACTCTAGCTACTGTACTTTCAGAGCACCCTCCACCACTGCTGATTTCGTCACCCAGGTAACGGAAAGTGTCTACTATTTCTATAGAACCATCTGAGCAATAGAAGGAGCTAGTATCCTGTGGACACTTGCTGCTAGCGTGGAAAATGGACGTTAAACGAAGATGATGATGATGATATATATACATATTCATATATATATATATAGTATTAGTTATACTATTTATGGTTATGTAAACACAAAACCTTAAGCAGTTGTAAGTATTTTACACACACCCTAAATAGTGGTAGGCAGTAATGTATTACTACCTTATTACCAGTAAGTTAAGTAGCTCAATGTAAAAACATCAGATGATTTACAGAGCAGTTATATGAAATATAAGAATCAAAGAACTGTTCAAAACATTATTGTGCTTACAGCTGTTTCCTCCAAACCGAGGTTTGGATTCTTCGGAGCAATTTATTAATGCATGGACAGTTATATGACCTCCTTTTCAGCCGAGTGACATACCAATACATATTCAAACATTGATACATATTCAAACATTGTGGGTCAACATTCATTACAATAGAAATAACAATAGTATAACACTAGTATAACGGCAGTAACAATAGAAATAACACTAGTATAAGTAATAACACCAGGGTTGTCAACCTGAACACCCAAAATCCTATATCCACCACACAGACTTCCGCATTGCATTATAACCAGCGGACTAACGCACAGAATAATTGTAACTGTAGAGCTAATAGAACCTGCCCTTTAGATAAAAAATGCCTAACCAAGGATGTCATATACTCATGCACAGTCACGACTAATAACTCTTCAGAAACCTATGTAGGCTCCACCTCTAACTGCTTCAAAATTAGATATAACTCGCACATCCACTCGTTCAAAAAGCACAGCCTAGCCAACTCCACCTCACTTTCTAGCTACATACACTATCTAAAATCTAAAAATAAACCATACACACTCAAATGGGAAGTGATAGGCAGCGCGACCTCGTACAAACCACCTAATAAATTCTGTAACCTCTGTATACTAGAGACACACAATATTATCTTCTCCAACCGTAACCTACTTAACAAAAAATCTGAGGTGTTTGCAACTTGCCAGCACCGCCTCAGACATTCCTTCCAAAACTTTAAGCCCTATATATAGCAATGTCGGACTGGAACCTAACACCACATCTAGCATCAAACACCAGAAACACACCCTATACTACATACCCAACACTAGCTGATCCATTATAACACAAACAACGACATCCCTCTGGAACCCTTCGCAGGGAAAATACCCATTTATACCTCTACGGCAGGTGTGACAACATCCACCCACCTGGACGGCACTACACCGCTCTAAGGGTAATTTGAGCATGAATTGATCGGTTGGATGGTGTTGGGCAGAGGAAACACCTTCCTTAGACAGATGTAAAATGATTTAATCGAGTAGCGCTGTTGACCAGTAGGACCGGGCTGCTGAGCGCAGTGAGTGAATGCAATGCAACTGCCGTGCGGGTTGTACCTATATGGATGATCTGACGGTCAGAGAGGGGTCGCGAGGACTGCGGATTGACCTTTGGCCTGCCTGGGGACGATTATCTTTCGACATCCAATGTAGCAAGCGATGACCCAGATCTTACCAGAGATCATTGGGTCCTGAAGCAATCCTGCAATCACCGCGCCTGGTCATATGAGCAGACTACAACCACAGAGATCATTAATTTAGAATCCTCGCTCATCATCTATAATTTCCATTTGTAGCACCTTGAGATGGGTTAATCCACCTTAATAATAATATGATCACCTTCAGCATAATTTAGTTAAACTACTCTATAGTTAGTACACTTTATGCTTTAAAAGTCTCTCTTGGAAGGTGCACCTCACCATAGAATTTAGGGTCCATATTGGGACACATTTTAATGGCTAGATATGGAAACCCCAGAGTTACCTCCCCGCATGCATTAACTCCCCTTAGCCACACACACACTTCCGGTATTCAATGGCGTCTCTCGAAACGTAAACCTCCTGTATCGAACTAAAGAACACCAGACTACGATCTCTAACTGGATTGTCGTGGATTATGTGAAAGGCATATAATCGAAATATACACTCCCTTGACCATGAAAATGCCGAAGTACATGAATTACTTGACATCCCTGCGTTGTGCATCTCCAATACTTATAACACTTTTAATGCTTGCACTATCTTTAATGCTTATAATATTTCTCCACACACAGACTACATCAATCATATAAAGACTTTGCCACCAGATCTACCAACCTAACACTCTTATTTACCTACCTAAGTGCCTCTACCACACATATCTCTCTGCCACACTATATAAACAAGACGCACATGCGTGCCACACATATAACATTTGCACTATATAACCACTTATCTTCATGTTGTACTTTAACCTATATCTTTGATTTTTGATTGTACCTATTAATATAAATGTAATCTCGAAGTGTGTACTGCCACTCTAAATTTTGTAATGAATGTTGACCCACAATGTTTGAATATGTATCAATGTTTGAATATGTATTGGTATGTCACTCGGCTGAAAAGGAGGTCATATAACTGTCCATGCATTAATAAATTGCTCCGAAGAATCCAAACCTCGGTTTGGAGGAAACAGCTGTAAGCACAATAATGTTTTGAACAGTTCTTTGATTCTTATATTTCATATATATATATATATATATATATATACATATATATACTCACTCATTCCGCCACACACTACTACACTCACTACCATACTCACCCCTCCATTCACTACCTCACTCACCCCTCCACTCACTACCACACTCACCCCTCCACTCACTACCACACTCACCCTTCCACTCACTACCACACTCACCCTTCCACTCACTACTACACTCACTCCTCCACTCACTACCACACTCACCCTCCACTCACTACAACACTCACCCTTCCACTCACTACCACACTCACCCTCCACTCACTACCACACTCACTCCTCCACTCACTACCACACTCACCCCTCCACTCCCTTCCACTCACCCTCCACTCACCCTTCCACTCACTACCACACTCACCCCTCCACTCACTACCACACTCACTCCTCCACTCACTACCACACTCACCCTTCCACTCACCCCTCCACTCACTACCACACTCATCCTTCCACTCACTACCACACTCATCCTTCCACTCACTACCACACTCATCCTTCCACTCACTACCACACTCATCCTTCCACTCACTACCACACTCACTCCTCCACTCACTATCACACTCACCCTTCCACTCACCCCTCCACTCACTACCACACTCATCCTTCCACTCACTACCACACTCACCCTCCACTCACTACCACACTCACTCCTCCACTCACTATCACACTAATATAACTTCATCATACACTTTGGCTGCTAGCACACTTCTTAATATATATCTTAATTACCAACACGAGCACTAATTACATGCAGATTATTATGACCATTTCAGAATAATACTAAGAGTGAATGGGTGTATACACCCATGAAATACACCTTTCATTGTAGTTTTGAATGATATATACACCTTCTGACGAGGGTCCAATTAGATCTGAAAATCAATTAAAGATGTTTATCATTTTTTTTCAATTTACAGGGAAATACGTATTTTCTGGCATGTTTACATGTCTACATATTAGATATATGTATATATTTATACATGTTGCTGCAGTCATAATTATACATGCTGTATTTATACAGATATAACTTTACATACATACATACATACATACATACATACATACAACCTTGCCACCAGGAAGGTGGCCGGTCAAAAAAATATACTCGAAATTAAGAGAAAGAGAAAACATACATACATACATACATACATACATACATACATACATACATACATACATACATACATACATACATAAACACAGAGAGTATATACACAGTTTTATTGTGGAAACTGACACTCAGTTTTATAGTGAAAGTAGAGATATGAACTACCTGACATCAGCCAGACATTGGACATACAAACACACTACCACTTTACAGGGTGTACTGGGTACATTTTACTGTGGCACCAGCACTACCACTTTACAGAGTGGGCTGGGTGTATTTTATCATGGCACCAGCACTACCAGCTTACAGAGTGTACTGGGTACATTTCATAGTGGCACCAACACTTTATACAGTGTACTGGGTACATTTTACTGTACCACCAGCACTACCGCTTTACCACTTTATACAGTGTACTGTGTACATTTTACTCTGGCACCAGCACTACCACTTTATCACCTTACACAGTGTACTGGGTGCATTTCATAGTGGCACCAGCACTACCACTTTACACAGTGTACTGGGTGCATTTCATAGTGGCATCAGCACTACCACTTTACCACTTTACACAGTGTACTGTGTACATTTTATAGTGGCACTAGCACTACCACTTTACACAGTGTACTGGGTGCATTTCATAGTGGCACCAGCACTACCACTTTACCACTTTACACAGTGTACTGTGTACATTTTATAGTGGCACCAGCACTACCACTTTACACAGTGTACTGGGTGCATTTCATAGTGGCACCAGCACTACCACTTTACCACTTTACACAGTGTACTGTGTACATTTTACTCTGGCACCAGCACTACCACTTTATCACCTTACACAGTGTACTGGGTGCATTTCATAGTGGCACCAGCACTACCACTTTACCACTTTACACAGTGTACTGTGTACATTTTATAGTGGCACCAGCACTACCACTTTACAAGTGTACTGGGTGCATTTCATAGTGGCACCAGCACTACCACTTTACACAGTGTACTGGGTGCATTTCATAGTGGCACCAGCACTACCACTTTACCACTTTACACAGTGTACTGTGTACATTTTATAGTGGCACCAGCACTACCACTTTACAAGTGTACTGGGTGAAGAAAAAGGTGAAGATGATAAAGAGGAAGAAGAAAACGGTGATGATGTGTGAAAATATAAGTTTGCTGCACCAGTCTTTTGTTTCTAGAGGACATTGAGTAATTTATAAGCATCAAAGATTGTTTGAACTAGTTGAGGAACAATTTACTGTAAATAGAAGCTGTGATATGAAGAAAATGGTAATTAAAAGACAACAGAAATAGGCTTTGGTCAATGGAAAGAACCACCAGCCTAAATTTTTACAACAATGGTGGGACATTGGTGAGGTGGTGATGTGGTGGGTGGAGTATTGGTGAGGTGGTGGGTGGAGGCTGGAGTATTGGTGATGTGGTGGGTGGAGTATTGGTGAGGTGGTGGGTGGAGTATTGGTGAGGTGGAGGGTGGAGTATTGGTGAGGTGGAGGGTGGAGTATTGGTGAGGTGGTGGGGGAGTATTGGTGAGGTGGGGGGTGGAGTATTGGTGAGGTGGTGGGTGGAGTATTGGTGAGGTGGTGGGTGGAGTATTGGTGAGGTGGAGGGTGGAGTATTGGTGAGGTGGTGGGTGGAGTATTGGTGAGGTGGTGGGGGAGTATTGGTGAGGTGGTGGGGGAGTATTGGTGAGGTGGTGGGGGAGTATTGGTGATGTGGAGGGTGGAGTATTGGTGATGTGGAGGGTGGAGTATTGGTGATGTGGAGGGGGAGTATTGGTGATGTGGAGGGGGAGTATTGGTGATGTGGAGGGTGGAGCATTGGTGAGGTGGTGGGGGAGTATTGGTGATGTGGAGGGTGGAGTATTGGTGAGGTGGTGGGGGAGTATTGGTGAGATGGAGGGTGGAGTATTGGTGAGATGGAGGGTGGAGTATTGGTGAGATGGAGGGTGGAGTATTGGTGAGGTGGTGGGTGGAGTATTGGTGAGATGGTGGGGGAGTATTGGTGAGGTGGAGGGTGGAGTATTGGTGAGGTGGTGGGGGAGTATTGGTGAGGTGGTGGGTGGAGTATTGGTGAGGTGGTGGGGGAGTATTGGTGAGGTGGTGGGGGAGTATTGGTGAGGTGGTGGGGGAGTATTGGTGATGTGGAGGGTGGAGTATTGGTGATGTGGAGGGTGGAGTATTGGTGATGTGGAGGGGGAGTATTGGTGATGTGGAGGGGGAGTATTGGTGATGTGGAGGGTGGAGCATTGGTGAGGTGGTGGGGGAGTATTGGTGATGTGGAGGGTGGAGTATTGGTGAGGTGGTGGGGGAGTATTGGTGAGATGGAGGGTGGAGTATTGGTGAGATGGAGGGTGGAGTATTGGTGATGTGGAGGGTGGAGTATTGGTGATGTGGAGGGGGAGTATTGGTGATGTGGAGGGGGAGTATTGGTGATGTGGAGGGTGGAGCATTGGTGAGGTGGTGGGGGAGTATTGGTGATGTGGAGGGTGGAGTATTGGTGAGGTGGTGGGGGAGTATTGGTGAGATGGAGGGTGGAGTATTGGTGAGATGGAGGGTGGAGTATTGGTGAGGTGGTGGGTGGAGTATTGGTGAGATGGTGGGGGAGTATTGGTGAGATGGTGGGTGGAGTATTGGTGAGATGGTGGGGGAGTATTGGTGAGGTGGTGGGTGGAGTATTGGTGAGGTAGTGGTGTGGAGGGTGGCATATTGGTGAGGTGGGGAGAGTGGTGATGTGGAGGGTGGAGTATTGGCGAGGTGGTGGTGGTGTGGTGGCATGGAGTATTGGTGGGATGGTGACATCAATGATAGAGTATTGGAGAGGTGGAATATCGGTGAGGTAGTGGAGGGGGTGAAGCATTGGTGAAGTGGGGAAATGGTGTGATGGAGAGGGAGGGTTGAGATGGGGAGATGGTGTTGTGGAGAGGGAGGGTTGAGGCAGGGAGAGGGGGGTGGGATGGAGAGGTGGTGTGTGGTGAAGAGGGAAAGATGGTGTGATGTGGTGTGATGGAGAGGAAAAGAGTTGAGGTGTGAAGGTGGTGTGATGGTGAGGTGGAGGGGTGGGTGAAGAGTTGTGAAGGGACATAGTGTGGTGGAGAGGGAAAGTTGGGGTGTGGTGGAGAGAAAGAGGGTGTGGTGGTGTGGTGGAGAAGGAACCACATTAATAAATGTCCCAAAATAACCGAACCAACATCACTAGTTAGAAATCAAAATTACTATTATTGGAACATAGCAGCAATTTTTAGAAATTTAAATTGTTCTTATTATTGGTTGTGGTGGTGGTGGTGGTGGTAGTAATGATCGTGGTGGTGGTGGTAGAGGGGGGAGTGTTGCTGGTGGTGGTGTGAGTGTTGCTGGTGGTAGTGTGAGTGTTGCTGGTGGGAGTGTTGCTGGTGGTGGTGGGAGTGTTGCTGGTGGTGGTGGGAGTGTTGCTGGTGGTGGTGTGAGTGTTGCCGGTGGTGATTGGTGGTGGTAGTGGAAATGTTGGCCAAGGTGGTGGTTGGTTGTGGTGGTGGTGGTGATGGTAGTGGAAGTGTTGGCGAAGGTGGTGGTAATGGTGGTTGGTGGTGGTCGTCGTAATGGTGGTGGTTGATGTGATGGCACTGGTGTTGATGGTATTGGGAGTGTTGGTGAAGGTGGTGGTTGGTGATGGTGGTGGGAGTGGTGGTGGTGGTGGTGGTGGAGGTAGTTGTGGTGGTGGTGGTGGTGGTAGTGGAGAAGTTGCCTTGGAAAGACAAAGTCGGAAGTGATAAAAGAAGGTGACTGGCTTAACAATTATAGTAAAATTAAACTGACAGAACATTAAATATGTGTGTGTGTGTATGTGTGCATCTGTATATATATGTGTGTGTATATACATACATACATATAGGCATATATATATATATATATATATATATATATATATATATATATATGTATGTATATATGTGTGTATATATGTGTGTGTGTGTTTATACATATATATAATGGTTATGTCTTGGAAGCCACTACAATGCAAGTGGGGTTGTAAATATTAAGGCAACAAAATGAGTTGAAGAATAATATGAGAGGTGAGGTTGAGTGAAAAAGAGGAAAAGAAAGAAAACTAGAAATCAGGGATAATGTTACCTTGGAAATATATATATTAGTAACAATATATTTTGAATGTACCATCAATTATCAAGGGAATCTATTGGGAACCTCGAAGAATATTGGGGATGTTTTATGTATGGATGTATACAAAATATTCAAACATTTAATGAATGAGTCATTCAATACATACGTGTGTGTGTGTGTGTGTGTGTGTGTGTGTGTGTGTGTGTGCACGCGCGTGGTTCTTTGATACATATTTTGTACTGTAAAGTGGTCATGTTGGTGCCACAATAAAAAGCACCCAGTCCACACTGTAAAATAATCATGTTGGTGTCACAATAAAAAGCACCCAGTTCACACTGTAAAATAATCATGTTGGTGCCACAATAAAAAGCACCCAGTCCACACTGTAAAATAATCATGTTGGTGCCACAATAAAAAGCACCCAGTCCACACTGTAAAATAATCATGTTGGTGCCACAATAAAAAGCACCCAGTCCACACTGTAAAATAATCATGTTGGTGCCACAATAAAAAGCACCCAGTCCACACTGTAAAATAATCATGTTGGTGCCACAATAAAAAGCACCCAGTCCACACTGTAAAATAATCATGTTGGTGCCACAATAAAAAGCACCTAGTCCACACTGTAAAATAATCATGTTGGTGCCACAATAAAAAGCACCTAGTTCACACTGTAAAATCATCGTTTTGGTGCCACAATAAAAAACACCCAGTCCACACTGTATATGTGGTTGGCATTAGGAATGGCATCCAGCTGTAGAAACCAAGCCAGAAACAGTTTTGTATGAACAAAACACGATCATCTGATCTGACTTGCTTCAAATGGGATAAACCGTCTAACCCATGCTAGTATGGAAAAATTAACGTTAAATGGAGATGAAGATGTTAATGATGATGATTTGTATAGTCTAATTTTATCCTTGAAAACACAATCTTAAGTATTTATCGACATTTGTAAACAAACCATCAGACCATCGAGCGAGTTAAAATTCTTCAGAAATGTAGAAAATTACAAACAGAAAATAACTGAATATGGTTGTTATAAATAATAGCTTAGAAAATCAGGTAAAATATCCCTATAAATAGAAAAGGTGGCCAACAGCTGCTACAGAGTATCAAACCCTCTACCTCTCAAAGAGGTACAGAAATTTCAAATGCAGAAAATAACAGTAACTAGTCAATTGCTATAAATAAATCAAATTGAACTCCATACTTCTCAAATTCTACCAAAATTGTTTTCCATCGATAGATGTATTTTAACAACTTTTGTAAGCTATTATATACAGCAATGGCGGTGGATTGGCAGTATCGGTAGAGGGTCAGACACCATGCTTTGCAGCAAAGAGTTACGGCCCTTTGTGGTCTGAGTTCAAATCCCGCCGAGGTTAACTTTGCCTTTCATCCTTCGATAAAATATAGTACCAGTAATACACTGATATAATTGCTGGCCTTGTGCCAAAAGTAGAAACAATTATATACACCAATATATTGTGATTAAAGTTAATTTCAACCTACTCAAAACTCCAATAGGTTATCTTTGACTATATATATATATATATATAACCCATGCTAGCGGGGAAGATGGACGTTAAACAAAGATGATGATGATCATGATGACCGATTGTGTTGTTATTTCTGTTTACCTTTTACATATATATATATATATATAATATATATATATAATATATATATATATATAAAATTCCGTTTTCTCTTTCACTATGATCTAGTAAAATTTAGTTTTCTGTTTCACCATGCTCTTTCGATCTAGAAAAATTTACTTTTACTTTTTCACCATGTTCCTTTGCCATGCTCTCACGTTAAAGACCCTTTCATTTCAGAATCATGCCTAATCCATGCACTCCTTACACAGACCACTGTCTATCTCTTCAAACTAGTAACTTGCTAACTCAATCTCCATTCCTTAGACAGTTGTTTTTGAAGGGAAGGAAGGGCATCCAGCCATAGAAAACCAGCCAGAAACAGTCCTATATGAGTGAGACACAGTCACCCAACCCAACTTGCCTCTAAATGGGACAAACCCATCTAACCCATGCTAACGTGGAAGATAGACGTTAAACGAAGATGATGATATATATATATATTATGCTCTGGTGTAATTTTTTTTTCACATCTAATTTCCACAGAGCTTTTAATAGAACAACAAAATCAAAATGTTTTTATTATTTTGATTTACATTTGTTTGTTTAGTATTGGTGCTATGATAAAATACACCCACTCCACTCTGGAAAGTGGTAATGCTGGTTCCACAATAAAATGCACCCAGTATACTCTGCAAAGTGGTAATGCGGGTTCCACAATAAAATGCACCCACTTCATTCTGTAAAGTGGTAGTGTTGGAACCACAATCAAATGTATCCAGTACATCCTGTAAAGTGGTAGTACTGATGCCACAATATAATGCACCCAGTACACTCTGTAAAGTGGCAATGTTCAGGCCATGATAAAATGCACCCAGTTCAGTATACAAATTGGTTAGTATTAAGAAGGGCATCCAGCCATAGAAATAATTGTTTCTACTTTAGGCACGAGGCCAGCAATTACCCAATACATTACTGGTACTTTATTTTATCGACCCCGTAAGGATGAAAGGCAAAGTTAACCTCGGCGGGATTTGAACTCAGGGACGTAACTATGTTAGAAAGCATAGCGTCCAACCCTAGAAATAATGTCACCAAAAAATAGGAAGGTACAAGAGAGACAAGGTTCTTGAACCCCTACAGTCTCAAACATGACAACTTGTCGAACCCATGCAAGTATAGAAAGCTGATGATAAAGACAGGCTTCCACATAGTATCAGTCTACCAAATACCATTCTGAAGGCATTTTTTTAACATGTGTCTATAGTAGTAGACACTGAAGGAACCATATAGTATCAAAGGATATAATTCCACATTAGAACCACGCAAAAAAACAAATTTTACTGCCATTTAATCATTTTTCATCTGTTTCTATGGCAACAGAAAGGACAACTGGAGTAGTTAAATGTTTTAAATTACAGGAAATAATCCAGGGAGTGCATATAGGTGTATGTATATAGGTGTATGTATATAGGTGTGTATAGGTAAGTGTATAGGCATGTGTATAGGCATGTATAGGCGTGTATGTGTGTGTAAGTATATATATATATATATGTGTGTGTAAGTATATATGTGTATGTATATATGTATATATATATGTGTGTGTGCGTGTGTGTGACTATTAAACGTAATTGTGTCATATCACTAACATTTAACAATCTATCTGTGTGTGTATATATATGTATGTGTGTGTGTAAATATATGTGTGTGTGTGTATATATATATGTCGTAGGTACATGTATGTATGTGTGTGTATATATTTATGTATGTGTGTGTGTGTGTGTGTGTGTGTGTGTATGTATGTGCATGTATATGAAAGTATATGTGTGTGTATGTAAGTATGTATATATGTGTCCACAGTAAATCCTCATTAACAGTCCAGTTCGAAATGTTCTGTTGGGACAAAATGGAAAACTAACAAGAAAAATACACAATTACAAATATAGATTGTCACACACACAGTGATACACAACTGCAACAACAACAACAACATCAGTAACAACAACAACAACACCAGTAACAACAACAACAACAACAATATCAGTAACAACAATAGCAGTAACAACAACAACAACAACAATATCAGTAACAACAATAGCAGTAACAACACATCAGTAACAACACCAGTAACAACAACAGTAACAACATCAGTAACAACAGTAGCAACAACATCAGTAACAACAACAATAGCAGTAACAACACATCAGTAACAACAACAGTAACAGTAACAACATCAGTAACATCAGTAACAACAACAATAGCAGTAACAACACATCAGTAACAACAACAGTAACAGTAACAACATCAGTAACAACAGTAGCAACAACATCAGTAACAACAACAATAGCAGTAACAACACATCAGTAACAGTAACAGTAACAACATCAGTAACAACAACAGTAGCAACAACAATAGCACTAACAATACATCAGTAGCAACAACAATAGCAGTAACAACAACAGTGACAACAACAAAAGCATCAAGGCAGAAGTTCAAAGAATTCCACAATGGAAACGTGAAAGAACACAAGAGAAGATGAGGTCCAAGTGTCAATGAGTGCAGTAGTAGCAGCAAACCTCAGTTGGAACCTCACATGGAAATCTCGGAATTAAAAATCACCAGTTATCTGTGAACCAAATACTACAATAGCCATTGAAATACATAATCAATAGAATTACTTGCTCAAGAATTTAGTCATCTTTTCTGAGTTATTTTATTGGAATAAATAAATTGGGGTGAGATAATCAGAGTGAAATAGTGTATTAATAATAGTGAGAAATAAAAAGAGAATAGAAGAAGGAAGGAATTAATTTAATAATATTGGGAGTAGAATCAATACTTGTCTCACACTCAATAACAAAATCCATAGAATTATAAATGAGATTCAATAATTTATAACAATAATTTATTGGAATATAACATTTATTGAAATATTGAAGCCAATAAGTTTACAAAGATATTGGACAAATTTGGAAATTTCAAAACTGTTTGCTTTTATTATGACGTGCTGCCACAATTCATTTAATGGCTGTAAAATAGTCAAATAAGTCAGGTAAAATTACCTCCTGGAGACAGAAAAAGGTAAACAGAGGATGTCTGCATGAATCAAACTATGCATCTACTATATGGCTGCAATAATCATTACACCAAAGCAAACTGACCAAACCTTCACTGACTAAACAAAAGACTTAACAGTTAGCTAGAAATGTAAATAAAATTTACAAAGGAATTGGGCAAGTTTGAAAGATTTTGTCACAACAAAAAGCACCCAGCCCACACTGAAAAGGGGTGCTTTTGGCACCACAATAAAAACACCCAGCCCAGACTGAAAAGTGGTCGTTTTGGTATCACAATATAAAGCACCCAATACACACTATGTGGTTGACGTTAGGAAGGGCATCCAGCTATAGTAACTAAGTCAGCATGGAAAAATGAATGTTAAATGATGATAATGATGATTATGACTATGAAAATCTACCACAAGTGATATATAATAAATATTAGTTGAAAAGGTTAGGTAAAATTATCCTTGGAGATGAGATATTGGTACATAGAGATGCTTATCAGAATCAAACAAAAAACTGCCTTATGCCAGACAACTGCAATGACCATTTATAATAGACAACAAAAAATACATATATATATTTATATTTATTTATATATATATATATATATATTTATTTATTTATATATATATATATATATATAATAACTAGAAATTGATTAACATATAAATAAACATGAATAATCACAGGAGATAATTTTTACAAGTGTGTAACCACACATAGCTAGGTAGGTAACTAATTAAAGTTGACCAGAACTTCAAAAATAGATACCTTATAATATGATTAATCTTTCCTGTATATATTCCATTAAAGAAATATATTTCACCAATTAATCAGATGGTAAACCACGGAAGTGGAGACTTGGATTTTCAACAAGGAAGAAGTTCCAGCGATCAGTGTTTACACTTCAAGTTCAAATCAGCGATGGCCAGCACCACGTGTAGTATTTACTAGAAATACACACATCATACTAGCTTCATCCCAGTGGCGTGAATAGGGTTATCAACAACTAGAAACAGCAGTCGAGTCCTTTCAACAGAGTTAGCTCTACAATTAAGGAGCCGTATTTATATATCTATATCCAAAATTAAGATAAATCAAATGAATTTAATCTAAATCAAAATTATGGGTGTCATGCCAGAAAGACATGCACCATATCACCCGCAAAATAAGCTCTAAGAGGCATGACACCCATAATTCTGGCATGACACCCATAATTTTGATTTAGATTAAATTCATTTGATTTATCTTAATTTTGGATATAGATATAGATTTTATATATATATATATATATATATATATACTACTAAACAAAGAAAGGGGAGAAGGTGACAGACTCTACACCTTGGTCAGAGCAGTGTTTCAACTGCACCACAGACAAATTCACAAAGGCCTTTCTGCGGACAATTACCAGGAACACACACTGCAAAAGCCACCCTACCTCATGGGGCTCCTTCCTCAGGCGGGCTGCTATTGATCCAATTTTATGGAGGAGGTCAGCTGTCCGGGGTCCAAAGACACCTGGGGTCTTGACGGTGACCGGTGCAAAGAGGAAACAGCCGGACAAGCTCCGGTATTTGCTTGACTTCATGTTCTCTGCATTGTGAGCCGCAGTACCAGGGCTTGTGGCCAAAACGAGTAAGGTCAAGACGGAGAACATGTAACAGCATGTCGCGTCTAAGATGAAGGATTTACCACCTTCGAAAGGAAGAGGGTAATTGCATAAGGGTATATATATATATACATATGTACGTTTATGTATGTATAAATATATATATATATATATATAAAATATTAAAAAAATAATGAATAAAACAATGAAACAGTTCCTTATATTAAACAAAAAAAGTTCATTATTTAACGATCGTTTCTAGGATATATATGTGTTAGAATTGGTATGCATACTCAACAGATCTATGTACAAAATTATACAAAATTATACAAATTATCAAATAGAATATACATACACTAGAATATACATGAACTTTTTTTGTTTAATATAAGGAACTGTTTCATTGTTTTATTCATTATTTTTTTAATATTTTATCTTGACTGTATTCCGTTTATCTCTCACCGAAAGTGATTTTTGAATGCATCTCTTCTTTCCATGATATCCGGATTACATTGAGTTCTTCATACGGATTGGACACTACCGTAAACTTTTGGTAGATTTATCTACATATATATATATATATATATATATATATCTTTATACATACATATACACATGTATTTGTTTTGCAAGATTCTTGATGTGAAATTTTGAAACAGATATTGTTATATTAAGGGATGGTCATGTTTTATTGGCAAGATTGGCAACACGATCATCCTCCAAATGTAACAATATATATGTGTGTATGTGTATGTATATTTATATTTCTAATGAAAGACACACTGAAAACAACTTTCTAATTATTAAGGCGGTGTTTGAAACATAACAAATGCTCTCACATAAAATCATGTTGGAAGATTATAGATAAATATAAATGTCTTAACCGTTTCATTACCATATTTTGAATCAAAGACACTGTTTATGATTATCAAATAATTTTTTCAATAATCAAGAATTTGAAAGATTTATTAATATAACTACATTTATCGTTATTAAGTTGATGTTTGCATCATAAATGAAAGATTATACAGGGTGTATTTAAAGGAATCATCTGATTTATATACATACATATATATATATATAACGGTAGTATTGGTAGAGAGTCAGAAACCATGCATAGAGTTCCGGCCCTTTACGTTCTGGGTGTAAATCCTGCCGAGGTTAACTTTGCCTTTCATTTTACGGGGTTGATAAAATAAAGTACCAGTAATGCACTGGGTAATTGCTGGCCTTGTGCCAAAAGTAGAAACAATTATTTCTGGCAATATTATAACAATATGACCTTCCCCAAATATAACAATATATATATACATATATAATATAACAATATAACAATATATATATATATATATGATGATTTACTTTGATACACCCTGTATAAACACTTTTTAAAAAAATTTTATTGTAGAACTAGCAGTGTACAGAAATTAATGCCCGTTTTATGTTTTTATTTGTTTCAACACACTTTTAAGAATAAAAACTCATCAAGGTGTGTAAAATAATGTATCATTTTACAGCTTATTTTATGTTCTTTCTTTCTATGATGTTCAGTACAGTGGTTGGATTGGTATGAAGCTCCTAAACACTTCCCAAAGTCAAATTTGCACCAAAAGAAGGTTATGGTGACTATTTGGTGGTTCACAGCTGGATTAATCCACTACAGCTTTCTCAATCTTGACAAAACAATCACAGCAGAGAAGTATGGTCAGGAAATTGATGAAATACACCAAAAGTTGCTGCGTATGTATCTAGCATTGAACAATAGCATGTTGCATGGCAACACTCAACCACACATTGCACAACCAACGTTCAAGAAGTCAAACAAATTGAGCTACAAAACTCTGCCTCATCCACTAACCGACTACTAAATTTATTTTTTTTAATATAGAATTGAAGGGTTATTTATTTTTCAAGCATTTCAACAATTTCTTGCAAGAAAAATCTTCAACAACCAAACAACTGCAAAAATTCATCCCCAGAACTTCAGAATTCTATGTTACTGAAATAAATAAACTTGCAGCTTGTTGACAAAAATGTATAGATTCTAATAATTTTTTCTTTTTTTTTTAATAAATTTTATTTCAATAAATTTTATTCTGGACTGAGACATGTCATGTTAAAATTGTTTAAAAACCTATATTGATTTCTAAACTAATAAACATCAAAAGGGTTAAGTCATTTTAATATAAATAAGTAATAAGAGATCAATATTATCAATATCAATGTTTTGATAAGAGAAACTAATCGTTTTTCCATCCTTAGATGGGCTGGATTTATCCTGGCTTCATAAGGCATTAAGTGACTGAGAGTACAAGACTCTTCCCTGGATAGGACACCTGTCTATTGCAGGGTTAACACTCAGCTGCTGGTATGGCCTGGACAAAGGCCAAGACTTATCCTGGTTTCTTAAGGCATTAGGCAACTGAGAATACAAGGCTCACCTCTGGATGGCTTCTTGCATGTCTGTCTGTCCATGTTAGTATGAGTTGGATATATCTTCCATACAACCCATGCATAATTGGTTGACTGACACTATGCAGAAGCCTGTTGTTGTTGTTTAACCCTAGATCAGCCTTAGTTCAGCAGATCTATGATCAAAGATGTTCCAGCAATGACCATCCTGTATTGTGCAGGGACCCACAGCCACATTATCCAATGTATTTATCCACACAGTCATACATACAGTTGTCCACACACACACACACACACACACACACACACACACACACACCATATACACATTCATCCACATACTATCATTCACAGTCATACGCACACACACACACACACACTCATCCAAAAAATATCTACACCCACACACAATTGAAGCAATCATACATATACAGTCACTCATATACGCATCCATATATACATAGCCATCCACATCTACACATGCCACCCACTCACACAATCACCCACCCACTCACACAATCACCCACCCACTCAATCACCCACCCACTCACTCAATCACCCACCCACTCAATCACTCACCCACTCACACAATCACCCACCCACTCACACAATCACCCACCCACCCACTCAATCACCCACCCACCCAATCACCCACCCACCCACTCAATCACCCACCCACTCAATCACTCACACAATCACCCACCCACTCACACAATCACCCACCCACCCACTCAATCACCCACCCACCGACACAATCACCCACCCACTCACACAATCACCCACCCACTCACTCAATCACCCACCCACACACACAACACCCACCACCTCAATCACCCACCCCCTCACTCAATCACCCACCCCCTCACACAATCACCCACCCCCTCACTCAATTACACCCCCCCCCACACTCAATCACCCACCCACTCACAACACCCACCCCCTCAATCACCCACCCCCACACACACAATCACCCACCCCCACACACAATCACCCACCCCCTCACTCAATCACCCCCCCCCCCCTCACTCAATCACCCACCCACCCACTCACACAATCACCCACCCTCACACAATCACCCACCCTCACACAATCACCCACCCACTGAATTAAAGATTACAAGATGCTTTTATCTTCCATTTTTTATTGGGGGGGGGTTCTTTGGAGACAAATTTCTAAACAGTGACTATTGTAACTACTACTACTATAACAACATACAATAACTATTACAACAACAGCAACAACTATAACTACTACTACTACTACTACTACTACTATAAAAAGCAACAGTAACTACAGCAACAACTATAACAACTACTATCACTATAATAACAGGCAATAACTACTACTACTACTACTACAAAAGCAACAACAACAACTACTACCACTATAGTAACATATAACTACTACTACTACTACTAGAAGTACAACAACAACAACCGGTAATGTTGCACCAGAACAAAAGTTAATCTTCAAATAAAGGTTTTCTTAATTCTTCAATAAATCTCATTTTATTGTTATTGCAGGCAGCAAAAACCTTTCACTTTATTAACCATTGTCTTTGTCATTATTATTATAGTTATTATTATTGTTGTTGTAGGCATTATTATTTTTATAGTTGTTATTGTTGTTGTTGTTGTCATTATTACTGTTGTTGTTATTATTATTATTATTGATATTATATTATAATTTCTTTTTCATATTTTCTTTAATCATTATCAAACATATACGTACTATATTACAATGACTTAGTTCTATCTATTTCTCTACCTACTTATCCCTCTATCTCTCTATATATCTATCTACCTATACACCTATTTCTCTACCTACCTATCTGTCTATATACCTATCTATCTGTCTATATACCTGTCTGTCTTTGGATTGCTATTCAAATTTATGCATTGTTGTTCATGTCCAAAAATGGATATATTGGTAAACATACAAATAGTTTGATAGACAGACCAAGAGATAGATAATTATGTAGGAACATACATAGACAGTTATGTAGATGGATGGGTTGACAGACAGTTTAGCAGACAACCAGATAAATAGTTGTTTTTATTGTCCGAAGATAAATACATAGGTAGATAACTATAAATGGCTGCTACTCAACAACTGACCATCTTGTCAACACTGTGAGAGAGATAGGGAAGAAGCTATCAAATTACCATTACCATTTCCCAAGTAAATCTAGCACAGAGTGGTTGTAACTTAACAATGTGTTTTATTATAAAGATATAAATATATATTAAGCATTCACATAAAGACAGGCATACACCACCACTACCACACTGGTCAGTTCAACCCAAACTGCAAACACTAAAACCCACTAAACATTATATCCACATATCATCTATCATCACCCGTATCCAAGAAACAAAATATATTTAGAAGAGAGCTATGTACAGTGTCCCTTTCTCCTCCCCCTACCACTACTACTCCTAAACATGAACAACTGCTAAAATTAATGTGTCCACCACAACAGCTGGCTATAAATCCTTATCTCATAGGATTTCTTTGATTATTTTTGATTTTCAGTGCAATGTTGACCTATATTAGAACTACAACAGCTATGTGGTGATATACACTCTCACACAGATGTGTACCATAATCATCTTCATTTTATGGATACTTTTGCTTTCCACACTGTGTATTTATGGACTTGTAACTTTTGATGGAGCCACAGGGACGCCATATTGACATATGGAATTTTTCTGTGCATTTTTCTAAAACCTGGGGAAGCCCATCTCCTCTCCAGATCTGAACCCAGCAGATTTCTTCCAGAGAAAGATAGAGAGTGAGAGAAAGGAAGTGAGAAAGAGGTATAGATGATTAATCAACCCCAATACTAGACTGGTACTTTTTTTATCAACCTTGAAAGGATGAAAGGCAAAGTTGACTTCAGAGCACAGACAGCCAGCACAAATACTTCAAAGCATTCTATCTGACATTCTAATGACTGCCAATTCACTGCTTCCATGCTATCTGTATAGGAGGGAAGACATCTAAGGAGCTACTACCACTCTTAACAACAAAAGTTTCTCTCTCTACAAACAAAAGATTGGCTGTATGATGCCTGCACGTGAAGTGCAACGTTGCATGGGAGTGAAACATGCACAACAAATGGAGAGGATATGTGAAGGTTAGAGAGAAATAAAGTGAGAATAATCCAATGAAGGTGTGATGTTAATACGAATGAGTAGCCAAGTATGGAGAGCTGAGAGAAAAGCTAGGCATAAGAGGAATCAAATCTAGAGTGCAAGAGGGAAGACTGTACTGGTATGGGCATGTGATACATATGTATTATGATCATTGAGTGAAGAAGTGCCAAGAGTTCTTAGTGAAAGAAAGCTACAGCAGAGGAAGGCTGTGTTGGAATAGAGACATCAAACCCATGTAAGTATGGAAAAATAGATATATGATGAGGATAATTATCATCACTATTTAACATCCATTTTTTAATGCAAGCATGGGTTAGACGAGTTGTCCCATTGTGAGATAAGCCAGATCAGATGACCGTGTCTTGTTCCTACAGAACTGATGATATAAATATATATATAAAATATTTTATTAAGCTCAAATCAATGCCCTGTTACTCTGGTATTTCTCCTGTATGTTTACAGGGTTATACAGTTATACACCCATGAAATTCAAAATGTCTTATAACCATGTAAACATGCAAGAGAAAACTCCAGATTAACAGGACACTGACTAAACCTTAAAAAAACTTAATCTCTACTATGGTTTTAAGTACTTTTCTCACAAACATCAACACTAAATAAATACATATGTGAATGTGTGTGTACTATAATAGTGCTGGTTTCACAACAAAACTACCCAGTCCACTCTGTAAAGTGATAGTGCTGGTTTCATAACAAAAACACCCAATCCACCCTGTAAGGTGATAGTGCTGGTTTCACAACAAAAACATCCAGTCCACCCTGTAAGGTGATCATGCTGGTGACATGATAAAAAAGCACCCAGTCCACACTTATGTGATTGATGTTAGGAAGGGCATCCAGCTGTAGAAACCAAGCCAAAAAAATAGATCTGTATAAGCAAGATATGGTCACCTGACCTGACTAATCACATAACATGACAATCTATCTAACCCATTCAAGTGTGGAAAACAGACATTAAATCATGATGATGATGATGATGATGCAACTTAGTTCGTCCATTTCAGAAATACTACTAAGAGTCAATAGATATATAAGTCCATTATATATATGTTTCCTTGTGGCTGTTAAGATGATTTACACACCTTCTGATGAGGACCCAACTAGATCTAAAAATAAATTAAAGGTATTTATCATTTTCTCAATTTACAGGGAAATTCGTATTTTCTGGCATGTTTACATGTCTACATATTAAAAATACACATTGATACCGTCTATAGATACAGATATAACTATATATATATATATATATATCATCATCACCATTGTTTTAATGTCCACTTTCCCAGCTAGCAACGGTTGGACGGGTCTACATAGACCAAGTCAGTATTGAAGTGAGCTACTGATTTCCCAGACAGGCCAGGAATCTGCATCTCGCTTACATAGTCTCATGTTGTACCAAGTGCACAGGAGA
This sequence comes from Eledone cirrhosa, assembly GCA_964016885.1. Classification (NCBI taxonomy): domain Eukaryota; kingdom Metazoa; phylum Mollusca; class Cephalopoda; order Octopoda; family Eledonidae; genus Eledone; species Eledone cirrhosa. Next base: position 29,273,922 of record OZ024745.1, on the reverse strand, counting down.
GGTTGTAATGTCTTTGACACAACTAAAGGGTCCTCCCAACCCTTTGTTTGGAAAGCTTTCTACAGCTGGATACCCTTCCTATCACCAACCACTTAACAGTGTGTACTGGGTGTGCTTATCATGTAGATCACCAGTGTATATAAATAGTGAGCAGGGGATGGTGGAATTATTACAAAGGCTGTGGAGTTGTTTTTTATTGGATAACCCTTTCCACATGTTTTGCTATTATTGCACAATGACCTACTCTAGAGCGGGATTATATAATTCACAAAACTACTGAGCACTGTGTTGAAAAAAATATGCATTTTACAGCTCTTTGGTTGGTAAATAAAATTTGGAGCCAAAGTTGGGTAATTCTGCAGAGATAAACCAGTAGTTGGGCATTGTGGTAGAAGATCAATCATTGTTTGAGAATTAGTAAGAGACTCTTGATAAAGATAGTGGTCTAATCAGCATATTGGATTCAAGAAATTATATAGCCATTGCGTAAACAGCAGTATTCAGGCAAAATTAACATATGGCATATCCAAAGTGTTTAATGGTTTATAGCAGGTAGGAGTGTGTCTTCACTTTTTTAGTAAAGTTGAGATAATTGTTATTAATGTATATTATATTAAGGTTCAGAGATAATGGATTTATTTATTCCAGCATCTACATTATTGCACCTTTGTTTGGTATTTTATTATTACTGGTGACAAAGAGTCTATACACTGTTCTTTTATTGTTGTGAGTAGATTGGGACTGTCCTGCTGGAGATAAAATGTTTTTATAGATAGTGGTTGCAGTTTTATTGTCGTAAGTTTAAATAGATATTTAAGATAAGATAAAAAGAGCATTTAAGGATGTTGAATGTGATTCCTGTTTTGATATGGTTTTATGTGTGGAAGTTTGGAAGTTTTATATATATATATATATATATATATATAAGTCCGAATGGATTCAGTTTGAAACTGGTTAGACCATTACTCAAACGAGTACTCGATACTTGGGGTAGTAGAGTATGGTTATATTATAAAAAGTTGGGACCTCGACGGCTGAGCTCTTGCTGTTTCAACAGCTAGTTCCAGACTGGAACTAGCTGTTGAAACATCAAGAGCTCAGCCGCCAAGGTCCTGACTCTTTATAATATATATATATATATATATATATATATATATATATATATATATATAGCAAAATGTTAAACCCCGACGGCAGAGCTCAAGCTGTTTCAACGGCTATTTCAGTCCAGAAAAAACCGTTGAAATGGCTTGAGCTCTGCCGTCAGGGTTTAATATTTTCCTATTACCCACTCTACTACCCTACGTATTGAGTACTCTGGTGCGTTATGGTCCATCTGGTTCCTTACCACACTTCCTTCGTTATCTAGCTCCTACCTCCGTAGTAGAGCACTTTCCGACCCTACCACGCCTTATCCCGACTTTTCCACCCAGCTCTAGTTTCATTACACCCACCAGTCCAGAAATAGCTGTCAAAACTGCTTGAGCTCTGCTGTCGGGATTTAACATTTTCCTATTACCCACTCTACTACCCTAAGTATTGAGTACTCTGGTGCGTTATGGTCCATCTGGTTCCTTACCACACTTGCTTCGTTATATATATATATATGTCTTGATAACTGGAGTCAGCTCAAACAGTTGAAATTCTCTCCAATGTAGTCATAAGTGCTACACAAAGTTAACATGGCTGGCAGGATATATTCCTTCAATCCTTAGAATTTTCCAGTCTAAACATATTCATACCATTATCCTTCTCTATTCGACCTTTACTCAGCACCACCTCAAATACTGTTGGTTTTGCCTGCTGTGGTCTTCCCATATGAAACAAAGTATTATCAAAATAGAAGCAGCTCAGAGGCCAATTACAAAAAAATAGCCGACACCCTTGATTACTGGGATCTCCTCAAAACCACAATGAGTATTATATCATCTGTATGACATGGAAAACATTCCATTAATATTACCAAAATGATGTTGGCATGAACATTAAATTCCACCCAAGGAGAGACAAGTCGGAGAACCACATGTCATATACATTCTATATATATATGTATATATATATACACACATAAATGTTTGTATGTGTAATTATATGTACAATTACAGAAGTATGTGCCTGAAAGAGAGTATGTATAAACATTTGCCTCAGTGTGCGTGGGATACATGATTACATATATATACTTACGTATGTTAGTATATGTATGTATATATGGGTGTGTTTCAGTGCATATATAAATATGTGTGAACAACTGTGCAGAAATTATATGTATGTATGTATGTATGTATGTATGTATGTATGTATGTATGTATGTATGTATGTGTGTGTGTGTGTGTGTGCGTGTGCGTGTGCGTGTGCGTGTGTGTGTGTACATGGAAATATACGTTTCTGTGAAACTGTGTGTAAATGTATGCTTTTGTAGGTGTTGATACGTGTGTGTAGTGCTTTTGGTTCCGTGTATGACCATAAATAATAATTTTACAAAGTATATGTGTATGTATGAAGCATATGTGTATATATATGTGTGTATGTATGAAGCATGTGTGTGTGTATGTATATATATATATATATATATATATATATACACACACATATGCTTCATACATACATATATATATATATATATATATATGTAAGAGATAATAGTATCCTCAATCTATTGTACAAACTAATGCTATATAAAACCTGCATCATTAAGTGTGTAAGTATTATATGTATAAATGTGTGTGTGTGTATTATATTGTTGACATTCCATTGAAATAATTACTGCTCTATAAAGTGTGTGTGTGTTTCTTTATCTCTTTTCAGTACGACTTTCAAGGGTTCAACTTTCAAGGAACTTAGTTGATTATCTCAACCATTTTAAAAGAAAAAAAAAAAAATGAAATTTACAGCTCCCCAAATGTATATTTAGCTAACTTCCTATGAGATGCAATCTCATAGGAGGTTGCTTGGTGTTTTAATGATAGGAGCCCCAGTTTTATCATGTTGTTACAGCTCATACTTATGTAGGTTAAGCTGGCCACCTACAAGGTTGTATCTCATAGGAGGTTTCTCAAGTGTTTTAATGATAGGAACCCTAGTCCTATCATGAAAAGCAACATGAAATGAAGTGTCTTGCTCAAGAATACAGTGTGCCAACCATAACAGCATTGTTATAGTCAGTGACATATTGAGTCTGAAATCAATCCCATTGTATAAAATTCTTTCAAGTCCAGTTACAAATAGTTAAACAATTTCCATTGGGAAAATCATTATATAACACTGCAGCTGTGGGCAGGATTGTTACAGAATCAGTTGTTACATAATAAACAGATGTTATACTGAACTATATATATTTTTCTTTTAGTATACTTTATATTTGAATCCCCCAGTTCATCATATAAAATTGTGTTCCTGTATTTACAGTACCAACAGAATAACATGTATATTCCCTGCATTACACAATACTTCCATTTCATCCTATAGACTAGGTGATTGCATCAAGTATTAAAACAGGTGTGTACCTAGATTCTTTGGAAATCTTCAAAACATATATATGTCGTGTGACCAGTTGTCATTGAAATATGTATCACTGCCTTATCAATAAAGGACTTTAACATCTGAAACTACTTCGCATTTTCTTATTATATATGGCTTAGTGGTTAGAGCATTGGCCTTGCAATCGAAAGGTTGTGAGTTTAATTCTCAGATCGGGTGATGTGTTGTTTCCTTGAGCAAGACACTTTATTTCACATTGCTCCAGTTTACTCAGCTGTAGAAATGAGATGATAGGACTGGGGTCCATATCATTCCACTGCAAAGTGGTCGTGGAGGTGCCACGGTAAACAAAGCACCCAGCCCACACTGTAAAGTGGACATGTAGGTGCCATGGAAAAAACCACCCAGCACTCACCGTAAATGAGGTTGGTGTTAGGAAGGGCATCCAGCTATAGAAATCAAGCCAAAAATCAGTTCCCGTCCCACCCTTGCAAGCAGGGAAAAGTGGATGTAAAATGATGATGATGATATATATATATCATCATCGTTTAACGTCTATCTTCTATGCTAGCATGGGTTTAGACGGGAATTGTCCCACTTGAGGCAAGATTGGTCATCTCGCTCGTATGGGACTGACAGGTTTTCTATGGCTGGATGCCCTTCCTAACACCAACCACGTTTACAGTGTGGACTGGGTGGTTTTTACCGTGTTACCTACATGGCCACATTACAGCATGGACTGTGTAGTTTTTTTGTCGTAACACCTACACAACCTCATTTATTTAGGACTGGATGTTGTGGTACCAACATAACTTTACAGAGAAAGGGGTGGTGTTGATGGAGGTGGGGGTGGAGTAGGGGTAGTGGGATGGGGGTGTATATTTGGTTATTATATAATAATTATGTGTGTGTGTATGTGTGTGAGTACATGAGTGTACTATACTGTCAACATTCTAGTGAATGAATTGCTGTCATAAAAACTACAGCTGTATAAATATACAGTCTCACTTCCACCCCCACTACAGTCAAATAGAAAACACCCATGTGGTTGCTAGAAATAGCAACCAAACCTCTCTCTCTATGCAGCTGCTAGAAATGAAACATCAAGAAACTTTGTATTCTGAGTTCAAATTCGGCTGTGACTTATCTGGGTGGTAGACTTAACACAGCGTTCTATCACCCTCCTACCAGTCGCAGAGGGTGTGAAAAGGGTCAGTGTACTGCCCTTCCCTCCTTGACTAAACAACCAAAAAAAAATAAAGATATTTGCAGAAGCGAAATTATATTTTTTTTTAAAATACAGATTCTACTTATCAGAAATTGAAAAATTCACGTAGATAAGTTCTGTTTATTGTACCAAGTAATACCTGGGTGTGATTTGAGGGAGATTTCGCTGCTATTTCTAACATGTCTTGCTACAAAGTAGAGGTTTCGTTGGTTGATTGGTTCATTCATTTATTCACACATACAACACAGAAAATATGATTTGGGAAAGATTACACTGTCACTTCTAGCATGTCCTGTAACGAAGGAAATGACTTATTCCTTGGTTCATCATACATACATAAATATAAAGTAACGTAAGGGACCTTTAAATGTTGGTGGAGTCATAGCGACACCATCATGACACACAATGTAATGTGGACATTTTAAACCTGGTGGCACGCAGCCCCCCTCTAGATCAGAACCTCTTCCAGAGAGTGAGAGAGAGATAAACTGAAATAGAGGAAGAATCGACCCCAGTACAGTGCTGGTACTTTATTTATTGACCTCAAAAGGATGAAAGGCAAAGTTAACTTCAATAGTATATATATAAAGATATATACACACACATGTATGTGCGTTTGTATAGTGTATATATATATATATCATCATCGATTAACATCTATCTTCCATGCTAGTGTATATATATATATATATATATATATATATATACACACACACACACACATCCAGCCAAGATTCCATTATCGTTACTACAGCTGTGTGTATATATATATATATATATATATATATATACACACACACAGCCAGCCAAGATTCCATTATCGTTACTACAGCTGTGTATATATATATATATATATATATATATATATATATATATATATAAGTGGTGAATTAGTGACTAAACAGTGAACTAGTAGAGAGTAGGGAAGGGGCACATTGATCTTTCTTTGTTCACTTTATGTTGTTGTCTTTCTCTCTCCACCCCACCCAACTTCCCCACCTCTAAGTATTAAAGTATCAATACAATCACGTTCAAATCAGTATTAGTACATATGAACTGGTATATCTCTCTAGAAATGGTATTTGGTTATGTAATAGGTATCACCGCTACCACAACTACCAATACTATTTAACCTGATTAACTGCAGGTTGTAGGGGATTAACCTAGACAGGTATGTGACTAATGTTGTTATTTGTGTGTGTGTGACAGCTCACACCTATGCAGGTTTAGCTGGCCTCCTCCAAGGTATATCTCGTTGGAAGTGTATTGGGTGATTTAATGATAGGAACCCCACTCCTATCATCTCATTTCTACAGCTGAGTAAACTGGAGAAACGTGAAATAAAGTGTCTTGCTCAAGGAAACAACACATCACCCGGTTCGAGAATTGAACTCACAACCTTTCGATTGCAAGTCCAATGCTCTAACCACTAAGCTGTGCGCCAATGTTGTTATTTAGCCCCAGGCAAGCTAGGATAAAACTTAACCTACTGTCAAATTTCCCTTAGCCATGGCCATCTTACTTTGTATATCACCTCACCTTGACTACTACCACCACCTGGACTTAGAGTCACTTAAAAGTCTGTCACAAGCCCAGAGGTTGATAAGGCCAGAGCTTATACCAGTTTCATTGGCTTTAAGTACCTGAAAGTACACAATTTAGCTCTGAACTCTGCCAGTTCATTTTAAGTTTAACTCCTCTAGTTGTAGTTGGTATTAATTTTCAGTTAATGAATTGGAGTAACTGTATGAGTTGTCGAAGACAAAATATGATCAGAAAACCATATCCTGTTCATATGTTCCATATTTTGGCTTGGTTTCCACGGGTGAATGCCCTTCCTTATGCCAACCACTTAACAATGGGCATTTTATCATGGAACCAGCACTAGAGAAGCTGTCAACACTAAGGAAGCTATCAACTCCATCCCTTTGTTGCCAACAGAGGTAGTAGCTCTCTGAATATTTTCCACTTTGTTCCACCTCCTCTAATACTAATTAAGTCACCAAAGTAACATAGTCTATCACCTACAAGGACTGTAGAAATTCTTTGGAATGAAAAAAATGGAGTATCAGAGAAGATTATGGATATTTCATGGGGGGGGGGGGGGTCATGTAAGAGAACAACCAAAATGACCCAGATTGATGACATGTATGTGGAAGGTAGGGATATGGTGGTAGTGGAGGAGATATGTTGGATAGAGAGTCGAGAACAATGGGACTTTATATTTACATGTAAACGTATGTGTGTGTGCATAAATATATATATATATATATCATCACCGTTTTACGTCCGTTCTTCCACACTAGCATGGGCCAGACGGGTTGTCCTGTTGTAGGCAGTGTCCAGTCGGCTGACCTTGTCTTGCTCATACGGGAACTGATTCTGGCTTGATTTCTACAGCTGGATGCCCTTCCTAACACCAACCTCATTTACAGTGAGTGCTGGGTGCTTTCTTTTCCGTGGCGCCTACACGTCGACTTTTACAGTGTGGACTGGGTGATTTTTTGCAGTGGCACCTCCACGACCACTTTCCAGTGGAATGATAGGGACTCCAGTCCCTATCATCTCATTTCTACAGCTGAGTTAACTGGAGCAATGTGAAATAAAGTGTCTTGCTCAAGGAAATAATACATCACCCGGTCCGAGAATTGAACTCACAACTTTTCGATTGCAGGCCCAATGCTCTAACCACTAAGCCACAAAGACCAAAATCTGAAGAGGGCTCAATAAGGATTGTTTATATATATAATAAAAATATATATATATAAACCCATAGAGCAAATATTTATATATATAAGGGATGAGGTAACAACATCAGAAGAGGAGACTACCAACACCAACAACACTAACATAACATCACTGACAATAGCAATGCCAATAACACCACCACTGTCTGTCTCTCTCTGTCTCTGTCTGTCTCTCTGCCTGTATGTCTCTGTATGTATGTCTGTCTCTGCCTGTCTTTGATAGTAGACGTCTTTCACATCGGCTCTTCGATTTTTAATCACTACTTGGTTATTTGTAAGTGTATTATTTGAATTTTGTTACTATTATTGACTCTAACCCCTAGTCTGGGACTGTGGACGTAGGGTAAATATATTTTCACCCCTTTTAGGGTGAAAAATATTTAATTCAAAAATGTTTATCGATATCGTTGAAAACGATATCGCCATATTGGAAGCTAACGCCACGCCTACCAAAAAAATAAGCGAGAAAGAGGGAACAACAATTCAAACTGTTGAACAGCCCCTCCTCTCCAATGAAAAAAAAAGAATATTAATTCGAATGAAAACCTAAATTTTTAAGAAAAAAATAACACCACAAATAATGAAACCAACAACATTACAACAACAAGCAACAAAGACAACAAAATTTCTTTTGCCCAAACGGTCAGGAAAGCTATCGAATACAAGCCCATAGATATTACTAACGCTAAGCAAAACTTGCTAGATGCCAGAAAATACGTATCTTTTGGGGAGGATGGTTCTTTTACGATCAACTCCCCAGAAGAAGTTCGTCAACAGGTATATAGGAATACCATAACCTACAGGACTATATCCAACGCAACAAGAAAGCCAGCTCAATTGACAGAAAGTCAAATTGAGCTGGTTCTGAAAGACATTAAAAAGGACATACTCTTTATTGAAAGAGGAAAGCTGTATGCCAGCATTATGGTCCGAATGAAGGACGAAATGCTGGCTCAAAAATGTTCGGTGGCACCTATAGTGTCACCACAATACACCTTCTTCCCCACATATAAAGGAAGAAGAACACAAAGAATAAGAATGTGGAGCCCAACGCCAGAAGTAAACATCTGGTCCGTCCTAACAGGATTTACGGACCTAGAAAAGGACATCCTTATTTCAGCAGGGGAGTCCACCAGTGGACTGTTCGGGGGGAAAAGTCTGGAGGTTCTCTTACAGATGACACCTGAGAAAATCGCCGGAATACCCGACTGAGTCCTACTGGATGGGCGAACCTTCATAAATATTACGGTGGAAGGCAGGAGACCCTCATGTTACCACTGCGCTGGCAGAGGTCACCTGAGGACGGCCTGCCCTCTACTAACAACAAAAAAAACCACTGCTACAAACACCACAACAACAACAAAAACAACCACCACGATAAAAACAACAAAATACACTACCATCACCACCACAACGACAACAAAAACCAACAACACCACCTCCACCACCACCACCACAACAACAACATCAACAACAGCTCAAGAAAACAACCCAAAACACGGTCCCACCCAGCCCCTCCCCACAGAACACAAATTCAAAAACACACACAGTTCATACACAACCCGGAAATATACCCCTCCCCTCCAATACGGAAGAGGAGCTCATATCGTCGGAAGACGAGGGGGCTCCCTTCCAAAAAGTGAAAAGAAAAAAACGTACACACACCACACAAACAAAAATAACCCCACCTGACAACACAACACAAACAACAAAACGCAAACTCACGCAAGAACAACAAGCAAAAACAAACAACACAAAAACTCTACACATACATAAACAAAAACAAACAACACAAAAACTCTACACATACATAAACAAAAACAATAAAAACTTAACGGAAAAAATAGAAAACAACCCTTCGGTACAAACCGAAGGGCCGAATTTTGCAACGGCAATGGGACTCCCTAACCTGAAAATGGTGAAAGTCCCACTTGACATTTTCAAAACTTTGAAAAACATTTACCCTGAGGACGTGGGGCCACCCTGCACCAGGTCACTCGACTGCGTCCTCCTGAAAGGTTTACCCCTCCCCTCCTCAAACACCCACACAACTCCAAACACCCCAACCCCTCCACACACTAATACCCCCACACCACCACAAACCACCACCCCACCCAACAACCCCTCCACCAGCCCCATGGAAACTGAGCGGCCCGAACACCGGAACGCAGAGAGGTAAGTGCCTCTTTCTTTGCCACCAACATGGCTGTGTTAAGAGTGGGTTGTCTAAATGCGCGTGGCCTGGGCTCACCTTGGAAGCAAGCTAAACTTCTAAATGACCTCAGGTCACAATGTATAAATGTGATGGTTATTTGCGAGGCCCGGATCAGCAGCATGCGACAGCTAGCCCCCACCTTTGATGACTTTGAGATGCACGCATCTCTCTGTCAGCCCGGGGGTGGGGGTGGGGTTGTCGTTCTGTTGCAAAAACATCTGGGTCTCGCTACACAGACGGTACACTTGGACCCGGAGGGTCGACTCGTGGTTCTGGACCTTGGCAATGGTGAAGCTTTTAGGCTTGTCGCCGTATACGCCCCTTTTGGGGCAATGCGGTCAGACTTCTTCCATCGTCTGGAGACTTTTCTAGGGACGTCCCGCTCCTTGCTTTTAGTGGGGGACTGGAATGGTATCCTAGATGCACGTTGGGACTATGTAGGGGCATGTCCCGATAGAGGGGGGTGTAACAGCCTCAAGGGGTTAATCGGCCGATTTGACCTGGCCGATAGATACCGACTATATTTTCTGACTGTGCCAACCTGGACTTGGTCAAATAACAGTCGTCAATCTAGATCGTACCTAGATAGGTTCTTAGTTAGAATTAAGGATAGGGACTTTTTAAGTTGTCCAGAAATGCTCATGGTGGGCTATTCAGACCACAAGTTAGTGACCTGCGTAGTCCACCTTGATAGAACGCATAGGCAGGGACCCGGTTACTGGAAGCTCAACTTGTCCTTACCGGAAAGTAGAGCTTACAGGCACCGGATTAGAACCTTAGTTAAGGAGCGGTTGACGGGCGCCATCGTCAACAGCAGGTGGTGGGGCTCTCTAAAAAGAGAGATTAGAGTAGTTTCAATAGGAGTTAGTAAGGAGTTAGCCTCAGATAGAAATGGGAAGGAAAGGGAGTTGGTAGTTAATGTTGAAGAGGCAATGAGAAGCGGCAACGTGGCCAGAGTGCAAGCGTCGAGAACGGCCTTGAACCAGTTCTTCGACGCGAAACACGAAGGCTGCGTTGTCCGAAGCAAAATACGTGCTCTGGGAAACGAGGGGACCAAAGCTGTTAGCTGGGCCCGCGTGACAGAAGCGAAAAGTGGGATTAAATCCACTATCCGGTCTTTGCGAGACCAGGATGGACGGTTGATCCTTGAACCTAAGCAAATGTGCGAGGCCTTTCAAAGGCACTTTGCCCGATTGTTCGGGAGGGGCGGGGAGGCCGGTTGGGGATGTGGATTTCGGTCCATACCTCGACGGCCTGCCGCGTCTTTCGGACAAGGAGGCGAGGTCCTGCGACGGGCCGATCTCAGCTGCTGAAATAGGGGACGTGCTGAGCCTATGCGGCAAACGCAAATCTCCAGGGCTCGATGGTCTGCCCTACGAACTATATATTAATATGCCGGACTTGTTCCCCGATCTCCTCGAGGCGGTCTACTGCAACTGGCAACAGAACGGGAGAATTCCCTGTTCTGTGACCAAGGGCGTAGTCTCGCTAGTGAGGAAGGACGAGAACAAGGGGGATGACATTAGTAATTTTAGGCCCATAACTCTGCTAAATGCAGAGTTAAAGATTTTGGCCAAGGTGTTAGCGAAGAGGTTGGCGCTTGTCGTGGGGGGCCTGGTGGGAGATGCGCAGACATGCGCTATCCCGTCCAGGTCCATCCACGACAACCTCCACCTCATGCGATACATCATAGAGAGGGTTGGGAACGAACCCGGCTTTGGTGGGGCCCTGATAAATTTAGATCAGTCTAAAGCGTTCGATAGGGTGGACCATGGTTACCTGGATGCGGTGCTAGCGGCGGCTGGGTTCGGACACGTTTTCAGGGGCTGGATCACTGCCATGCACAGCAGCCGCATCTGCTCTAGAGTCAAGGTGAACGGCTACCTTTCGGAGCCGTTCGAAATCACCCGCTCCATCCGACAGGGGTGCCCTCTCTCCTCCCTTCTGTATGTATTGGCTCTCGAGCCACTACTGCGGAAGTTGGAGTTGTTGCAGGGCATCCCTTTGGAACCGGGATTGCGCAAAGCGGTGTCGGCCTACGCCGATGACGTAACAGTAATGGTGTCGACCACCTCGGAAATCGAGGCAATCGGCACCTTACTGGAGGAGTACGAAAGGTTGACAGGGGCTAAGCTGAACCGGGACAAGTCAGTCGCTTTGCAACTCGGCGAGTGGAGGGGCAAAGCGATTTCGTGCGACGGTATCGTCGGACGGTGGACGGAGAGCCCGGTGAAGTTGCTTGGGGTCTGGTTCGGACCGGACCTCCAGGTGGAGAAAAACTGGGGTGAGGTGATGAATAGGGTGTTTGCACTGACCCAGAAGTGGGCCGAGTGCAAACTATCCCTGAAAGGTCGGGCGGAGGTGACGAACGCTTACATAGCGTCCGTCATCTATTACCGCTTGACTGTCGTGCCTTGCCCGGGTGAGATCCTCGCCAAAATGGAGCGCGCCCTCTTTTATTTCCTTTGGAAGAAGAGGTCTCCTCTGGTGAGGAGATCCATCTGCTGTCAACACCCTTTGAAAGGAGGGCTGGGGATGCCGTGGCTAAAAATGCGTAAATACGCATTGAGGCTAAGGCACCTCCAGGTATTCCTCACCGGTCAACCGGTGTGGGCCCCGTTTGTGAGGCGAGCCTTCCCGAGGCTCGTCTCGCTCACCGAGCTGCAGTCTTGGGTGAAGCAAAGACCGAGAAAACTGGGCGACTGGCACACCGAGTGTGCCCAGGCGCTCACGGCTCTCTGGCAGGCGGACCCGGCTATCGACGGAGACTCCACCTCGTCATTCTATAGAGGGCTGGTGGTTAGCGGGTGCGACGACGCCCTCGGAGAAACCCTAGGCATGGAGGAGGACGAACTGGCCAGTCTATGCGGTAGGACTTTCGGCCCGGCACCTATGGACAACTTCCAGAAGTCCTTGGCCTGGCAGTGCTACCGAGGGGCTCTGCCCGTTCGTGATAAGCTCTACAGACACGGGCGTCCGGGTAGGGACCCCTCGAAAAAGATCTGTCCCAGTTGCGTGCGCGACGAGGAAATCGTCGCGCACGCATTGGTGCACTTCCCGGGCGTTGCCGATCTGTGGGGCTATGTCGAACGACTGCTGTCACGGGTGGGACCAATTAGGTTGACCACCGAGTCCATTGTAACGATCAAGCCGCCTCCCCCCTTCAAAAATGAAGGAGAGGCGGTCTTCCTCTGTGTAATAGCCATGGTAAAAGAGGTTATATGGTGGACGCGTCTGAAAGGGCTGAGGTCGGACACCTTTCTCTCCGGCCAACAACTGGTCCTTTTCTTCCGATACCATTTCGGAAGAAGGATCAGGATAGAGAGAGAGGTGCTCCACTCCAGCCAGTTTTATGAAAGGTGGGTGAAAGTTGCGAGAATGGCCCGTGTGAATGGGCCTTCTCTCTACCTCAGCCTGTAGGTGGAACAAGAAGAAGGGAGCACCCTCTCTTTGTGCTCCCGTGGAGAAGGGTCGCACATTTTTTTTCGGGGGTGTGTGTGACCCCAAAACGATCCCTCCCTATTGAGGACCTTCTTGTTACTATTTTGTTTGTTATATTTTTCTTACTCGATTTTTATGTAAACTCCCCCCACCCATGTACATGTCCCTTTCTTTTGTGCCCCAGTGGCAAATAAACAGAAATTTGTCTGTCTCTGTCTCTGTCTCTCTGTCTCTGTATGTATGTCTGTCTCTGCCTGTCTCTTTGTCTGTCTGTCTCTCTGTCTGTCTGTCTGTCTCTGCCTGTCTCTTTGTCTGTCTGTCTCTCTGTGTCTGTCTCTGTCTGTCCGTCTCTCTGTCTGTCTGTCTGTCTGTCTGTCTGTCTGTCTGTCTGTCTGTCTGTCTCTTCGTCTGTCTGTCTCTCTGCTCCCTCCCCCAAATTATTAACCTAACCACTTTTCCCTCACAGTTCACAACCATCTTGTGAACCAGAAAGCCAGGTTACATTGGGGAAGAAGTATTGGGTGTGGCAGTCAGTGTTGGAATTGTGATGATGGGCATAAGATGGGTCTGTTATAGCCTTAAAAGAACAGCACAAAATAGCGTAGCATTGGAATGGGGGGAGGTACCTGGCTGACTCTCTCTCTCTCCAGATTATTATACACACCACCACCCCACCTCACCCCATACCTGTGTCTGAAGAACCAGAAAGCCAGGTTACACTGGATTCAATTGAGAAGATAATCATAGAAGATAATGATAGTTTCAATTTGTGTGATATCAACTGTGAGATCTTACAGCTGCTAAAGGTGGTGGTGGTGGTGGTGGTGGGGCTTGTTAGTATTATTTGTGGTGTTGGTGGTGGTGGTGGTGGTGGGGTTGTTAGTGTTATTTGTGGTGTTGGTGATGGAGGTGGTGTTGGTGGTGGGGTTGTTAGTGTTATTAGTGGTGTTGGTGGTGGTGGTGTTGGTGGGGCTTGTTAGTATTATTTGTGGTGTTGGTGATGGGAGGTGGTGTTGGTGGTGGGGGTTGTTAGTGTTATTAGTGGTGTTGGTGGGGCTTGTTAGTATTATTTGTGGTGTTGGTGATGGAGGTGGTGTTGGTGGTGATGGTGGTGGTGGGGTTGTTAGTGTTATTAGTGGTGTTGGTGATGGTGGGGTTGTTAGTGTTATTAGTGGTGTTGGAGGTGGTGTTGGTGGTGGGGTTGTTAGTGTTATTAGTGGTGTTGGTGGTGGTGGCGTTGTTAGTGTTATTAGTGGTGTTGGTGATGGAGGTGGTGTTGGTGGTGGGGTTGTAGTGTTATTAGTGGTGTTGGTGGTGGTGGGGTTGTTAGTGTTATTAGTGGTGTTGGTGATGGAGGTGGTGTTGGTGGTGGGGTTGTAGTGTTATTAGTGGTGTTGGTGGTGGTGGGGTTGTTAGTGTTATTAGTGGTGTTGGTGGTGGTGGTGGTGGTGGGGTTGTTAGTGTTATTAGTGGTGTTGGTGGTGGTGGTGGTGGTGGGGTTGTTAGTGTTATTAGTGGTGTTGGTGGTGGTGGGGTTGTTAGTGTTATTAGTGGTGTTGGTGGTGGTGGTGGGGTTGTTAGTGTTATTAGTGGTGTTGGTGATGGAGGTGGTGTTGGTGGTGGTGGGGTTGTTAGTGTTATTAGTGGTGTTGGTGGTGGTGGGGTTGTTAGTGTTATTAGTGGTGTTGGTGATGGAGGTGGTGTTGGTGGTGGTGGGGTTGTTAGTGTTATTAGTGGTGTTGGTGATGGTGGTGGTGGTGGGGTTGTTAGTGTTATTAGTGGTGTTGGTGATGGAGGTGGTGTTGGTGGTGGTGGGGTTGTTAGTGTTATTAGTGGTGTTGGTGATGGAGGTGATGTTGGTGGTGGTGGTGGGGTTGTTAGTGTTATTAGTGGTGTTGGTGATGGAGGTGATGTTGGTGGTGGTGATGGTGGTGGGGTTGTTAGTGTTATTAGTGGTGTTGGTGATGGAGGTGGTGTTGGTGGTGGTGGTGGGGTTGTTAGTGTTATTAGTGGTGTTGGTGATGGAGGTGATGTTGGTGGTGGAGGTGGTGTTGATGGTGGAGGTGGTGGAGGTGTTACTAGTACCATTATTGTTATTGGTGGTGTTAGTGGTATTGTTGTTGGTGTTGTTAGTGGTGGTGGTGTAATTAGTGGTGTTGATGCGTTGTAGTTCACCAGAAAGTTGTGAACAGGGTAGGGAGAATTGGAGGTGTAGGTAGAGCGAGAGAGAAACAGAGTGACAAAGAGACAGGGTGCTTACAGGTAGGGCATAATGCCAGACTAGTTATAATTATTTCCTAGAAAGGAACCACCTTAAATGATTTGAATCATGTTGCCTTCCCGCAAGAAAACCTTCGATAAATCCCTTATATATGTGTGTATGTACATGTATGTATATATACATACACACTAACAATTATATCTGCATAAACACCTCAATCTGGACTGTCAGACAAAATAAAAGACAGCTTTCAAAAATCCGAAATGCACATTACTTCCCTAACGAACGACAGTGACTTTTTAATCATTGCAGGGGACTTTAATGAACACATTGGACAACACTGTGATGGCTCCTACGGGGTCCATGTAAGTTATGGATTTGGCACACGAAAAAAGGAGATTTCAGGCTTCTAGAATTCCGTGATGCCAATGATGTATCTATATGCCACATAAATTTCAAAAAAGCTGACAACCACTTGATCACCAATAGATCAGGTGAGCATGCCAATCTGATAGATTTTATCCTCACCAGAAGAGGAGATAGAGTCATGGTTGTAAACACAAAATCCTTCTCTGGTGAGGAATACACCTCCCAACATAACCTAGTAGTTAGCAACTTCATAGTTAGAGCTAAATAAACTCGGAGGAAGAAGGCAACTTCTAGAAGGTTATGGAAGTTGGAGAAACCCTCAACCAGTAACAAAGTTAAAGGTATTTTGCTTGATGCTTACAACAGTAAGAAAGAACAAATAGAGACATACAGACATACAGTATAGAGGAGCGTTGGGAGTTCCAGAAAGTGACAAACAAGATCTCTGGCTAGATGGAACAGGGCTCCAGAGAAGAGGAGAGTGACTTGGTGGTGGAACAGTAAAGTGGAGGACACAATTAAGACCAACAGACAGGCATAGAAATAAATGGCAGAATGCAGGCTGCAGGGTGCACTACCTGGAAGCTAGGTGACAAGTATACTTTGCAAGGAGGGAAACAAAAATAAAAAATGTAAGCATGTTTTGCAATGTATCAGGGAAAATTGTGATGTTGAAGAGAAGTGTGTCCAAGATGATAATGGCGCACTAGCCCCCACCGAAGCTGAAAAGAAAGTAGCATGGAAGTGACATTATAAAAGATTACCAAATGAAGAGAATGCATGGGAAGAAAATAATATACCTCAAGTGGACCCAACAGAGGGTCCAGTCATACAAGTCAGTGGCAGTGTAGTAAGTAAGGCAATTAATGATATGAAGATGGGGAAAGCAGCCGGTCCATCGGGGATAGTTGCTGAGATTCTGGGATGGTGTGTCACACCTTTACTCATATTGTAAACCAAGTAATACAAAATTGTGTCATACCCAATGACTGGCGTAGCAGCATCATCATCAACTGCTACAAGGGCAAATGAGTTTCACTAGATAGAGAAAACTATAGAGGCATCAAGTTGATGGACCAGGTCATGAAGGTCACAGAAAGTATTATAGCACAGTTGATTAAGAACCAAGTTAATCTAGATGAGATACAGTTTGGATTTGTGCCAGGTAAAAGTACCACAGATGCCCTCTTCCTTATGAGGCAACTACAGAAGTACTTAGCTAAAAGTAAACCCCCCTACTTGGCATTTGTTTACTTTGAGAAAGCTTTTTACATAGTTCCCCATTCCATTATCTGGTAGGCTCTTAGAAAACTATGAGCAGATGAGTGGCTTGTCAAGGCAATACTAGCCATGTAGAGAGGCAGATGTGAGAGAGAGGGAGAGAGAGAGACACACACAGTTTGCCTCAGAAAAGCTGGTCTTTAGAGAAGCCATGTACAAATTTGTCGATTATGGTTTCTCTTGCATTTCTTCCTGGCAGGGGTGTAGAAAATGTGCCTCTATCAGTGGATTCCGACTTCACCATTTGAAAGTTCACCAAAACAAAACAAGGAACCAAAGTCGGAGTAACGTTCATCACTGCAGCATATGAAGCAAAGCATGTAGGTCCTTAGCAAGGCTAAAGAGTCATGTTTGTACCACCCATGTGTAAGAAAAAAAATCAGGAAATGATAATTCTCGAAGTTGAGATGCAACCATCTTGTTAAAGCAGACATGTCAAATATGCGGCCCGCAGGCGGCCCTTTACAAGCACACCTGCGGCCCGCACAAAGTTTTTTACAGCGCGAGCATGTTTTATCTTCGTAATATGAAATTTAAAAAATTAGTTGCAATGTGCGCAGTTAGTTGTGTGTGGCCCTCAGACAACACATATGTGACCCATTGGACGTCGGGAGACCCTCAGTTTGACATGCCTGTTGTAAAGTATATATATATGTGTGTGTGTGTATAGTGAGTACTTCAACGCGAAGTTGACCTCTGTTAGTACAGTTCTAAACTTAATCGGTAAATTTATAGAAAATCATTCGCTGGGCTTCGTTATATTTTTTTCTTTTGTAGATTTGTTTGTGTTTTCAACTAATATGACCTCCAACACACTCATAATTAACTCTCTTTTTTTCAGGAAACGGAATTGGAGTGGGGGTTGCCCCAAGTCGATTGCGAGAATGTCGGAGATCATATTAGTTGAAAACACACGAAAAAAAAAAACAGAAAAGAAAAAAATTCTCAGTGAACCCCAGCGGGTGCTTTTCTATGTTGTAAGTTTACATTTTGTGTCAAATATTACATGCGCTTACTTAGTAATTGATGGTTAAAAGACTTAAAATACTCATAAAATGTTCAAAACAACCATTACATTACAAATTCTTCTAAGACTCAGAGAATATCAAATACTGGGTCATGGCACATGCCTCAAAGATTTGTGCAGTTCTAAAATATACCCCAAAAGTGACACAGAGGAGACTGAGGTTAGCTGGACATGCTCACCGACATCCAGAGTTGACACTGCACTCAGTGCTCCTGTGGGAGCCCCTGCATGGACACACTGGAAGAGGAAGACCAAGGTTAACGTATGTTGATGCCCTAAGGACAGACACTGGTCTGTTGGAGACGCAGGACATGGCAGCGATAATGAGGGACGAGATCGCTGGAGAACTCGTCCATGGATCTCGGGAATTTTACCCGCCCTAGATAGATAGATATGAATTGGGACACCGTTTTGACAGGTCTAAACTCAGCCGATTCCTTCTGAAGGGAAAGAGAGAAAGAAGGATAGACCCCAGTACTGGATCGGTATTTTTTTTATCGAACTCGAAAGGATGAAAGACAAAGTTGACGTCGGCGGGATTTGAACTCACAACCGAAATGAATACCGCAAATCATTCTATCCGACATTCTAACGAGGGAGTTAACAAAGGAAAGAATCGCTCCATATATTAAAAAAAATAACAAACACCGAATTTCCTGTTGATCGAAATTTTATAACGTGTTATGTTTCTAGTGTACGATTCATAAAATATATATTTCACAAATAAACTATCGGAGCGTTGAGTAGATTGAAATTCTTAGAAAATGGAGAAATCTCAAACGCAGATAATAACTGTAACAACAGTTGGTTCCTATAAATAATATGAAGTTCGATTCTTCGATTACTGGGCAATATTTCCGACAATAGAGAGCACTCAATACGTTTAAGTCGAGTTTAAATTTTATTTTCCGAGTAGAAATGTGGCAGCGACTTCGTAATTTCAGCTTGATTACTTCATTTGCGACACACACACACATATATGGTATATACGGAAGAGAGGTAGAGGCAACAGAGAGAGAATGCTAAAGAAGCAAAGAAGAGCAATTATGGAGGAGCAAGAAATATTAAGCAACTCACCGGAAATGTCAGAAGTTAAATCTCCATGTGATATTGTTGCGACGATCGAAGGAGATAAAAGACAGACCAATAGTACTCCTAGAGAATATCTCGACATATTCACACACCATCAGAGAGGTGGTTGGTGGTGCGGGCAGCCCGTCACCCTGAACTGTGAGGGTTTTACCCACCCAAAATAGTAAACTTTCAGGGTGGAGCTAATTAATTACAATGGTTGATGTGTGACGAGGAAAGTTAACGACTCAGCTACACAAGTTCTTAAACTTAGTTTCTGTGCTCCTGGTAAAATGTTTGTGTGTGTATATATATATATATATATATGTTAAGCTGTGATAGTTAAAACGTTTTAGTTTATCCGTCACTTATAGTAGTTCTTATTCATTCGGCACGACTTGGATCTCAAATAAGCTTTTAATAATGCTGATTTCTCTAATAACTGATTAAACTAATGATTTTACATATATAATATATATACCTGATGAAGTGTCTATGTATATATTTTAGGAAGCCACGTTCATTAAAACTTTTCAACTTCGTTATTCTTTGTCACACATATTGTCGTTAATAACCATTCATCTGATATAGACTTTCAATAATTCTTATTTCTCTGGTAATTAATTAGCTAATGACTTTAAATATATAGTATTAGTGTGGTTGCGTGTTCTTGGTGAAATGTTTGTGTATATATTTGTCAAACCAGGTTAGTTACAACTGTTATCATTTCTAACTAACAGTCTATATGTCTCACCACACTTATCTTCTCCATTGCGACCCGACCTACACACAAACATATCAAACACACACTCTTTTTCTCTTTAAAAATGGGTTTTTCTCTCTTTATTAACTCTGTCTCTCTTAATATAACTTTCCCCTCCCTCTCTCTTTATCTATGTCACACTCTCCCTTCTAATATAATTCCCCATCTCTCTCTCCCTCTTTATCTATATCATACTCTCTCTACTGTGTCACTCTCTCCTCCTTCTCTATCTACTTCTCTCTCTTAACATAACTCTCCTCCTCTGCATGTTATTATTCACTTTCTTTCTCTCTCTTAATTATCCCTCTCGTTGTTATAACACACACTCACTCTCTGCCTCTCTCTCTCTCTTAATATAACTCTCCTTCTTGCCTTTATTTCTATGTTACTCCTTTCCTCCTCTCTCCCTATTGCTCTCCCTTTCTTTCTCTGTCTCCGTGTCACACACCTCTCAATTCTTTATAAATCTCTTTCTCTCTCTCTCTCTCAACCTAACAATACCTTGGAATAGCATCTTTTACTATAACTTCGAGCTAACCAATGCCCTGTGGGTGGAATTTGGTATACGTAAACAATGCAGAAGCCCGTCATATATATATATGTGTGTGTACATATGTACGTATGTGTCCGTGTTTGTTTATGTCCTATTACCTAACGGTTCGACAGAAAGAGATCGATAAAATAAGTACTGGGATCGATATGATAAACTAAAATCACTACTAGGCGGTGCCCCAGCATGGTCGTAGTCTCATGATTGAAACGTTCTCTCTCTCTCTCTCTCTCTCTCTCACATATATAATAAAGAGTCAGGATCCAACAGCTGAGCTCTTTCCGTTTCAACAATTAGCTATTCAAACAGTTCTAGTCCTGTAGAAGCCATTTCTATAGTAAATATATATAGATAGATATACCCAAGACTACGCTAAATGATACTTGCCTAAGATTCCACACAATGGGGTTGAACCTGGGACCTTATGATGGTGAAGCAAATATCTTAACTATTCAGCCATGCTGTGTTCACATTGATCAGTTTGATAGACTAGTCAGGGCTGGTGCTATTTCTAAGGCCAACTAGGTAGTCTCCAAGGACTCACACCTCAAAAAGATACATTACTGAACCTGAAAGGATCATAGTTTTATACAAATTTGTAAAATTAAATTTCATATATAATAATTTTCTGCAATCAATAAATCATCTTTCCCACACAGCACAATTGTGAAAATATCCAAAGCAATGTAAAGCATTGTATGTTGTTATGACCTGTTACATGATGTGGTGTAGGTGAATATGAACTATGTAGTAGAAAATGCAGGCTTAGTAATTTTCTTATTGTGGTCAAAGCAAGATGTATCTAACATTGGGTTTGTCAGCTTACTAAACTGTAAGTTGAAATTATTTTATTTGGGTAAATAAGGTCCATAACTGGGATAAAGAGTGTGAAATACCCAGGCACACATTATAAAGTTAGCTTAGGGTACTAAATACCCAAGTACATATTGCAGAGCTAACCAAGGGTGTTAAATACCAAGACGCATATTGTAGGGCTAGCTTAGGGTATTAGATACCCAGGAACACGTTATAGGGTTGGCCTAGGATGTTAAATACACAGGCACTCATTGTACAGCTAGCCACAGGGACTAAATTCCCAGTAACACATTGTAGAGCTAGCCTAAGGTGCTAAATACTCAGGTACACATTGTAAGGTTAGCTTAGGGCACTAAATACCCAAGTGAGAAAAATGAGTTTTAGGAACTTAGGAGTGAACAAAATCCATGGTGCTGATGATAGGAAGGATATTACTATAACCTGACTGTGATAGAAAGACAGAGTGAAGGTGTATGAGAGAAAGTCAGAATATATGGAGAGAGGGGAAGGGGTGGGAAGAGAGTGATGTATTACAAAAGAGTGGGAGAGGGAGAGATAGAGTGAAGGTGTATGAGAGAAAGTCAGAATATATGGAGAGAGAGGAAGGGGTGGGAAGAGAGTGATGTATTACAAAAGAGTGGGAGAGATAGAGTGAAGGTGTATGAGAGAGGGAGAGGGTATTGTGATAATGACAGCAATCAGCAACATGTGGGTCAGAGGAATTATCAAAGTAGTAACAGCCTGACTGATGACACAACAAACATTGATATATATATATTCAGTGGAACCTTGGTTCACCAATGCCTCTCATCAGGAACAAATCGGTTCACGAACAACTTTTCCAAACATAAAATCTCTTGGTTCACGAACAGTGTCTTGAGTAACAAACACACAATCCAGCAACAATGGTTGGCAACAAGCTTGGAGTATTGGCAGGAAAGTGTCGTTGTGTAGTTAGTTACTATATCTGTCTTTCACACACAGTCTCTCTCTCTCTATTTCTTTCTCAACATTTTGTATAGGGAAAATTGTTTCAGTTTACAAACATTTTGGGTGACAAACAGCATTCAGGAACAAATTAAATTTATGAACTGAGATTGCACTATCATCATCATCATCATTGTTTAACGTCTATTTTCCACGCTAGCATGGGTTTAGACGGGAATTGTCTCACTTGAGGCAAGATTGGTTATCTTGCTCGTATAGGACTGTCTGGCAGGTTTTCTACGGCTGGATACCCTTCCTAACACCAACCACATTTACAGTGTGGGCTGGGAGGTTTTTACCGTGTTACCTACACAGCCACATTACAGCGTGGACTGTGTGTGTTTTTTTTTTTTGTCGTGACACCTACACGACCTCATTTATTTAAAACTGGATGTTATGGTACCAACATAACTTTACAGAGAAAGGGGTGCTGGAGATGGGGGTGGGGGTAGTGGAATGGGGGTGTATTTTTGGTTAGGAGGTGCCTACTGACTGTAGGTTTCGCTTTGTACTTAGGCAAGGCGGGTCTTCTCTATTACTGTGTAGCACCAAAGATCTCGGTCCAGTGACATTGTCTTGGAGAGGTGTAAGTGTGTAAGGTCGGAATTTATCAAATCGACCTTACACACTTACACTCATATATATATATATATATATATATATATATATATACATATATACATATATATATATAGTATTGTAGTTTGTTTGAAGCATTGTGGAATATGAATATGAGATACAAATACAACTAAGAAAAAGTTTGGTTATTTGAAAGCCCAACAATGCATGTTTGGTAAAAATGCTCAGGTAATAATAAAATAGATAATAAAAAGAACAGATTGAAATAAAAGAACAATAGAAAGTTACCATAGCAATTTTTAATGATCTCAAATATTTTCGGATTTTCCATCCATTATGAAAGGGAGTCTGTAGGGCGGACCTCAGAGAGAAACCTGAGAAATGTTGCAGGTGGTTGTTCAATTTATTTTGAATAAAGAACATTAAAGTTTAACATTGTTTGTGCATGTAAGAAGAAAGTGTGTGAGTATGTGTATGATATATGTGTGTGTAGGTGTAAATGTGAATGTGTAGTGAAGAATAGATTTTTAATGGATAAAGGAGTAAAGGTGTTTGAGCATAGTTTGGTCTGCAGCATTTTGTCTACTAGCTGACCCCTCAAAGTTACTCCTTTATCCCTTAAAAATCTGTTCTTCACTACACATACACACTTACACCCCCACACACAAAGTAATTCAAAGTACAGATCTGAATGCATTAGAAATCAGTTCTCATATATATATAGAGAGGGGGGGGGGGGGCAGAGAGGGAGAGACACAGAGAGAGAAGGGTAGAAAGAGAGAAGGAGAGAGAGAGACATAACATTCACAGGTGGTTATCTTTTTACTTGTTCTGTTTATATGTTTTAATTTTCGATACAAAAAGAAGTTTGAATTCTGAACAAGAAAATGTTCCCCACAGAGCCATCTAATGGAACCATTCCAAGCAGAATGTCTTAACTTAGTCAAAAGTGAAAGTCTCCATATTGACGAAATAATGTTCACACTTATTAAAGCAAGAATCTAAAGCCACAACAAATTTCTAAAAATAGCTATGTTTCATCAGACAAAATATAAAAAATGAATGAATAGTCAGTGACATGGATGAAAAATATCTAATTTATTACAAAACATACAACTCCATACTGGTAGAAGCCAGACAAAAATTTATTCATTATGAAATATATGATAGAGGAGAAAGTATAACTTTACAAATACCTTACATCACCTTTAAAGACCACAAAGACAATTTCAAGTCAGGAAGCCCCTATACATGGGTAACATAGCAGCCAAATCTCCCTCATGTTACATTCTAATGACTTAAAATGAGAAAGTCTCACTGGGCAAAGTAATCTTAGACATACTGTGTTTGGATAAAATCACTCTTGGAATGCCTTTCATTGTGTCTATCAGCATCATCATCGTTTTTACATCTGTTTTTCCATGCCTGCGTGGGTTGGACAGGTCCTTTTCAACACAGCATCTCTCCACTCGCCATGTTCTTTTGTCATCTCTACTGTAAGTCTCAGCGACTTAAAATCAGCTTTCATCACCTCTGACCACGTCTTCCTTAGTCGATCTCTACTGTGGCTTCCTTCCACTGGGATTTCATGGAACTTCTTCACATCATCATCCATGTGCATCACATGTCTGTACCAATGCAGTCTTCTCTCTTGCACACCACTTCAAATTCCTCTTAAACCCAGTTTCTCCTTCATTTCATCCAAGCTCTGCCTTTCTCTCATAATTACATATCACATCCAATGAAGTATGGCTGCTTCATTTCTCTCCAATCTATGCATGTCTTCTGCAGTCACTGCTCATGTTTCACTACCTTGCAGCATCACACTTCACACACAGGTGTCATACAGCTGTCCTTTTGTATGTAGGGAGAAACTTTTCATGGTCAACAGTGGGAGTAGCTCTCTAAACCTTTTCCATCTTATCATTCTAGCTAATATGCTCTCAGAGTACCATCCTCTGCTGCTGGATCAGATGTTGTTTACTCGAGAGAAGGCTACGTTGGTACGGTCACGTGATGCGCATGAAAGACGACAGCTGTATAACAAAGTGCAGGGCAATAAAGATAGACGGTAGCCACGGAGTAGGCAGACCCAGAAAAACATGGGACGAGCTTGATAAATTCCGACCTCACACGCTTACACCTCTCCAAGACAATGTCACTGGACCGAGACCTTTGGCGGTACTCAGTAATAGAGAAGACCCGCCTTACCTAAATACAAAGTAAAAACCTACTACAGTCAGTAGGCATCTCTATCAAAACACACCCCCGTCCCTCCACCCCACCCACACCGCCCCTTTCAATGTAAAGTTATGTTGGTCCCACAACATCCAGGCCGAAACAAATGAGATCGTGTAGGTGTCACGACAAAAAACACACAGTCCACGCTGTAAATGTGGCCGTGTAGGCAACACGGTAAAAACCTCCCAGCCCCACACTGTAAATGTGGTTGGTGTTAGGAAGGGCATCCAGCTGTAGAAAACCCGCCAGACAGTCCACGCTGTAATGTGGCCGTGTAGGCAACACGGTAAAAACCTCCCAGCCCCACACTGTAAATGTGGTTGGTGTTAGGAAGGGCATCCAACTGTAGAAAACCCGCCAGACAGTCCTATGCGAGCAAGACAACCACTCTTGCCTCAAGTGGGAAAACCCCCGTCCAAACCCATGCAAGCGTGGAACACGGACGCTAAACCTGATGATGATGATGATGATGATGATGATATAGCAGAAGCTATCAACCATTTTTATGGATCCTTCATGTGATTGGAAAAGGTTTATATCACTGACACTCTTCCTCTCTATTTCTCCTGTGCATCTTTTACATACAAAGTCTTCCCTTCCTAGTCTACTTCTTATCCCACTACATCTCTTGTGTATCCAAGATTTACATTGTGTACATCATATAGAGTTTATGCCTGCTCCTTTTCTACATATCGAGCAGAGCCACTTCCCTGGAAGAATCAGAGCCCTATCTTCTTTCTTACTTAGGGCAATTTAGTTTTGGTTAAGTTTACTCTCAGCCCTTTTGATTCCAAATTATGTTTCCATAGTCAGAACTTATTCACTAGTTCTTTTATGGATTCAGCTACAAGGACCAGATAATCTACATAGAGAAGTTCCCATGGACAGTCAGTTTTAAACTCCTCTGTTATGGCATAGAGAACTATGATGAACAGCAGTGAGCTGAGAACCGGACCCTGATCAACTCCTACCTGTACTTTAAGTTATCATTATATATATATAATGGTTTACATTGCCTTTCATCCTTATGGGGTCCATAAAATAAAGTACCAGTAATGCACTGGGTAATTGCTGGCCTTGTGCCAAAAGTAGAAACAATTATATATATATAAGATGGGTACAACAGATCAAATATGTCTCGGCATAAATATCATCATCATCATTTTACGTCCATTCTTCCACGCTAGCATATTTGTATATATTAGGCATTCCTGATGATTTCATACAAATGAAACAGTTCTAGTCCTGTAGAAGCCATTTCTATATTAAATAACAATGCTTACAATCTACTAATATATTGAGTACCATTTTACTCGGGATATACATGTATATATATATATATATACATATATATATATGTATATATATATACATATATATATATAAAAGACGTAAAATAAGAAATTAACTTACTTAATTAAATTTTTACTCCAACTAATTAGTTTCTGCAATGGGATAAAGACAGTTACGTAATGAACTGTTGAGAATTTCATTGCGTCAGGGAGATCATTCTCAGCCAAGTCTCCAGGCAATGCGCGGACAGTGGGGACTCATATAAAAATAATAATAATTTGGTAAATGGAACAGCTATCGAGGACTGGATTCCAGGTACTGAAAATTCTCACTGCCACTGGTCATATGGCCGATTCTAAAGAATCAATCACGTGACACAGAGGCTAGTCAGTAGGAATGGGATGGTAAGATGACAGACGCCTACTAACACCCCCCAAAAAAATTTAGAAGTGGTTTTGGCAGGTTTTGGCTGATTTGTCGAGCAAACCTGCCAAAACCACTTCTAAATTTTTTTGGGGGGGTGTTAGTAGGCGTCTGTCATCTTACCATCCCATTCCTACTGACTAGCCTCTGTGTCACGTGATTGATTCTTTAGAATCGGCCATATGACCAGTGGCAGTGAGAATTTTCAGTACCTGGAATCCAGTCCTCGATAGCTGTTCCATTTACCGAATTATTATTATTTTTATATGAGTCCCCAGTGTCCGCGCATTGCCTGGAGACTTGGCTGAGAATGATCTCCCTGACGCAATGAAATTCTCAACAGTTCATTACGTAACTGTCTTTATCCCATTGCAGAAACTAATTAGTTGGAGTGAAAATTTAAGTAAGTAAGTTAATTTTTTTTTTAATTTTTTTTTTAAATTTTCTTATTTTACGTCTTTTATATTATTGTTCTGCATCCTCCTGCATTGAACCACCTAGGTACTATGACATAACCTGTGTATTTGCTGGCATTAGCGTACATCTGTGCGCTTATGTTAGTAGATATATTAAATTATCTATACATATATATATATATATATATATGTATATACAGTATATATATCATCATTTCATTTTACGTCCGCTTTTCCCTGCTTGCAAGGGTGGGACAGGAACTGATTCTGGCTTGATTTCTACAGCTGGATGCCCTTCCTAACACCAACCTCATTTACAGTGAGTGCTGGGTACTTTTTTTTTCTGTGGCGCCTACACGTCCACTTTACAGTGTGGGCTGGGTGCTTTTTTCCCATGGCACCTCCACGACCACTTTGCAGTGGAATGATAGGGACCCCAGTCCCTATCATCTCATTTCTACAGCTGAGTAAACTGGAGCAATGTGAAATAAAGTGTCTTGCTCAAGGAAACAACACATCACCCGGTCTGAGAATTGAACTCACAACCTTTCGATTGCAAGGCCAATGCTCTAACCACTAAGCCATGTGCCTCCATATATATATTAATTCAAAATATTAACAAAAATAGACATTCGTATGATCAAGTATATTTTATTATACATATTTCAGAGGTACTGAGCTATCTTCAACAGTACGTCCTCATCAGATAAAATAAGATGATGCATGACATACCCTGACTAAGTAGATGGTTAAAATTCAGTCATGGCAGGGAATAAGGGTATGTCATGCATCATCTTATTTTATCTGATGAGGATGTACTGTTGAAGATAGCTCAGTACCTCTGAAATATGTATAATAAAATATACTTGATCACACGAATGTCTATTTTTGTTAATATTTTGAATTAATATTAATAACTCCGGAAAACCAATACTATGGAGTGCTTCTAATCTATTGTAAAACTTTATTCTTTGATTTATTCATTGAACCTTGTTTAATCTTTAACTATATATATATATATATATATATATTAGAATTGGTGCTCTGAAATAGTGATATATATATGAATGTATATATAGTGTATTTTGCAATACACTGTATGCTTAATTAAAAACATTTTGAAGACCTTACGCTATTGTTTTAGAGTAGTGACAGTCTCACTTACTTTACATTTTCAGCAAACAGGGAAGATAAAGCTGACAGAGTTCTGTTTCATACTGATTGGTACTTATCAAAGCCAAGTACTCCACCTGTTTGCTGAAAATCATGAATGTTTGATTCTTATAGAATTTCTAGTAATAATCAGGAACTGATTATACAGAGTGGTTGCCGGTCAAGCAGAAATTGAAAATTAGAATTGGTGCTCTGAAATAGTGATATATATATGAATGTATATATAGTGTATTTTGCAATACACTGTATGCTTAATTAAAAGCATTTCGAAGACCTTACGCTATTGTTTTAGAGTAGTGACAGTCTCACTTACTTTACATTTTCAGCAAACATGTATCCCAGACCACCTATGGCACATGGCTTAGTGGTTAGAGCATTGGCCTTGCAATCAAAAGGTTGTGAGTTCAATTCTCAGACCTGGTGATGTGTTGTTTCCTTGAGCACGACACTTTATTTCACATTGCTCCAGTTTACTCAGCTGTAGAAATGAGATGATAGGGACTGGGGTCCCTATCATTCCACTGCAAAGTGGTCATGGAGGTGCCATGGGAAAAAAGCACCCAGCCCACACTGTAAAGTGGACGTGTAGGCGCCACAGAAAAAAAAAGTACCCAGCACTCACTGTAAATGAGGTTGGTGTTAGGAAGGGCATCCAGCTGTAGACATCAAGCCAGAATCAGTTCCCGTCCCACCCTTGCAAGCAGGGAAAAGCGGACGTAAAATGATGATGATATACAATTGAACAAATAAAACAATTGATTAAAAGTGTTTATGATTTTTTTCAGTTTACAGGGAAATTCATATTTTCTGGCATGTTTACATGTTTACATATTTAAATATGTGTATATTTATATGCACATTGTTGCAGTCTCAATTACACACTTTGTATATATACAGACAACTTTATCAAACACTTAGGCTGCTTAGCTAACTTCTCTATGTATATGTGTATGTGTAAACCCGTTTGTATTTATCGATGTTGTGGTACCAACTATGGCCACATACATTTGGTCATTTTATTCTTGGTGTCACACTTAACTTTTTGTGTTTACTTTGGATGAAAATGTATTAACTTTTCACACCACAGAGTGCTTTGTGACTGCCTCAAACAATTAGATTGGTATCTGTTATACTGCAGCTACAACTTCGATTTATACCCATTATTATTATTATTATTATTGTTGTTATTATTATTATATATAACCCATGCTAACACGGGAAATGGACGTTAAACAATGGTGTTGATGATGATGATGATATATATGTCTTCTATAATCAATGCTAGAGTGCTATATCCATGCTTGCTTCTCTAACATGGTAAAAAATATGTAGCAGCCGTTAAGAGCGAGAAGAATTGATGGTTTCTGGGAATTTGTAAAGCCATTAGAGTTGTAATTGTGTAAGTTCCATTCTCAGACATCTCTTGGACAACCAGCTGTTCACTGCCAATAAATTTTACCATGTGTCCTTGTTTGTTTTTAGCTGGTTTGTTTTATAATATTATTTTACAGTTGTTTTTTTTATTTACTATATCTTTACTACTAACTCTGGGAAGAGTGTTTCTTCTTTAACACCTCCGCATTTCTACCAACACCACCACCGTTCCCCCTCCCCATCACCACTAACACTACCAATACCACCACAAACACCACCACCAACAGCACCAACACTACCATTAGCACCACCAACACCACCACCACCTGTTTCCCCCTCTACATCATCACTATCGTCATCACTAACACTACAAACATCACCTATACCACAAACACCAACGACACCACCACCAACACCCCCATCAGCACCACCAACACCACAACCATTCCCCCTCCCCATCAATATTACCACTATCATCATCACTAACACCTCCAACAGTACCACAAATATTATGCCCTACCTGTGAGCACCTGTCTCTCTGTCACTCTGTTTTTCTCTCACTCCACCTGCATCCCCAATTCTCCCCCACCCAGATGCCACTCTACACCTCTGGTGAACCAGAACACAACACCAACAGCTCCACCACCACCACCAACAACTATACCACTAACAACACTACCAATACCATTCCCACCACCACCAACATATTGTTAGTCAAGTTGCCAGATACCCCATTACTCAATCTACCCCACCCACCCCACCCACTTCATACTTCCATCTCACTAGTATTCTCTCTTTCTCTCCTATCTACCTTATCCCCCCCCTCACACTATCTCCCTCTCCACCTCATTAGCTCCTCCTCTCTCAATCTCTCTCTCTCTCTCACTATCTCCCTCTCCATCACACTATCTCCCCCTCCCCCTCATTAGCTCCTTCTCTCTCTCAATCTCTCTCTCTCGCTCTCTCTCTCACTATCTCCCTCTCCATCACAGTATCTCCCCCCCCTCATTAGCTCCTCCTCTCTCTCTCTCACTATCTCCCTCTTCATAACAGTATCTCCTCCCCCCCCTCATTAGCTCCTCCTCTCTCTCAATCTCTGTCCCTCCCTCTCCCTCACACTACCACTATATCAGTTACTGATCAAATTATTTAACCATTCCAATACTATTGGAAATCATAATCTTCAGAGAAGTGATTGCTTGTATAGACTTTGTTAGGGTTATCATCATCATCATCACCATCATTATTATCATTATCATCATCATCATCATCATCATTATCGCAGTCATCATCATCATGACCATCATCATCATCGCCACCATCATCATGACCATCATCATCATCGCCACCATCATCATGACCATCACCATCATCACCATCATCATCACCTTCATCACAATCATCGCCACCACCATCATCATCACCATCATTATCATCATCATCATCATCATTATCGCAGTCATCATCACCATCATCCTCACCATCCATCACCATCCATCACCACCATCATCACCACCATTATCATCCTCACCACCATCATCACCACCATTATCATCCTCATCACCACCACCACCACCATTATCATCCTCATCACCACCACCATCATCATCCCAGATTACTCTGTATCACCAAAGACATTAAAAGAACCCTCTCCCAGTTTCTTTTCCTCATATATTAGAAAAGTATAGTTTCCACCTTCACTTTCCTCTTCAAGTGATACTTGGAGAAGTTAATGAATGCTTGGCCGGAGAGGAAAACTCCTCTCCTCAAACCTTTCACTCATGTCCACCAAATAACTGCTTTTACCCTAGTCACAATACAGAGAAAACCTTGCCACTCTTTGTTACCAAGAGATGAAGGTGGTTCAGTTTTTATTACAGATTCAGCTGATATTCAGATGTCTCCTTTGTGTGATAACAGTTGGTCAGCACAAGCTCACAATTCTGGAATGCCCAAACACTGAACGATGGCATGCATGATGGTTTCATCATCCTGCAAACATCTCGGACAGGTTCGACTGTTTACACTTCCATGCCTGTAGCACTTGTCCTGAACAAGTAATGCTCCCCTGTAGTACTGCTAAGCCAAAGACTCTTGGAAATTGTCCATCGTACCTGATCTGAAAATCCTTCATAAGAGTCTGCACAGTTTGTCCTCGTCGATGCATTGTGTGGTTCCTCAGGCCATTGTTGTTCTTTCTCTCCAGTAAGTGAGTATTGTTTGCAAGCCGCTGGTTGTTATGTTAATATGTGGTTGTAAGAGGATGGAAAATAAGTGGGAAGAAAAAAAAACACCCCTAACACAAACAAAGATTGAAAGACAAAAGTAAAAGCTAAAAATGCAGGCATGATTGTGTGCTTTACAACCATATTGTTTTTGGTTTAATCCCTTACATAGCACCTCAGGCAAGTGTATTCTACTCTAACCTTCGTTTGACCAATGTAGTGCCCCAGCATGGCTGAAATCTAATAATTGAAACCACTAAAAGAAAATAAAGCTTTTGGCAATTTTCATTATTTCTTTATAAGAAGAAGCCTAAAAGTAAAAGATTAGTAAATGTTGAAAGTATACAAGAAAAAAATGCTTGGTAATTTATAATAACATTTTCTACAAATTAAACATTAATTGTAAATCCAATTTGTAAAAGTCACTTAGAAAACTTCATTACAAAATAATGGCTGGAGGTTTCTGAAAAGAAAAATCATTTAAACATTTTAAAAATAACTTCCTGCTCTTTATTTTTAAATTTTCCTTTATGTTTTATTTTATTTTATTTTTTTTGTTTGTTAGTTTTTTTTTAATGTGTGTTTTTGTTTGTCATTGTTATTGTTGTTTTTTTTTGTTTTGTGTGTTTGTGGTATTTTTTTTTTGTCTAAGTGTTGGTAATTTTATTAACAATTAAAACTCACTGTCATCATCATTATCACAATCATTATCATTTAATGTCCATTTTTTCCATGCTGGCATGGGTTTGGGTAAGTCCTCACAAACAAGCTGGAATGTAAGTCTCACTTATACATATTTTGGTTTGTATGTATAGTTTATGTATATATAGTATATGTGTGTATGTATAATAGACATCACATCACCCGGCCTGCTTTCCCCTATTCTCCTTTTATACCTTTTCTGCACCTCAGTGTCCTTCTTTGTCTGCATGTTGGACAACAGCCCTTATTCTCTTCTATTTTACTATTTCTCTCCTTTCTATATTTTTCTCCTTTGGCTAAGCCCTTGCACACTCTATATTTGTGTAATTCACCTAGAGCCATAACTTGTCTCTGCCTATTTTGTTATGTCCCAATGAGCACTGGAATGAATGGTATCGACCTTAATGTACTGAAACAATAGTGATTTCCAGAGGTTGACTAAGGAGATGCGACTGTTCATCTTTCCATTGTTTTTTTTCCATTGTCTTTGTCCTGTGTGCTCCCTATTTTGAATATATATATATATATATATATATATATATATATATATAATAAGGGTTTATATCAATATCCAATAATTTCAATCTCGTTTACAATTAGCTCAACAAATCTATTTGGAGCACATGCATTGGATTAATTGTAATACAACATTCCCAGCTAGAAGCCTAAGCTATGAAGAGTTAATTATTGTATCAACAAATTAACATATGAAAAAATTTAAGCACTCATAATTTCATCAATTTAAACAGCCAGTATCCTCCCAGTTAAGCACACACAAATCTGCCAGAGTACAAAATCCATATCTAAGCTGGTACAGTACTGTTTCAAATTCTATGGAGAATCTACTGGTCATTGATTAATAATAAATCCATAACCAGCATATTCCAGACAATAGAATCATTATCAGCCAGCAGTCCTATAATGGATTTCCAAGAATCAACCTTACTACTAAATTTTCAAGTCAGTGCCCGTATCCCATATGTGGCATTAACTGCAGTAAATGACAGCAGCAGTGGCTGACTAGTTGGGGTTTGCAGTAATACTCAATATAGCAGTCACCAATATGGAGCACTCAACCATAATCAAAGAAAAAAAGTTATATCTGTAAACATACTGAGTGGGTAATAGCACTGCACCAAAGTGTATATAAATATACATATTTAATGCTAGAATATATATATAACATTTGTCTTCCCCATTTGGTTGTTGTTGTGGTCTGGTTATGTATGCCGTGTTTGGGAAGATGGGTGATCTACATTTGATTCACTGAATTTGGAGGGTGCATACGGTTTGGTTTGGCAGGAGTCATGATTACAGGTTAGCATTCATTTAGAGTGTTTGCTAAATGTTTGTCAACTGATTGGAGCAATAATAGTCTTATTTACATGTACATATACACACACACACGCACGCGCATAATTGCTGGCCCTGTGCCTAAATTAGAAACCATTATTTAACTTGTGTTTGGAACATAATTTAACAAAGATTCTCACATAAAATTGCAGTTTTGTATCATAGAACCAGGCACAGTTTCAAGCAGTTTCATATCAAAAGGGTTAAATGAAATTATCGGAGATGACAATGAAGACATATTTGAAATAATTCTGTTTCTAAAATAGAAATAAATCCTATGAGATTCTTGTCAGCAACAACTAGAACAAAATATTATTGAACAAGTGGGCAACATTTATCATAACAACGCCATTGAATTACTAAGTAATGTTTACACAAGTGTAAAGCAGTTAAGAGAACATTTCCTATCTTGGAGAGAAAACATGACTTATTTTGAATTTATTGGTGAACAGCAAAATAGCAGAATGTAACATGCTGAGTTTTATAAACAACTGGGTGAACTAAGGAGACACCACTCCGCAGTTAATAATGTTTTGATAATGTCATTGATCATAACTATCATCACTCCCATTGCTGTCATCACCAACATCATCACCATTACCATCACCATCATCTGGTATGCACCACTTTCACCCTCATCCCCCTTCCATACACCTCCCACATCCTAACACTCCACCCCTTACACACACTCATATACCTACCTCCCTAATCCACACACACCCTTCTCCCAACCCTCATTGTAAAATGGGTGTGTAGGTGTCATGACAAAAAGCACCCAGCACACACTGTAAATATGGTTGGTGTTAGGAAGGGCATCCAGCAGTAGAAATCTAGCCAGAAGCAGTTCCATATGAGCAAGACACAGTCACTTGACCCAATTGCCTCAAATGGGACAACCCGTCTAACCCATGCTAGCAAGGAAAGTGGACATTAAACGATGATGATGATGATGATGATGATATTCCAGATCAGATATAATAATACCACTTTGCATTTGAAAGCAATTTGTTTGACAAGCAAACATCAGCAGCCTTTTAAAGTTTTGATTCCAGAAACTTAATCTTGGAAATTAAGTAATTCACTTGAAACCAAAGTACTTCTATTATAAACACCATTTTCTTACAGGATTCTTCTCTCCCATAATGGATATGGTAGCGTTCTTGACATTTTGGAATCATATTTTGTTTATTGATGTTGTTGTTGATGTTGATGTTGCCGTCGTTATTGTTGTTTTTGATGTTGTTGATGATGCTGTTTTTTATGTTGTTTTTGATGTTGATGTTGTTGCCGATGTTGTTGTTGTTGATGTTGTTGTTGATGATGCTGATGTTGATGTAGTTGTTGCCGATGTTGTTGTTGTTGTGGATGATGTTGATGATGTTAATGTTGTTGTTGTGGTGATGATGTTGTTGTTGTTGATATTGTTGATGTTGATGTTGATGATGTTGTTGAGATCAATATCCTATGTCAGACACCAGTGAACCATAATTTAAATTACCCTGAAAGGTATCCTGCTTGATGTGTGTGTGTGTGTGTGTGTGTGTGTGTGTGTGTGTGTGCTAGACCTTTGTTGATTCCAACAATGAGTGTTCCAGTCTTTCAACCAATGGAACAAGCTTGTGAAATTCACGCACAAGTGGTTGAGTATTCCACAGACATGTACACGTTTTTTTCAAAGAGTTTTTCAGGGAGATTCAGCATGATAGAGTTTGCAAAAAGGCTGGCCCTTTTAATTACAAGTACAATTAATTTTTTTCTAGCTGAATGGACTTGAGAACATGAGATAAAATGTCTTGCTCAAGGACACAATGTGCCACAAGGAATTGAACACACAATCTTATGATCTTGAGCTAAACACCTTAACCACTAAGCCATGTGCCTTCACATCATCATCTTCGTTTAACGTCCATCTTCCACACTAGCATAATATATAAAAGGTAGGGGTAAAGACCCCCTTCAGTCATTAATGACCATGGGGTTTGCACCTAGAAAGTTCCCTTCCCAGGCACAAGTTCAGGCAAGGTTGTTTGTGAAAGACCAGTGGTTTCCCATGCTTACCAATCTCCCCTCTCCACACCACCGATGTTGGCTAATACAGCTTGGCACCTGTAACGTTGCAACTCATTTCTACAGCTCAGTGAACTGGAGCATCATGCAATAAAGTGTCTTACTCAAGAACACAATGCATTACCCAGTCCAAGAATCAAACTCACAACCTCACGATTGTAAGCCCAATGCTCTAACCACTAAGCCATGTGTCTTCACAATTTATATAATAATATAAAAACCATATTATATTTAAAGTTCTATCACAAACTAATGTTGTTATTCTTATGTGATATGTCAGTTTTTATCAAGCTGACCTATCACATAAGATGTTCCATAAATAACCTTCCCATTTGTGTTTCTAAATTACACCAACTAAGTATTAGTGCTAGTGCCATGATAAAATATACCCAGTACACTCTTCAATGTAGCAGTGTTGGTGGCACAATAAAATGTACCTAGTACACTTGGTAAAGTGGTAGTATTGGTTCCACAATACAATGTACCAAGCACACTCTGTAAAGCAGCAGTGTTGGTGCTATAATAAACTGTACCCAGTACACTCTGTAAAGTATTTTGGCAGTATCGGTAGAGTCGGACGCCATGCTTTCTAGCATAGTTATGTCCCTTTACAGTCTGAGTTCAAATCCCGCCGAGGTTAACTTTGCCTTTCGTCCTTACGGGGTCGATAAAATAAAGTACCAGTAATGTACTGGGTAATTGCTGGCCTTGTGCCTGAAGTAGAAATAATTATTGCTGGTCCCATAATATAATGTACTAAATACACTCTGTAAAATGTTAGCATTGGTTCTACAATAAGATTCACCTATTACACTTTGTAAAGTGGTAGTATTGGTTCCACAATAAACTGTACCAAGTACATTCTGTAAACTGGTAGTTTTGGGTCATGATAAAATGTATCAAGTACACTCTGTAAAATAGTAGTTCTGGTGCCACAATAAAATATACCCAGTAGACTCTGTAAGGTAGTTGTGTTAGTTCCACAATAAAATGTACCCAGTACATACTGTAAAGTGGTTGGTGATAGGAAGGGCAACCAGCTATAGAAACCTTGCTAAATAGGGAACATATAGACAAGACATGTTTATAGGGCCTGTCTTGTCTTGGACTGTGACAACAGGTCCAAACCATGCCAGTGTGGAAGGTAGACATAAAATAATTGTTTCTACTTTTGGCACAAGGCCAGCAATTATCCCAGTGTATTACTGGTACTTTATTTTATCGACTCCCATAAGGATGAAAGGCAAAGTTAACCTCGGCGGGATGTGAACTCAGATCATAAAGGGCCATAACTCTATGCTACAAAGCATGGTGTCTGACCATTTAAAAATACTTTCAATCCACTGCCAAGGTAGACATAAAATAATGATGATGATGATGACTAGCTTATGCAATATGCCCTCTTTTTGGTAGGATGGTAGTGTGTAGTTTGAGGGAGATTTTACAACTATTTCTATCAACGCAATGATCATATAGATGTTTCCTCATTGGCTGAATAAAATTGTAATATTGATTTTAGTCCTGATTGAGAAGAATTATGATGAAATGTGCTCCAAACATGACCATCCCATGTCAGTCTAATTGTAGGACAAAATTGTCAGTATAGTCATAATTTTTTTCAGGTGGCAGTGTTAAGATTTGTGGGAGAATTGGCTGTTATATCTAGCAGATTCGGTAATAGTATAGAGACACACTCTCTCTCACTCTCTTTATTGCCTTTTCTCTCTCTCTCTCTCTCTCTCTCTCTCTCTCTCTCTCTCTCTCTCTCTCTCTCTCTCTCTCTCTCTCTCATTAACTTCAATAATAACAATATGTTTAACGATGTTAACGAAGCCATGTCTAATTATGGCTGAACATCAAGTAGAGACCACAAGATATATCTGGATAAACAAGCTCTTTGCAGTCTTCTCTCCCTCCCCACTATCTCTCTTTCTTTCTCTTTGTTTCTCTCTCATTATGCCTCTCCATTTCTCTTTGTCTTTCTCACTCTTTGCCTCTCTCTATCGTTGCTTCTCTCTGTGTGTCTGTTTTTTCTCTCTTCTTCTCTCTCCCTCTCTTTCCACCACCTCTCACCATTCTCCCTACAGTTACTACAATGCTGTAACCAATATAAACACAATAATTTCAATAAAGACCTTCATAATGCTACACCATCACCACCACCACTACTCAACCACTACAACCACCACACCACCACCACCTTCATCACCACCACTACTCCAACACACCACCACCACCACCACACCACCACCATCACCACTACCACACAAAAAACTACAACCATCAACCCCATCACACAACCACACCATCACCACACCACCACAACCACCACACAGTCACCACATCACCACTACACCACCACTACACCACCACTCACCACCACCACAACCACACCACCATCACATCACTACCACCACCAATGGTACTACAGTTTCAGAAGTAAGAGCTGTGACATTCTTCTACCTCAAAAAACAAAACCATGTTCATAGATTCCTTAAAAAGACATCAACTTGGCAGAGTTGTTAGAGTTTCATATTAAAGATCACAGTACTTGTTTCAACTCTCTGTGTTGAGTTCAAATCCTGCTGAGCTCAACTTTCCTTTTAACCTTTCAGGGTTAATAAAGTACCAGTTCAAGGCAGGGGATGGGCGGAATTGTTAAAAAGTTGAACAGGGTGCTTTGCAGTATCTCATCTGTCTTTGTGCTTTCTAAGTTCAAATCCCACCTCCTTCTGCCAAGAGTATCATCAGTGAAAAGACTAATGGAAATATAGTTTCCTTGGTCCAACCTGATGATCAGCTTTTTTCTTCTGGCAGGATATGTGACCAACAGTTAGTATCTGCAATGGAATGACCAATAGAAACATTGTTTCCTTAGTCTAATCTGTTGATCGACCCTTTTCTTCTACCAATGGATGTAACTGACTGATAGTGTCTACAATGGAAAGACCAATGGAAACATTGTTTCCTTGATCAGATCTGATGATCAGCTCCTTTCTTCTGCCAGGAGTAGTATCAGTAATGGGAAGACCAATGACAGAATTGTTTCCTTGGTCTGATTAATGATCTGCCAGGAGTTGTTACAGGCAGATAGTATCAGCAATGGAAAAAGCAATGGAAATATTGTTTCCTTGGTCCAATCTAATTGGTAGCTCTTCTCTTTTCCTATTTTCTTCACTAAATATCAATTGTAAATTAATTTATATTTTCCTCAGCTGTGTCTGGTCTTACTTGAGGTTGATCACAATCTAAGAGAGAACTAGGTCTTAATTTAGATTGATCACAATCTCAGACAATGCAACTATTCTCAAAACACACAGATCAGAAACAACAAAGAAAAAAAAAACTTATTAGTCAGTTACTTTAGCTCATTATAAATTCCTTTCGTTAATGTTTGCAATTAATTATAATGTTAGATAAATCAATAGTTCTTAAGGCCAGTATTGGATTGAATTTAAGTTCCAGATCTCCCAGCTGTGTTTTGTGGAATTAGATAACTTACAGATAGTCACATCTAATCACTTGGATGGAAAATCACTGTTCTTTCTACCGGACAATTTATCACCAACCTCATCATCATTATCATCAATATAGTCATCATCATGATGGCCATCGTCATGATTATGATTATCATCATTGTCATCTTCATCATCAACACCATTGTCATTATTGTGGTCATCATCATTATCTTCATCATCATCATCATCATCATCTTTATCATCATTATCTTCATCATCAACACCACCACCACCATCATCATGATGGTCACATGGTCATCGATATGATCATGATTATCATTGTCATTGTCACCATTCTCATCATCATTATCATCACTATCAAGCAGCATTATTATCATCATTAACTCCATCATCCCCACCCCACCACTATCATCACCATCATCATTACCGTAATCACTATCATCATCATTATCCTCATCATCATCACTATCATTGTTTTTTTCCATTTATTATTACCAAACTGACATATGGTCAAACGTCAGTCAGAGCCAATCTGATTCATCAGAGATACACAACAGTGACAAATTTATTATAGATAACTACCAATATGTTTAGTGCTGTTACCTAGCCTCGCCTAGTGGTTAAGGTGTTAGGATCACAATCATAAGGTCATGTGGTCGATTCCTGGACCAGCTGGTGCATTGTGTTCTTCAGCAAAATACTTTATTTTACATTGTTCTTTATGCCAGGCAACCAGCAGATAGTATCAACAATGGAAAGATAAGTAGAAACATTGTTTTCTTGAATTTTGTAGAAATAATTTGAAAACTCAAATGCAAGGAACAGCTGTTATAGCAGCTGAATGTTGTCAATGACAACAGCTTTCGTGTCAGGCAAAAGCACCCCAAGGATAGAAATCAGTGGTCAGTGGTCCCTAAAGAGAAATAGAATGCTGTGAAGTGGGCGACAAACTGGTGTCCCATCCAGATGAGAGTCTCATAATCTCAGTCACTTAATGCCTTATGAAACCAGGATAAGTTCTAGCATTTGTCCAGCCTATGTAATCGTGGGAAAATGATGACTCCCTGATTAATATATTTTCAATCAATCATTAGTGTTTATTTAATTACATCAATAATATTACATTGTCAGGTGTTACTTACTAATTACATGAAAATCCAATCTAGCTGACGGAAAGTCAGCTAATATATTTTTAATAAGGCTTCCGGTATATTCTTCTGTGTAATATCAATTTCAGCATTTTCATTTGATAAGGTAAAATCTGTTTTAGTTTGGATCAAACATATATTTCTTTACCCTTTCATTACAACATTTATAATGAAAGATATTGCCTATGGTTTTCAAATAATTTCCAAAATAAGTATTAGTGCTGGAGCCACTATAAAATGCACCCAGTACACTCTGTAAATTGGTAGTGCTCGTACATGATAATATGCACCCAGTACACTGTAATGCTGGTATTATGATAAAATACACCCAATACACTCTGTAAAGTGGCAATGCTGGTATCGTGATAAAATACACCCAGTACACTCTATGAAGGGGTAGTGCTGGTGTCATGATAAAAAACACCTAATACAATCCATAAAGTGGTTGGCATTAGAAAAAACATCCAGCTGTAGAAATCATACCACATATCATGAAATGTATGAGAAAAAGCTGGTTCTCTGACCAGTCTAATCTTGGACTGTGATAACCTATCCAACCTATACCAGAATAAAGAGCAGACATAAAACAGTGATGACGGTGGTGGTGGTCATATGATTATTAGATATTTTAATTAAAACACTGGTTCTACTTGTGAGAAGTTGAATAATTAATGAAAATAAGTTCAGTCAATTGTGTCAATCATATGTGGAGTTAGTGGGGCATG
This sequence comes from Eledone cirrhosa, assembly GCA_964016885.1. NCBI lineage: Eukaryota > Metazoa > Mollusca > Cephalopoda > Octopoda > Eledonidae > Eledone > Eledone cirrhosa. Next base: position 29,232,531 of record OZ024745.1, on the reverse strand, counting down.
TCCGATTTGGTTCATGTACATAGAAATATAAACTAACATATACTCTTTCACTGATTTCAGTCATTAGACCATGGCCATGCTGTGGCATTGCTTTCTGATACTTGTTTTATCAATCAAATTAATCACCTTACTAAAATACAGAATGTAAACAAATAATAAGCATAAACACAAATACAGAAAGACACACACACACACACACACACACACACACACACACACACACACACACCATCAAGAACAAACCTACATAAACCCTCTCAAACATGCATATATAAATATATATGTTCTTCTATCGTATGATCCTGTAACTGCTGATTGAGTTGTAGGGCTGCCATAGAGGCATACGCTGTTTCTTGAGCATTTTAAGCTTGATGGAGCCCATCCCTCTCCCAGTTTGAACATATCAGATTTCAGAGAAGGAGAGAAAGTGAGAAAGTGATATAGAGATAGAATAGACCTCCCAGTACCTCCCGGTACTTTTTTTATCAACTTCAAAAGGATGAAAGGCAAAATTGATCTCAGCAGGATTTGAACTTAGAGAGTAGAGAGCTGGAATACCTCAAAGAATGTTATCCAACGTTCTGACAACTCTGACATTTCACTGCCTTAAATAGATATATTTTGTAACTAAACATTGAATATCGAGTGAGTAGAAATGTTTTAGAAATGTAGAAATCCCGAATTTGGGGAAATAGCTGTGAATACAGCTGTAGAGAATCGGGTAAAATAACCCTATTGATGGAAAAAGTGGCCCAGGAGCTGTTACAGAGAATCAAACTCTGCTGTAATTTGTGAGGTGCAGACTTTGATTCTCTGTAGTGGCTGCTGGTGACTTTTTCTGTCTATAGGAGTATTTTACCCAATTTTCTAAAGCTGTGTTCATGGCTATTTTCCTGCATTTGAGATTCTCTACATTTCTAAAACATTCACACACACATACACACAAACACACACACACATATATATATATATCTTTATATATATATATATATATATATATATATATATAAAAACAAATAACGAAACGAAATTAAATTTCGTTTCATTTTAACTTAATTGTATATATATATATATATTTTAACTTAATTGTATATATATATATATATATATATATATATATATACAGGGAAACGTGTGACCCCGACGGCAGAGCTCAAGCCGTTTCGATGGCTATTTCTGAACTAGAAATAGTCGAGAAATAGCTGTCGAAACGGCTTGAGCTCTGCCGTCGGGGGTCATACTTTTGCCTATTTCCCACTCTACTACCCTAAGTATTGAGTACTCTGGTGCGTTATGGTCCATCTGGTTCCTTACCACAATTCCTTTGTTATATATATATATATATATATATATATATACTAGTCTTCCACAAAAAAACTTGCCCAGCTTGTACCTTGGAGGGAAACTTTCTAGGTGCAAAACCATGGTCATTCATGACTGAATGGGGTCAAAGAAGAAGATATATATATATATATATATATATATATATATATATAGAGAGAGAGAGAGAGAGAGAGAGAGAGAGAGAGAGAGAGGAGGGGGTAGAAAGAGAGAGAAAGAAAATTTATATAGGAAAGGCTTCTACAAGACTAGAACTGTTTCATTTGTATGAGATCATCAGGAATGCCCTCTGTATAAACATGTCATCACTCTACACATGTATTGAGTACCTTATTTACTGTGGCTATCCCTCACTCAACTCAGAATCAACATATATATATGTGTGTGTGTGTGTGTGTGTGTGTGTGTGTGTGTGTAATGGCAATATGAACAGACCTGCTTTTTCTCAGACATTTTTTTCATTTCTGTCCCTGCTCACCCTTCTCTATCTTTCTATTTCGTTTTTAATTTCTCATTCTATTTAAGACTCTTTTCCTACTATATCAAGTTTAAAACTGATATATTTCTTCAATGTACTGTGTCATTTGTTTTGTTATTTCTGTTTACTTTTTGCATACATATGTGTGTATGTATGTTGTGTGTGAGGGGTGGGGTATACATACATATACACACACATATATATATATAGCCAGAAAGATTACAGGCTTGATTCCAATACAACACAACACCTTTGTGAATATGAGCAGCAGACTTTACCTTGATAACCTCAATAGATATTTGTTCTATATATAATTATACTAGTAGTGACACCCAGTATTACCTGGGTGCCGAAAAGGTAGGAAAACAATTCTTTTTTTTCTTTTAAATGACTTAATGATAGTGCTTTACACATATAGATAGATACACGTATATATACACATAGATAGATACACTCATATATACACATAGATGCACATATAGACACAGATGCATACATATAGTGAATGCATCTGAATTCCTCTTCTCAATCTTTCTATTTCTTCTTTTATTTTTCATTCTATCTTCTGATGAAGGACTAATGTCCAAAACGTTAAGACACTTTTCCTACTCAAGCATTAAAATAATATATATGTTCATTGTACTGCATTGTTTACTTTGTTTTCCATTTACTTTTTGCATACATCTATATTTATATATATATATATATATATATATATATATATTATATATATTATATGAATATTATATGATCTCAACACAATGCATGATACCTAAGGTTTCAAACTACAACCAGCATATATATATGTAGAACACTCAACAGATTACTGGAGTAAATATTCAATGATATTAAATAAATGGAAACTATATTTATAAAACCATATTTATTTTATTAAACCATATTTATTTTATTATATATATTTGAAATATATATAATAAAATAAATATGGTTTTATAAATATAGTTTCCATTTATTTAATACCATTGTATATATATATATATATATATATAAATAATATATATATATATATATATATATATATATATATATATATATATATAAGAACAAAAGATGGTTAAAAGAGTTCCGTGTATTTTATTATGTGCATTTCAAAAACAAATATCATCATGCAATAATATTTGTGTTTTCATCAGATAAAACAGGAAGACATGATATGAAGGTTAAAAAACACTTGTGGATAGTGCAGTTTTAAATCAACATAACATATATATATATATATATATATTAAAGTGTTAAACAATATTCAATGAGTATGTCAAAGAATAAGTTTTACAGTAGATTGGAAGCACTCTACGGAAAAAAATAATTATATATATACAAAGCATATTATGGTTCAAGACTGCATCAAATAATAAACTATAAGAACATAGAAATCATCATCATCATCAAACAGGCTGGAGGCTGCATCTTGTTTACATAAGTTCCAACACACTACAGAATACAACAGATGTATTTTGTCATGGCAGAGGATGCATCTGCCTGGAAGGGATAAAGAGTGTGAGGGGGAATTGGAGTAAGGCTACCAAGTCAGAGAGGTGATGATAGGGGTAGCTGAAGTGTTGTTACATCTTTCTGCTGATATATATGAACAGGTGAATAGGAAAGGAAACAGATAATTAGGCAGATGGTTACACAGACAGAGTATTTATTGTCAAGGTGTACATATATGTATATATATATATGGGTGTGTGTGTGTGAGTGTGTGTGTGCATATATATACATATATATATGTGTGTGAGTGTGTGTGTGTACATATATATATGTGTGTATTTGTGTGAGTGTGCATATATATACATTGAAACTACAGAAAGGGTCTAAGAAAGCTGAAGACCTTTAGCCACAGTCATGGGTTAATAGATATATTTCTTTATTTGCCACAAGAGCGCACAAGAAAACGGGACAATACAAAGACATATGGCGGGAATTTTACTTACAGTAGTGTAAAAAAAAGTTTTAACGTGAAAATATAACAATCGAAATCCCCAATAGCGGGGAGGCGTTACAAATGGGTTGTTTTATACCCCATAGATAGAACAACCCTCAACTCCAGGAGCATGTTGTGCAAGTGCTCATTTCTTCTTTTCGCTCTCTTCTTCAACCTACAGGTTTATATACAGAGAAGGCCCAATCACTCGGGCCATTCTCGCCACATTCACCCACCTTTCAGTAAATGTGGATGTGGGTAATAGATAGACATAGGGTTATATAGACAGATGGTTAGATAGATGGATGATTAGATAGCCAGATGTTTAGACAGAAAGATGGTTAGATAGGCAGATGGTTATATAGACAGATGGTTAGATAGGCAGATGGTTATATAGACAGATGGTTAGATAGGCAGATGATTATATAGACAGATGGTTAGATAGCCAGATAGTTAGATGGTTATATAGACAGATGGTTAGATAGGCAGATGGTTATATAGACAGATGGTTAGATAGACAGAAGGCTAGATAGACGGATGGTTAGACAGATAGATGGTTAGATAGATGGATGGTTAGAGAGACAGACAGGTAGACAGACGTTTAGATTGACAAATAGTTATATAGACAGGTGGTTAGATAGACAGATGGTTAGATAGACAGATGATTACATCGTCAGATGGTTAGATAGATAGTTATATGGGCAGATGGTTAGATAAACAGATAGTGAGATAGGCAGATGGTGAGAGAGACAGATGTTGAGGTAGACAGATGGTTAGATAGATGTATGGTTAGATAGGCAGATAGTTAAATAGACAGATGGTTAGATTGGTGGGTGGTTAGATAGATGGCTAGATGGACAGATGGTTATATAGAGGGATGGTTAGATAGACAGATTGTTGGATAGACAGTTGGTTAAATAAACAGATGGTGAGATAGATCGTTAAATGACTGACGATTAGATGGTAATAAAAACAGATGGTTAGATAGACAGATGGTTAGAGAGATAGATGGTTAGATAGATATATTTATTTATTTGCCACTGGGGCACAAGAGAAAGGGACAAATACACAGGGGGGAGTTTACATAAATGCGAGTAAAGAAGAAAGGCATAACAATAAGAATAATATAATAATAAAAAGTTGGGGATTGCACATAGATGGTTAGATAGATAGATGGTTAGATAGACAGATGGTGAGATAGACAGATGGTTAGATAGACAGATGGTTAGATAGACAGATGGTTAAATAGATAGATGGTTAAATAGACAGATGGTTAGATAGATAGATGGTGAGATAGAATTATGGTTAGATAGACAGATGGTTAAATAGACGGATGGTGAGATAGACAGATGGTTAGAGAGACAAATAGTTAGTGAGATAGATGGTAAGATAGAATGGTTAAGAAGATGGATGGTAAGACAAAGAGATGGTTTGCTGTGAAACTGTCTGAGGCTACACGAAGTTTTACATATATCAGACATATGGTCGGTCCATCTGTGACATTAACAGCCATACATGTGGCATCATCACTTTCATAGTAGGTGTCATATATATATATGCTGTTATGATGTGTGTGTGTGGGGGGGGGGGGGGGGGCATCAAAGCCGAAACTTCAAAGTCACTGACCCTCTTCTCACATGTCTTGGGTGCTCATTCAGTTAATATTTGAACGTTCTATATACACTGGCACATGTGTTTATATATATATATATATATATATATATATCTGTGTGTATATATAGTGAGTGAGAGTGAAATAAGCAAACATGAAAAAACAGATGTAAAAACGATACTCAGGGTAATAAGACTCGTCACTTAAGCATAATATACACACACACACACACATACACATATATATATATACAAACACACACACACATATATATATATACATACACACACACACACACATATATATATATATATACATGCACACACACACACACATATATACATACACACACACACACACATATATATATACATACACACACACACACACACACATATATATATATATATATATATATATATATATATATATATATATATATATATATATATATATATATATATACTCTACTCAACACTAAAACACTAACAACAGTAGTAACAGCTACAACCATATGTAAGTGATTTGACTAACACTCGGTACCAGATGGAAGGACTTTCTGTTAAAACAATAGACCAAATTGCAAATATGGTCTATTTCACTGACTTACAGCCATGAATATATCTACTTAATGACTGAAATTATTGCTAACACTACAAGCACACTACACTATACTACTGTACAACATTCCAACCACACTACAGCATACCTACACTATAGTACAACACTACACTGACTAATACACAGCACTATACCACACTACACCACGCCACACAACAATATAAAACATTACACCACACCACACAACACTGCACTACACAACACTACACTTCACCACACTACGTTACACCACACTACACCACATCACATTACACTACACTACATTACACTACACTAAATTACACCACATTACACAACGCTACGCTACACTACACTACACTACTAGAGACGTATTATTCATCGAGGTTAACTTTGCCTTTCATCCTTACGGGGTCGATAAAATAAAGTACCAGTAATGCACTGGGTAATTGCTGGCCTTGTGCCAAAGGTAGAAACAATTATTCATTAGGCAGAAAGATGAAAGGCGAAGTTGACCTCGGCAGGATTTGAACTCAGAACAACGACATCAATATCATCAATAATCACAACTATTGTAAACATTGTCACAGGGATCTTTTATCATCAGGGAGGGTGAGAGAGAATAAAGACGTATGTATGTGTGAGTTGTTATTGTTGTTCGTGCCTTTCCCGGGGACATTTGTGGTTAAAGGTACAGTACACTGAACGCGATTCGAACTAGAGTTAATATCTACTTATCTACCGGGAGTCGTTCGCTGAAAAACAAGACAAGGAACGAAAGTGAAACAACACACACACACACACACACACATACACGCATTTACAAACATTGATATATTCACATGCATTGACACACATTCACATACACACATATGAAGACGGTCACGCTTTCACATACACGCACACACACACACTGACACGTATTCACATACATTGGTATATTCACACATACACATATTGTGATGCATGCAAAACAAACACACGCACGGACGGGCGGTTGTATTTAAAGGGTGGGTGTTCAAAGAAAATCATGATAGCTAAGGCACCTACCCGTATCCAACGGCAGTGTGTAGTAAGCATATGCCGTGTCCAGTGACTGGAGGAGAAGTGTGAGAACGAACCAGAAACTACACATCAACACCATCTTACGTCCACTCCGGGTACGGCTGACCACAAATGGGTACCTCGTCCATCCTCGGCTACTGCACCCCGAATACATGCTGCACCTCGTATTTTGACCTAGTGTTGATATTATTTTATATCTGTTGATTGGTTGGAAAGTAGTGAGAAATGCAGAACCAGGTTCGAATCACAGGTTCGACAGTTTAAAACCTTCGTTTCCTTTATTTATTTTCAGTCAGTCAGCCTCTCCGTGTTTTGAATGCGTGTAGGAAAGATGAAAATGTTTTGTTATTATTTTTATAAATATATTTTTATATCATATCTTGTGTTAATTATTGTCATTAATAAATACGACTTTATACTTATTTCATGTTTCATCAAATGTTCCCTGTCTATTTATTATATAACACTTTTGTCCCTGCCTCATTTATATTTTCCAGCCCTCACATCTAATGTAACTTCTATGCTTATAATGTTTTCTGTATTCTATGTGCGATTTCTTGGGGCCAATAAAAAAATTAATGTTATTATTGTTTTTGTTTTTGTTATTATTACTTTTACTTTGTTTTGTATGGTTGTCGTTGTTTAAGTAGTAGTAGTAGAGGTTGTTGTCAATCCGAGGTGGGATAGCTGCTAAAATGCCGAAATGTCCTAAAAGCTGAGAGGACGGACAGTCTGTTGTTGTTTCTCTGTCTTCTTCTTGTTCTCCTTCTTCTTTCCTTCGGTGCTGTTGATGCACTTGTTTCTGCAAACAGCTGCACTTCCTGTCTGTTAGGCAAACTGTTCTGTCGTGTGAGATTTCCCAATGCTGGTGAGTGGCCCTCACATCCTCCATCAATTTGGTGAGGAAGGAAGGAAGGTTCCAGTGAAGCTGAGAGAGAAAGAGAACGGGGAGAAAGAAAGGGGGAGGGAGCAGTTAGAGTGTAAGGTGGAGGAGGGGGGGGAAGGGGAAGATAAGAGTGATTTGTGGGTGTGAATGTATGAGAGTGTAATGATAGATAGATGATGATGAATGAATAATAATGATGATATATAGTTTAATGTCTAGAATAGTAGAGAAAGAGTCTTAACGTGTCGGATATATACACACATACAGATACATATATATACAATATATATATATAAATAAATATATATATATATATATATATATATATATATATATATATATATACAATATATATATTATAAATATATATATACAATATATATATTTATTTATTTATACGGATTCTTTTCCTACTATACACACACACACGACTATTTAAAAAGAAGGAATGGCAAGAAGAGAAAGAAAAAGATGTAGGTGTGTTCAAAAAACGGCGGGTAAAATGTATTAAAAAACATATCAACAATTGAAAAAAAAAGAAGACGCAACAATGAGGAAAAGGAAGAGTAGAGTGTAACGGAAAGCGAAAGTTGGAGAGAGAGAGAAAGACTAGGGAAGCTGTGTAGGTATGGCTGCTGTTTAGAGAGTAAAGAAAGTGTGAGTAAGCAGGAGGTAGGCATCCACCATATGTGAATGGAAGAAGCAAAGCTTAGCGGGGTTACTTTATGAGCTTCGAAAGAATTCTGACAATGTAAAGGTGATGGCGGTGGTGTGGCTTGTTGTTGTTGTTGCTTCTTCCAAGAATACATGACGTCATCTGGTAAAGCGCAGCACTGGAGCAGGAGGAAGAGGAGAGAAGGAATATAGAAGGAGTGTGAGAGTAAAAAGAGAAAAAGCATGTGAATAAACAGAGAGTAGGAATTGAGTGCGCGTGTGTGTGTGTGAAGAGAGAAGGGGAGAATGTGTACCTGAGTAAAGGCAACACCTGAGGAGGAGGAAGAATATATTGAAGAGCTTTAGAGAGGATGAGAGTAACGAATTGAAGAGCGTATCAGTGAATACAGAGTGAGAATGTGTATGTGTAGAGGTGAAATGGAGTGTGTATGTGGAGAGAGAGAGAGAGAGAGAAGAATGCAAGAAGACTGGGGAGGGGGAAAGAGTGAGAGATAAAGAAAGAAGAGATATGTGAAATAATAATAGAGAGATCAAGAAGAGTGTGAGAGAACAAGATATGGAAGAAGGAGGGAATAGAGAGGAAAAGAGTAAGGAAAAAGAAAGAAAACAAAGAGAAAGAGGGATGGGTAGAGTGGAAAAGAAAGAAATATGTATGTAGAGGAGGAGGAGGAAGAGGGGAATATGGTAAAAGACGGCAGACGATAACGGAAGAAAAGGAGGCGGGAATTAATAATTGACAGGTTGAGATTTGCTGACGTCAGCTTAACTTCGCTCCGCCCACTTCGTCAAAATTTGTCAACAAAAACACGCTGAATCAACGGTGATGTTTTTTTTTGTTTTTAACTTGATTGGTCCTACACTAGTGATGGCAAATTGGCAAAGTCGTTAGAACGTCGGAGAGAATGTTTTATGATATTCGTTCCAACTTTCAGCACTCTCTGAGCTCAAATCCCACGGAGGTCAACTCTGCCTTTCATACTTTCAGGGTCGATAAAAAAAAGTACATATCCAGTACTGAGTTCGATTCTTCCTCTATATCTCTTTCTCTGGAAGAAATCTGGGAATTATTATAGAAAAACACCCCCATCGATTTCAGTGGGGTTAGGGTTAGAGGGTAAAGAAAACTTGGAGGTGTCCCCATCCGTTTTCCGAGAAAAAAGTCTTTTGCGGTGTGTTCCGAAGTAAAATTAGTTGATAACAGACGGGAAAAAAAAAAACGAAGGGAAAAATTGGTACAGAAAACTCCGGAAGCGAGTGAGTCCGAAGGTCCTCCTCTCCTTTTTTCGGGGAAAAAGTTCTTTGCATCATATTTGAAGTAAGTTGAATTGATAGCACACGAAAAAAAAAATAATTTCCCACTAAAACCGATAGGAGTTTTCTATGAATTTATCAAAATCTGCTGTGTTTAAACCTGGAGAGGAGGATATGGGCTCGACCCAGTTTAAACAAAATGCTCAAGAAATACTGTATGTCAATACAGTATCCCTACGACTCCATCGTGTCAGTTTGTTTTTGTTGTTTTTTTGTTGTTGTTTTCTTCCCTAATACTGTCTTTAATACGTCGAAACAGCAGACAGCCGAACAGCAGGATTTGTCTTTTTTTTTTGTGGCTAAAATTATATAGCTTTTTTTATTCTATAAATGACACAATAGTATGGTTGAAAGGCAAAGTTAACCTCGTCAAGATTTGAACTCAGACCGTAAAGGGGTATAACCATATGCTGCAAATAACTCAATTGTCCTTGTTTGTGTTTCTCTTACGTTTTCTAAACAATACTTATTAGTAACCACACAGCGCCTTTGTCACTTTTAATATATATATATATATATCGTTTCTGAATTTGTTTAGCAAGATTCTTTATCTGAAATCGTGTGTTGAAACCGATATTGTTATACTTTGGGAGGGTCATGTTGCCAATAAGAAACACACGCACCAGTTGCTTTCACTTCCATTTATTATATATTTATAAATTTACAAATTTACAAATTTACAAACTTATAAATTTCTGGTTGGTTGGTTGGTTCCACAACCAGATAGTTGTTTATATATATAGTCATAGTCCTTTCGTCACACACTCTGTGACCTCTTCAGTGACTGGGGATTCCTTTCTTCGTTTCTGTGCCTTTCCTTTCTTCTATCCTACGCCATTTTGTTTCTGTGTGTGTGTTCACACACGAAAGGACTATGACTATATATATAAACAACTATCTGGTTGTGGAACCAACCAACCAACCAGAAATTTATAAGTTTGTAAATTTGTAAATTTGTAAATTTATAAATATATAATAAATGGAAGTGAAAGCAACTGGTGCGTGTGTTTCTTATTGGCAACATGACCCTCCCAAAGTATAACAATGTTTACAAACACACCGAGCATTATATATATATAAGATCAAAAGATGGTTAAAAGAGTTCCATGTATTTTATTATGCGCATTTCAAAAACAAATATCATCATGCAATAACATTTGCGTTTTCGTCAGATAGGGAGACATGATATGAAGGTTAAAACACACTTGTGAATAGTGCAGTTTTAAATCAACACATGTGTTGATTTAAAACTGCACTATTCACAAGTGTGTTTTAACCTTCATATCATGTCTCCCTATTTTATCTGACGAAAACGCAAATGTTATTGCATGATGATATTTGTTTTTGAAATGCGCATAATAAAATACATAATAAAATACATGTGAATAGTGCAGTTTTAAATCAACACATATGTTGATTTAAAACTGCACTATTCACAAGTGTCTTTTAACCTTCATATCATGTCTCCCTATTTTATCTGACGAAAACGCAAATGTTATTGCATGATGATATTTGTTTTTGAAATGCGCATAATAAAATACATGGAACTCTTTTAACCATCTTTTGATCTTATATATTATATATATATATATATATATTTTACATTCATTTGATTTATTGATTTATTGATATTTTATCTGAGTGTCCCGAATCTTCCATATCGCAATTTTTCGGTCGTATGGTTGATTGTAGACATATTCTACGTGTGACGGTATTTTAACGATAGTTATAGCTCTGATTTATCTGAATTATGGAGCCCTCTGCCGCTCATCTCGAATTTTGTTTATCGTGAACTCGTGCGCCGATTTTTCGATACTCGATTATTCTACTATATATATATATATATATATATATATGTGTGTGTGTAGGAGGTGAGTTTTATTGTAGTACAATAAAGCAATGCAGATATCGGATAAGTAGCACTCTACAGTTTGTAGGACTGGAGTATAAATAATATATAAGTTCAAAAGATGGTTAAAAGAGTTCCATGTATTTTATTATGCGCATTTCATAAACAAATATCATCATGCAATAACATTTGCGTTTTCGTCAGATAAAATAGGGAGACATGATATGAAGGTTAAAACACACTTGTGAATAGTGCAGTTTTAAATCAACACATACTTATATTTAAGTAACAGCCGTACTAAGAGTGGGAAATGAAATTTCGTTTCATTTTTTCCGTTTATCGTTTTCGGTGCACCCGGCCGATTAACCCACTCGATATGCAAATTGGGCTACTCAGCCGTTAATATGCATAAGGTAAGTATATACGTTCAACAATCTGGCAGGAAGGTATACGTTGCTGACGATAGTTAATAAGCTTGAAACTAGTACAGCGTTCCTTTGTCAGTGTTGAACAAACGAGCAACGATGGTTGCTAGACACTACGGCTTAATACGGGATGTTTGTTTACAAACACACCGAGCATTATAATAAATGTTCGGTGAATCCATACGTACATATATATATGTGTGCATGTATGTATATATATATACATACTACTGTACGTCTGTATACATATATGTATGTACGTGTACATACTTATATTTAAGTAACAGCCGTACTAAGAGTGGGAAATGAAATTTTGTTTCATTTTTTCCGTTTATATATACAATGATATGAAATAAATGGAAACTATATTTATAAAACCATATTTATTCTATTATATATATTTCAAGGGTACCAAAACTTTGGTACGCTCTCATCAGATAAAATACAAAGTTTGTTTTATAAATATTGACATATCCAGGAAGAAGGTCTTAACGGTTCAAGTTTTTCCTGGAAAAACTTGAACCGTTAAGATCTTCTGGAAAAGGTACATTGCTTAGTGGTTAGAGCATTGGGCTTGCAATCGAAAGGTTGTGAGTTCAATTCTCAGACCGGGTGATGTGTTGTTTCCTTGAGCAAGAAACTTTATTTCACATTGCTCAAGTTTACTCAGCTGTAGAAATGAGATGATAGGGACTGGGTTCCTTATCATTCCACTGCTAAGTGGTCGTGGAGGTGCCATGGGAAAAAAGCACTCAGCCCACACTGTAAAGTGGACGTGTAGGCGCCACGGAAAAAAAGCACCCAGCACTCACTGTAAATGAGGTTGGTGTTAGGAAGGGCATCCAGCTGTAGAAATCAAGCCAGAATCAGTTTCCGTCCCACCCTTGCAAGCAGGGACGTAAAATGATGATGATGATGATTTGTTGAATTACCAACAAATTAAATATCCCTTTTTGCTTATATATATATATATATATATATATATATATATATATATATATATATATATATATATATATATCATCATCATCATCATCATCGTTTAACGTCTATCTTCCATGCTAGCATGGGTTAGACGGGTTTGTTGTCCCACTTGAGGCAACATTAATCGGATGACCGTGTCTCAATCATATAGAACTGTATCTGGCAGGTTTTCTACGGCTGGATGCCCTTCCTAACATTTACAGTGGACTTATATATATATATATATATATATTTTTTTTTTTTTATTTTTTTTTTACGTCCACTTTTTCCCTGCTTGCAAGGGTGGGATGTATATATATGTATATATATATATATATATATATATCATCATCATCATCACCGTTTTACGTCCGTTCTTCCACGCTAGCATGGGTTAGACGGGTTGTCCTGTTGTGGGCAGTGTCTGGTCGGCTGACCATGCCTTGCTCATACAGGAACTGATTTGGCTTGATTTCTACAGCTGGATGCCCTTCCTAACACGAACCTCATTTACAGTGAGTGCTGGGTGCTTTTTCGTGGCGCCTACACATCCACTTTACAGTGTGGGCTGGGTGCTTTTTTGCCGTGGCACCTCCACGACCACCTTGCGGTGGGGGGCATGGGGGCATATTGTCTATATGCTTCAGCTTGTACCCATGGGAGTATATATATATATATATATATATATATATATACTCCCATATATATATATATATATATATATATATATGTATATACATATGTTCTTTGTCACTTTTAATTTATATATATATATGTACGGTCACGTGATGCGCATGAAAGACGACAGCTGTATAACAAAGTGCAGGGCAATAAAGATAGACGGTAGCCACGGAGTAGGCAGACCCAGAAAAACATGGGACGAGCTGATAAATTCCGACCTCACACGCTTACACCTCTCCAAGACAATGTCACTGGACCGAGACCTTTGGCGGTACTCAGTAATAGAGAAGACCCGCCTTACCTAAATACAAAGTAAAAATCTACTACAGTCAGTAGGCATCTCTATCAAAACACACCCCTGTCCCACCACCTCCACCCCATCCACACCGCCCCTTTCAATGTAAAGTTATGTTGGTCCCACAACATCCAGGCCGAAACAAATGAGATCGTGTAGGTGTCACGACAAAAAAACACAGTCCACGCTGTAATGTGGCCGTTCTTTGCGATTCTTTGCTTAAACTTTAATCTGTTATTTTAATAAATATTTGCTCTACGGTTCTTATATATTTGATATATATTTATCCTTATCGAGCCCTCTTTGGATTTTAGTCTTCAAATTTATTATTATTACTATATATATATATATATATGTATATATATATATATATGTATATATATATATATATATATATATATAAATATATATATAAATATATATATATATATGTATATATATATAGAGAGGAATAGTCAGCAAAGTTAGAATTAACAATGTACCTTTTCTTATCAATGTATTATTTGTCTCTACCGGATTGACCCGGATACCAACTATATGATTATCTAATTTTTACATTCGATACTCTAGATTTTGCCTTTTTTCCACTGGGGAGTCATAACAAATTAATATCCAATTCTGAACCCAATCCCTAATACGAATGTACACATTAGCCAGTTAGATATTATTCTTAGTATATTGACTGTTGTCTAATTTTCCGGACTTTTAATTTTTCAACATCTGAAATGTAGAAACTTTTTAATCTTCGGGTTGTGAAATCTTAAATGTTTATTTTCCATGATAAGTTATAATAACCATAGCATTAGGTAACATTCTCACTTTGGGGTTGATAGTCGGTATATTATGCCGCAATAAACAGGTAGTGGGTACACATGCACTGAAATTTTGCTGGACACCAAAGTTAGCAGTAAACAAATTTGCCAGAATTGAAGACCCACTGACCATATAGAGTTGTCGTCCGAGGTGGTGAGGGACTGGTAGCTAGAAAGAACAAATATGGTGGTCAGCCTGCTACACCTCTGCGTCTGTGCAGAGCTATCAGGAGGTTCCAAAAGTTAAAAGGGAGCGGACAACCAAAACAAAAACTTACATTTTTTTTTAGACTCCTCTCTTCCACCCCTAATTGCCCCAGAAATGTTACCTTTTACTGTCTGAAGAAATCACGATATCTATTGTCATATAAATATGTATAACAGCTCAATTAATAAAGGACTATATCTACAATTTTGCATTTTCCTATTTATATATATATATAGATGATGATGATGATCAACATCATCATCATCATCGTCGTTAGCATGGGTTAGATGGTTTTGTTCCATTTGATGCAGGAATAGTCAGGAGACTGTGTCTCGCTCACACGGAAGTGTCTCTGGCAGGTTTTTTACAGCTGGATGCCCTTCCTAACACCAACCACCAGTGTGACTTACACGACCACCTTACAGTGTGGATTGGGTGCTTTTTGTTGTCACCGACACAGTGGACAGAAATGAGAGGATGGGGCAAGGTGTGTGGGGTGTGGTGTATATTGGGTTAAGAGGTGCCTAGTGACTGTAGGTTTGTATATAAGGGAAGGCGGGTCTTCTGTACAACTGCATGGTGCCAAAGATCTCAATCCAGTGACATTGTCTTAGAGAGGTTAAGTGAGCAAGTCAGTTTTTATCACCTCATCCCAGGTTTTTCTTGGTCTACCCACTCTGTAGCTTCCATCAATTTTCATTGCTCTGCACTTTTTAATACAGCTACATACGCATCATATGGCCATTCCAACACAATCTCCTCTCCAGAATACAACATTTGATACCTCTTATGCTTAGTCTCTCTGTCAATTCATTTATGCTTTGCCGTTCGCGCACATTACTATTACACATCCATCGGAGCATGCAAGCTTCATTTCTTTCTAATCTATGCAAGTCATCAGCACACAATGCCCAGGTCTCACTACCATGTTATATATATATGAGTGGTCGTGTATATGTCACAACGAAAAGCACCCAGCCCACACTGTAAAGTGGTCATTGTAGGTGTCATGACAAAAAGCACCAAGCACACACTGTAAATGTGGTTGGTGTTAGGAAGGGCATCCAGCCATAGAAACTAAGCAAGAAACAGTTCTGTATAAGTAAGACACAGTCACCTGACCTAACTTGCTCAAATGGGACAACCCATCTTACCCATGCTAACATGGAAAATAAACATTAAACAATGATGATGATGATGATGCATATATATACTCTGCAAAGTATCTATTTTGGACATTGTGCTAATTATGGTGGACTTCAGAGATATTATAGTGTTATGGAGGCATTAATTGACTTCCCTGTCAACTATTCCTCATATGTGGTAGTTAAACAGATTCAGGTCTGGAAAGCTTGGAAGTCATATGTTTGGGGTGGCATGATTGTGGAGAATACAGTCTTTCTTTGTTCACACTCCATACCCAAGGCCTTACAACCCTCTCCAATACCTCATTATAGTCAGCAGCATTGACCCTTAAGCCTTGAAGAAAGAAGCTAGAAGGCATATCTTTCTTGTTGCTCACAACTCCCAGAACCATCAGAGTTGTTGGAAACTTTGTATGCATGACTGTTGGTACATATTCAGGGTCTCTTCATAACTTCCTTTCATTCCTTCAGTTGACCTTTTGGTCCTGATCAGAGAAAAACAAAACCATTCTAGGCTCTCGATGTTTAGACTTGCTCAACAAGTGCTTTGTGCAGATTAGACAATTACCTTTTTTCTTTGCAGACATGAATTGGCCTCTCCCCTCATTGTTGTGGTTGTCTTCAACATTTGGTCAGAAATCATCTGAGAATATATAAAAGAATCTGTAACAAAATATGAAAGAGAAGACTCTCAGCCACAACTTTCATATGGTTCATATTCTTGGGATGAAAAATGTGGATGTTGCTTCTCTCCATCTATCAGGAAACATTCAACCAGATAAAATACACTTGAGAAATAACTTATCTTCCATCACAGAAGAAATACATCATCAATATGGCCAATTGATTGAAATTCCACCAATGTCCGGACATCACCAATCATTTGTAGAATAGTATCAAGTGACCCTGCTGTCGGTGTCAAGGTAAACTTATCCTGAATTTCATCACTTAACTCCCTACACTTATTGTGATTTCTTTCTTCTTCTTCATTTCCCATCCTCATTATTG
This sequence comes from Eledone cirrhosa, assembly GCA_964016885.1. NCBI lineage: Eukaryota > Metazoa > Mollusca > Cephalopoda > Octopoda > Eledonidae > Eledone > Eledone cirrhosa. The sequence goes on along the minus strand of OZ024745.1, from coordinate 29,215,253 downwards.
AGTGTCAGGGACCAAGGACAATTGCACCACTACTCTCCACAGGCTCCTCGTCCCCGCCATGACTGCACTCTGCCAGTCTTCTTCCCATCCAATCCCTGATGTCATCATTCCACCATTGATGGATCCCTCCAGGATGTGTGTGCAGAGGTTCTGATGACATGGCCAAAGTATTGAAGTTTTCACTTCTTTATAGTCACAACCAATTGCCTCTCTGTTCCTATCTTTTCCAGCACCAACTCATTTACAACAAACAAAAACAAAACCCAGTCCAAATGACAGAAACAGTTATAGCTGAACATCGTTGTTCAAAGTTTAAACAATTGCTGTGAATTACATACAAGTCAGTGATAAAACTGTCAACCATCTGCTAGTCCTACACCAATCATTTAGAGGTGGACAGGTAGGTTGGTTTTCACCTGGGTACTACTCAAAACATTCCAGTCTGGGCCCATCATGGAATTTCTGTGAACCTTAGAAATGCTTAGCTTCTCTTCAAGCATCCAGTTCCTCACTAAGTTTAGCCTGCCACCAAAAGCAGTTATTAGGGTTGAAAAATGTCCCAGAGCTAAAAGTGAGTCAGGTGAGAACCTGTGTACCTATCCATCCCTGCCAGACATCAAGGTATTCTCTTTCCCCAAACACTGTTTTGAAAATAACGTTTCTTATAACTCTTCCTTCAAAGAGACAGTTTGTAATGGTATATCCCCTTTTGAAATGTTTTATTTAAAGAAAATTCTTACGAAAAATGAAATCAAATATTCAACAAATAACACTTTACTTAATGATTCAAGTATATTACTTGCAGAATTCTAATTTTCTTGTGGTTCAAACACATCGGAAATTTCCAGCGTATATAATCCAACCTTTAATGAATAATCTCGGGGTTAATTAATGTTGCATGAGTTTTTAGTTATTGATATGACTTATCTCCCTTGCCTTTAAGTTGATTTTATCATTGTTCAACAGTGTTTATTTCCCTTTGATTTTAGTCTTGAATAATTAATTGTTTCTACTTATGACACAAGGCCAGCAATTACCCAGTGCATTACATTTACTTTATTTTATCGACCCCGTAAGGATGAAAGGCAAAGTTGACCTCGGCAGGATTTGAACTCAGTCCGTAAAGGAACGTAGAATAATTAATGTTATGTTCATATTAAGTATGTTTGTGTGTTGAACCTCGATCAGTTCCAACGACGAATATTCCAATTATTCAAACAACTGAACAGGCGACTCATTAAACTATTGCTTAAGTGGCCAGACATAACATCGATTCCCAGACAGAATGACGCCTCCCGTCTTCGGAAAATGCACTTCATCTCACGTGGCTTTCAGTTCACTTACCTGAAAATGAGTAGCAGTTATTAGAGAGGAGGGGTTAACATCCTTAAAAGAAAAAAAAAGAACAGACACATGCAGTCACATTGTGTTATGTAGTCCTAAATATACTATAGCTGCCCTTGTTTTTTTACATTTCATTGGCCTTCTTTTTTATCACTCTGTCGCTCTCTTGTTTTTGTTTCCAAACTGTAACAGGTACTAGGATACCTCTGTTACTCTATCATGGCTTACTAGCTCTATACGAACGTTTAAATTGATTAAACAAATATTATAGCTGGAAAAAGACAGAGTAATCATAGCTAGATAGCGTTTATTATAATCTGTTTGACCAGAGCTAACCTGTAGCTAAACATCATTAAAACAATATGGATTATTTAACAAATATTGTTTCTTTAAAAATAATTTATTATAAAAAAAATAGTTTCAATGATAAAAGGATGATTTTCCTGAATATCAGAAAGACTGAAATGAAAGACAAAGGTAGAGATTGTTTAACTGCAAAAGATTAACCAATTTGTTACAATACGAGGGTCAACTGAAAAGTTCATAGGCTGACTATGAAGGAGTGATGTTAAAGCTGTGAAATCTTGTATGCATTAATTTCAACTCTTCTTATTAATAACTACATTGTTTCTTTCCAGGGATTATGTTGAAAAATAAACCTCATTTGGTAATTCGATGAGAATATCTTGGTAGAACTTTTCAGCTGACCCTTGTATTTCTAATAAAATGCACTGCCTGTCGTTTTTAAATCATTTGGAAAACAATCATGAACTTGGATAGATTTAGTAATGCAACTGTTTGGAACATAACTTAACAATTATGGTAGGTCTTTAGATATTAACAATTTAAAAGAAACAGTTTTGTATTGTAGCATATGTAGTATCAGGCAGAGTCGTTTGAACACATCTCCCAAACAACATCCTGACACATTGATCCTCATGCCAAATAAATGTTCAGCTTCTTTACTTCTTTCCATGTCCGTCTTTTAGCTGTAATGACTCAGTCTACAGTACTGTTTCACCACCAAGTCCCCTTTTGTCAGACTGGTACCTTGCTCTAGCCAACGATCTCCTCAGTAGCCTGAAGCAGGTTGCCCCATAGAAACTTTAACCCTTTTGGTACCAAACTGCTGGATACCACCCTTGATTTTACAATACTAAGCTGTTTAATTCCATGTAAGAACTTTTGTAATGTTATGTTCTAAAAACCATTTTAATAATGAGAAAGTTTGATGTATTACTAAATCCCTCCAAATTCTTCGTTATTTTCAAAATCATTTGAAAATTATAGACAGTGTATTTCATTAGAAATATGGCAATGAAAGAGTTAAGACCACATCATGTTAAAATCATATTTTGTCTTTGATCTAATTTTTTGAATGTCTGAGAAATCTACTGTGTTTAATGATGGAATGGATTCAGGTTGAAAATAGTTCCAGAGTTTGGTAAACTCCTCTGAGTATTTTGTAATGACAAAGGTATCTGTGATGATGGTCAAATGTTCATGGTTGACAGTTATTGCATCCGATGTCCAGTTGAAGGAACCACTACAAACCACTTTGAAGTCAATGATGACAAACTTATGATGCATCAAGAATGGGGTCTTGTCTGTTCTTACTCGAATACCTGTAATTAGAAGAGAATAATAAATTTCAGGTGCCAGCAGTTCCTTGAATGTCTTCACTGTTCTCACTCTGGCTATAACACTTTCAGTACATCCACTTCTACTGCTATTGAGATCACTTTGATAGCAAAAGCTTTCTATTACTACCGATGAACTTTCTGAACATTTGAGAAAGTTTATTTCTTACTGTTGACTACTCCTGCACATGATGATGATAATAACCAACACATATTTAGTATACTTTGTTAGAAATGGGATAAATAACTTTCAAATTTTTATTTTTTAAAATAATTTTCCTAACAAAGCTTGAAAGATATTTAATGTCAAAACAATTTTAGCAAAACATATTATCCAATGTTTGATGTATCAAAGAGTTGACTAAAAGACTTCTATTTTTTTTAAAGTCTACCTGGCCTAGTAGTTAGAGTGTTGGACTTATGATCATAATGTCATGGGTTCAATTTAACAGTTTGACAAAAAAACAAGTATAAAATATGAAAAATAAGTAGATTGATATGGTCAACTAAATAAAAGCAATGCTCCAGCACGACGACAGTCTAGTAACTGAAACCAATACAGATCAATCAGGTATTATGTAGGTTGATTATAACCCGAATGAAGTATCTGTAAATGTGTGGATGTCCCAAATGTATAACCTTTTATAACCAGTGACAAGACTAAGAGTGGATTTCTCTTCAGCTGTTTAATTATCTATACGTGTGATCTAATCTGTGTCTGCTATTGATGAAGGTATCATACTATATTATACAAAATGTTAAAATCTTAGTATTGCTTTGATCAAGACAGTCGGTCACTAACCATATATAAAACTTTACACGTTTGGGACAAATATCGCAACAATTTCACTTAAGGCACAATTGCCATACATAATAAAATCAAAATGCTTTATTAGTAAACGGAAATATTGCAACATCCACGGGACATAACTTTTTTCCATGCATATGGAGGAAAGATGTCTACTAAAGAACACAAATATATTATTTTCAATTTGGTAATGTTGACTGAGTGTTGAATTGATGTTTTTTTTTTTTTACTTGGTTTATATATTTTTGTGTGTTATATTTATAAGGTAACTAACAATAATTAATTGATTATATGTTTGTACTTCTATTAAATCGTATATATTTGTTATATGATAATAAAATCCTATTTAAAATTTAGTAAAATAAAATAGCTATTTTTCAGTTTCAATTTGTTGGCCATATCCAGTAACTAAGGCTGTATGTCTTCTTTTTTTCTTCTATCTGATTTTTTTTTAAAAATAAATATTTAGTTCTATAAAATAATATAATGCTTACAGAACAAAAAACACAAATACATATAATATATACGCATAAAAAGAAGAGATGGAGGCAATTCAAAACATTTTATAATTTGTATGACTGGTGATGAAGGAGATCGCTTCACAGCCACGCGGTTCTTGGTTCAGTCCCACTACATAGCACTTCATGTATCGTCTACATTAGTCTCGAGTTAACTAATACCTTGCACGTGAAACGTGGTAGAAGCTGAAGTGATAGTTACGTGTCTGTGTGTTGTTGGCAAAATGACCAACTCCCAAATATGGCAATAGTAATTTCAACACACGATTTCAGAATCTTGCAAAATACATAAACGTATATATATGTGTATCTATCTCTCTCTCTATATATATATATAGAGAGAGGGGGGGGGGGGGAGTTAGTCCTTTTTATTGAGTTTGAAGAACTAAAGGCAAAATTCCTGACATGGAAGAAAAACATGGTATTGAAAGAAAGGCCTAAACGTAAACTTAGCAAAGACTAACATTTTAACACGTAGAAAGTTGATACAACCTAAGTGGCCTTGTGTATTTATGTCACATAACTTAGTAGTATCGACTAAGAGATCGCTAAAATAACTACCAAACTTGGAAAAATAATAACTGGGATCGATATGATTGACTAAGTCAAGCATGGCTGCATTTTAATGACTAAAACGGTAAAAGAAAACACACAGTAAACAATATCAGCATCACTAACATCAACAATGGTAGCATCATCCACATCACCATTAACAACACGAGTACCATCAATCAATAACATTACCTTGACTACGAAGTTTCCAAATCCACGAATTATTAACATCTTCAAACTCGCCATCAGTAATCACCCGAACAGTGACTCCCATTTTGTTTAATTTCATGAGAATATCGACCAGATCATGACATGAGACGATGTAGACACACACATCTATCGATCTGCGAGCTGAACATAATAATTGGAAGAGAAAACTTAAAGATGTTGGTGTATGAGAATAATGACAGGGAAAGCTGGTACAACCAGATTCGTCCACAAAATGAGATTTACAGGCTATTTTCTTATCAGGAAAAAATAACACTTTACTGCCCAATGATTCTTCCTTCTTCCTCCTCTTCTCTTTAATTCTCACCTGTCTAATTAAATACAGGTAAATTATTGTCCCAGTTAAAACTCCAAAATAAAAAGACGAATTTACAATAGCCATCTTCTTGTTGTTAGTAATATAACCGGAAGTGATGATTTTTACTTCCGGTGTAAATATTCTACACGTGACATGAAATTTTTACAATGTTTTTGTTCTATTTCTTTTTATTTCTTTTATCTAATTTTTTTTATTTTAATTTTTATTTATTTATTTGTTGTTCTTACAAGTGAAGGCCCGTGTCTTAGTGGTTAAAGCGGTGTACTCACCATCATAAGATTGTGAGTTCGATTCTTGAACTTGGCGATGTGTTATGTTCTTAAGCAAGACACTTTATTTCAAGTTGCTCCAGTTTACTCAACTGTAGAAATGAGTTACGACATCACAGCCTTACATAACATATGTTGCGTGGAAAGGGAGACTTGTATGCATTTGCGACTAGTGGTTTTCTGCAAAGCACCTTGTCCGGGCTTTTGCCTCAGAGGGGAACTTTTTAGGACCAAAGCCCATGGTCATTCGTGACAGACCGAAGGGGCTCTTTACCCTTTTCTAATTTTACTATGGATTATAGATTTGGCATTACTGTACACACAGTGTCACATCATTTATTTGACTTACTTCAGGGGTCGATGAAATAAAATGCCAATCAAATACTGGCGTCGATATAATCGACTTTCCCTTTCCTTTAAATTTAGAGATGGACATTAAATACTTCGCTTTGATAAAGAAATCGTTAAATACTTTGCATTTCATTCTTCCTGGGTCGATAAAATATAGTACCAGTCAAATACTGAAGGGGGGGGGGGTTAATCGATTGAATAGTCAAAGCCCTCTCATCTGCCAAAAATGTGTTAGCCTTGTGCCTAAATTAGTAAATATTCAATGAGTATTAGTAAATGTGTGTGTAACTCCTGATATCGCAGGGCGCCAGAGTTACACACGACGTTTCTTGGGCATTTTAAAACCTTGCGGAGAACCTCTCTCCAACTCTGAACACAGACGATATCTTCCAAGTTAGGGGGAGAGAGAGAATCAATCCCAGTACTGGACTGGTACTTAATTTATCGACTTCGAAAGGATGAAAGGCAAAGTTAACCTCGGCGGGATTTGAACTCATAGAGCCTTCTCTCCGACTTTCTAACGACTCTGCCAATACACCGCCATGAATTGAGAGTGATTAGAATGATATATCGTTAGTGTGTGTGTGTTCAAAAACACAACGCACCGTCGAGAATTGTGTGTGTGCACGCATTAGACCTCCGACCAAAGGAATGCCAGCTCGGGGAATTAACGGGCAAGTGACTGAGCATCCTTAAAGTCGCGAGTTTGATTCCCGACGGCGCATTGTCTTTGAACAAAATACTTTACTTCGATTTTTTCCAGTTCAATCAGCTGGGAAAAGAATTAGTTGTACCTGGTAATTTATTTAAAACAGTGGAAATATGTCTAAGATATAAGAAGAAAAAGAAAATTGAAAACACTTGATTTCCTATTTAAAGTTGTTTTTTTTTTTGTTTTTTTTTGCTTTTAACATTTGATCAGGACTTACCCGTGGCTAAACAACAAATATATTTTTTCTATTAACTGATCATTAAAAAATTATCAAGATTGTGAGCACAATATATAAACAAGATCTTTCAGTACACAGAATTTACAAAAGGATTGAACTACGCAAATTTTTAGCTGTTTTATAGCTGCCCTTTTTTCTTATTTATGCTTCTTGTTAGCCATCGCTTTTTTATGTCTCTCATGTTTTTTTGTTTTATAACTGTGAGGGGTACTAGATATCTCCCCTAGTCTGACATAGCTTACGAGCTCAATGCGGATGTTTAAATTAAATAACTCCTATTTAATATTCCCGGTATGTCTCACAATAATCTCATTAATTAGTTGTATTTAACTACAATTAATGGTGTAATGACCGAAGGCGCATGACTTAGTCAGCGTACGATTTTCGGCGGTACATTGTATCTTTGAGCAAAACACTTTATTCATGTTGCACCAGTCTGTTCAGGTGGTAAAAATTAATTGCACCTGAAATTCAAAAGGCCAGCCTTGTCACACACTGAGTTGTGCAGAATCTCTTTGGGAATTATAAGGTTACGCGTGTCTGTTATGCTCAGTCAACGACACGGTAATTTCACAAGCAGGCTGTTCTGTTGTTTAAACAACTGAAACACTCATCATCAGAACCCACAGAGGCACAACTACAACTATCAAATATTTTTAATGTGTCATTATTATATCAATACTTAAGGGCGGTTGATTAGCGGTATCGGTAGAGGGTCGGATGCCATACTTTGCAGCAAAGAGTTACGTCCCTTTATGGTCTGAGTTCAAATCCCGCCGAGGGGTCGATAAAATACCAGTAATACACTTGAATAATTGCTGGCCTTGTGCCAAATATAGAAACAATTATTATATCAATACTTAGAATTATCAATATGGCGTTCGAGACATTTGAGGGAACTTGACCGCTGACAGCGAAGTACTTGTCGTTAGCGGCTCGCCTAACCGATATGTCAGGTGATGCCTGTGAAGATGTCTAGTAGTTTCAGCGCCTTAGCCTCGCTATCACCCGCGATAATGCTGCGAGCGTGTTGGCTTGCGTCAAAAAATTCCAATGACCCGTATGGTCTGTGGCCGATTGTCGCACTTAGTGTTAGCGTATTCGATTTGTTCCCCACCACCACCATGTGTAAAATAAATAAACTTTGAAATCACCACGTTGATGCAAAACTTGGTTTTTCACTTTGGGATAATACACGTATTTGCAACTTGAAAAATATGAATTTTACATTATACCCCAGCGTGGAATTAATCATTGCGATATTTCCATCGCTACCGCTACTACAGCAGATACCATTAATTGGTTGAAAAAACATGGACTTAATCCTGTATGTTATTAAAAGGTTCCCGAGTAGTACAGTAAATTAAAGCCTTTACGAACGGAACTATGCAATGAAAGTATTTTTTAATAAGTGTATCTCATCGTAAACGTATCTCTTAGAAATTCATAAATGGCTGTGTAAACCCTTACACTTTAAAACAAAATTACAAACCAATTGTGTTCATTGAAGTTGCTAGAAATAGCAGGCAAATCTTATACCCTCTACTACAAAGAAGGAAAACGGGAGTAACTGGTTAATATTTATTGAAATATTCGAAGCGTTACTGCTTCGGACGTGATAAAAAGGAAATTATATAGAGATTTTTAAATATTTCAATTTCTGCCAGTATTACAAAACAAGGTTATCTTGTAGTTACCCGCGTTAAATTTTTTTTTTTTTTTTTTAAGATAGTCGGTAGTGTCGGCCCCATGAACTTCATTTGTTTTCTAATAAACGCGTGGTGATACGGAAATAAACGAAGGTTGACGATTGACGTCACTTTCTTCTACTTTCACTTCTGACAGCCAATTCCGTTGTAGTGCCGGTATTTTTCTTTTTTCGCTTTGATTACATATTTTTTGTGTAAACGAGCGGTGGATTGGCAGTATCGGTAGAGGGTCGGACGCCATGCTTTGCAGCAAAGAGTTACGGCCCTTTATGATCTGAGTTCAAATCCCGCTGAGGTTAACTTTGCCTTTCATCCTTAAGGGGTCGATAAAATATAGTACCAGTAATGCACTCGGTTATTGCTGGCCTTGTGCCAAAAGTAGAAACAATTATATTTAAAAGATCCCTAGCAGTAATTAATTGACTATATGTTTGTCATGTCGTTGTATGTGGTATTTATCTTAATTTTGTAATTAAGCATAGGTGCAGACTTAGCTGTGTGGTTAAGAAGTTCGCTTCATAATTATTAAGTCCTGGGTTTGAATCCATTTCATGGTATTCCAGACAACCCCTGTGAGTGAAATGTAAAAGACAAAGAAGCCCTTCGGAACGACTGTATCTGTCACTCAAAACACTGACCTTGTCGGAAATTCTATCATACTGAGTCTACGAGAATTACATTAAGGGTACCTGTCTGTGGACTACTCGACCACCTACATGTTGATTCACAAGTCAACAGCTAATGCTCGACATTGAAACCGACGGAGAATCCGCCGTGATGTAGCAATTTTATTTGTGGTAAAAGCCTTGCAAAGAATAGATCAATAATTGTTTCTACTTTAGGCACAAGGCCAGCAAATACCAGTGCATTACTGGTACTTTATTTTATCGACCCCGTAAGGATGAAAGGCAAAGTCAACCTCGGCGGGATTTGAACTCAGATCGTAAAGGGACGTAACTATGCTGGAAAGCATGGCGTCCGACCCTCTATCGATACTGCCAATCCACCGCCCTTAAAGAATAGATCAATAATTGTTTCTACTTTAGGCACAAGGCCAGCAATTACCCAGTGCATTACTGGTACTTTATTTTATCGACCCCGTAAGGATGAAAGGCAAAGTCAACCTCGGCGGGATTTGAACTCAGATCGTAAAGGGACGTAACTATGCTGGAAAGCATGGCGTCCGACCCTCTACCGATACTGCCAATCCACCACCAAGAATAGATCAATAATGCTTAGTTATCTCCCTTGTATCCACACTTACTCAGTTATTTCCCTTGAGAAGAATGTTATATTTGGTTATGTAACAAGACATTTCTATTTTATTTTTTTGTTTACGTCAGGGCTTCCGAGATTGGTGAGGGAACATTTTGTCATAACACTAGCACTAAATAAATTGCCATCTCCTCAGCAAGAATTCTAACTCCTCTTCCATTTTGCAAAGGGCTTCCTCTAATATATCTCAACCTTTGGCTATTTGATATCTCTAAGTTCCCATATCCTTCATTTCCAGACCATTTTAGGTTTGTGTGAGTGTCTAGCTCATACTATTAAGTCACTAACCACTAACCTATGTTGGGTGTACCATTCTTCTCGAGAGAAAGACTTAGCATTTATAATTATTCCTGGTGAGAGCAAAGTCAATCTGGCATTTAACACACCAAGTCCATAACATCCGTGCAACTCTTGGAATACCTCTTGGGGCTGCCCAATATGCCCATTAAAAGCACTAGTTAAGATAATGTAGTCAATCTTTGATATTGAGGTAGTTGACAAGAAGACTTCATCCTTCCTTTCATCTGCAAGCCCAGTAGTCCTGTGAGATGATGCTCACACTTGTAGTGTTCAAGACTTCTCTTCTCTTTAACCCATAACTCTTGGTGGAGTCATAATGTGCCATAGTGACATAGTGTTTCTTGAGCATTTATAGCTGGCTGAGGCCATTCCTTCTCCAGGTCTAAATACGGTAGACTTCTTCCAGAGAAGGAGAGAATGATAGAGACGGAGTTAGAAAAAGATATAGAGGACTAGTGCATTATTTTTTATCGACTTCAAAGCGATGAAATTCAAAGTTGACTTCAGCAGGATTCGAACTCAGAGTACAGAATCAGAAAAATACAACAATGCATTTTATCCAATGCTTTAACGGCTCAGCCAATTCACCGCCTCTATTATTCAAGATTAATGTAAGCTTAATTATCCTATTACATACTTTGACTAACAGTTACCTTATCTACCCCATTTTTCTGACAGCAGTATGCATATACCACCCACACCATCGTTTATCCCTATACAGAAGTTGTACCTAAGTTCCCCCCTTGTGAGGAGTCTAACCAAGCCTCCACTCCATCTCACATCACACAATATACATCTACAAGTCGCACATTCAAGTATCACAACAATCTTTCCAGATCTACCTTTCATTGAGCCAACGTTGATTGTTGCAGCCTGGAATTGTTATACCTGACGTGCAGATGCCTGGGCAAGTGACCCATAACATTAAGAAACAAACCACTCAGTTTATATATACAAATCTATATACAACACCAGGAAAATACCAAAACCACATTTATCTTCTTTAGTTACTTTGCTTGCCATGAAGTATTGCGTGATAATAGATTTCTATTTGGCATGACTGAAAGCCTTGTAACAGGCCTACTTCCAGGCCAGGTAAACCTATATACAGGTATATAAACAACAAACAACTCCAGGTAAATACCACAATCACATATTTCTGATGATTGATGCAAAAATTTAATTTATTGTTTAATGAAGATCTTAACAGTTGTGACATATCTTTTGTTGGTCAACATGTGTTGAAATGTTAACACAACAGTTGTAATATATATATAGATAGATAGATAGATATAGATATATATATATATATTACTCTGAGCCAACACATGAGCTGTGACTTATCGTACAATTAACACAACAGTTGGGACATAACTTACAGCCTAGCATATCCAACTTTCAGATCAAGCAACCATTTAGTTATATAACAGAGAGAGGGGAGGTGGTAGTAGTGGTGGTGGTGGTGCAAAGGACGAAAGGGGTGGATAAAGTAAAACAAGGGTAGCAGCAGGAAGAGAGAGGGATAGAGAGTGAAGGAATGGAGAGTGAGAGAATGAGATGGCAAACTGTTCAAAACTTGTCCTTCGAACAACAGCTCTAACATCGATCTTCTTATCTTGATGCAAAATAAGTTGATCTGTTTTGAAATATGTATATATACATGTGTGAGTGTGTATGTGTGTATATCTATATGTATATATGTATATGTATATGTATATATATATATATATATATATATATATATATATACATACATACATACACATATATATATATATATATATACATACATATATATAGACATATATATATATATACATATACATATATATGTATATATACATATATACACATATGTATATACACACACACATACACATTATATATATACAGATATACATATGCATATATATGTATACACACATACATAGACAACGTATATGTGTGTGAGTGTGTGTGTGTGTGTGAGAACATCATCGTTTTAGGTCTGTTTTTCATGCTGGCATGAGTTTGACAGTTTGTCATATTTTCAGACAACTTAACCCACCCATGTCAGCATGGAAAACAGACCTTAAACAATGATGATGAACACACACGTTTATACATACATATTTGTGTGTGTGTAAATGTCCTCCTCACACATATGTGAAAACCTGGTCTTGGAAGGCAATGAAATTGACAGCCATCCGTGGATTTGTCTCCAGGGTGTAGCGGGGTGGGAGTGGAATATGGAGCGTTTTAGTGTGTGGCGAGAATGGAAAGGGTTAACATTGTGATATAAATAAACCATTTTCAACCATTATCTTCCTTTCATCCATCCATTCATTCTCTTTTCAGTTTGTGTCTATATATATATGTGTGCACACATTTGAATGTATATATGTACGTATGTGTACATATATTTGTATGTATGTACACGTGTGAGCACATTTGTATGCATATATGTATGTATATGTGAGCACACATTTGTATGTATATATGTGCATATATTTGTAAGTATGTATGTACATGTGTGCATACATTTGTATGTATACGTGTGCATATGTATGCGCAAGAGTACAAATAAGTATGCATGTATGTACATGCTTACAGGAGTGTATGTTTATGTATATATATATATATATATATATATATACATGTATGTATGTGAGTATGTGTTTTTTTCTTCTCTTCTCTGGTTTTGAGGAAATAGGTAAACTGTAATAATGATGTGCCAGTGTTCTGCTGCAGTTGTTGCTGTAGTTGCTGCTGTTGTCACCAGTTCATGCAGCTTGGCTGGAATGAGTCGATGCTACAGCCAACAACAGTGGGATATCACTGGCATCAAACCTGAAATAATAATAATAATAATAATAATAATAATAATAATAACAATAATAATGGTTTCTGATTTAGAGACAAGGCCAGCAATTTTAGGGGGAAAAGTCGATTAAATCGACCCCAGTATGTGACTAGCACTTTATCTTATTGACCCCATAAGGATGAAAAGCAAAGCTAATCACAGCAGGATTTGAACTCAGAACATAAAAGGCTGTAACTATATGCCACAATGCATGTTGTGAGACGCTCTACCGATACTGATCATCATCATCACGATAATAATAATGTTTCTACTTTTGGCATAAGCCCACCAATTACTCCAGTGCATTGTTAAAAATATCCTAACGAAATTGTTAATGTAGTAAAATCTATATTAACAAACACTTAGTCAGTTTTCATATGAGTACCACATGTTTCATGTAGGAATACTTACCCTAACATTGTTGTTAGTTCTTTCATAGAAGGTTTGTTAATTCCGTGGGCATATTCTACCAACATCATACTTTTGAAATAGATCTCTTGTAGTCGGTCTTCCAGATGCATCATACACTGTTATAGAAGATACATGAATAGAAAACTGATGAATACAGTAGGACAACTACAATGGAAATATACATATATATATAAACACGGGTACACATACACTGTTATACACAATTTGTGTGAATCTTATATGTTGCTTTTCATAGTTTTTTGCAGGGTCAAACTTTATTTGTTGTCATTAGAGGCTGCCTTCCCTGTAGTTTACAGAGCCCATGTCTACCCCATGCAGTCATATTTATTTGAAGTCACTACCCTGATAACTGGGCTGCCTTACCCTGTAGCTTACAGCAGCTATGTATACTCCATGCAATCCTATTTATTCAGAAGAACTGTACTCCTAGTCAGCTTGCCTTGCATGTGACTTATGGAGAGAAACCTATAACCATCCTGTTCAGTTATATTTACTCCGATATACTGATCTCGACAGGCAGACATTTCTCTGCACTTTACGGTGCCCTTGTCTGCCCACTTTATCCCAAATGATGCCTTCGAAGTAGCTTACGGAGACAATGTCTGCTCCACATATAGCATAGTTACAGTCAACTTAGGGAGCTGTCATTAACCATATCATATATGTACATAGGTAAAAGCATCCTTTAGGAAGGTGGAGGTAAGGGCAGTGGGAGGGTTGGATTTGGCAACAATCAGGCAGGCCAGAAATATGTTCAGAAAAGTTCATGAAGTTATTCCACATATTACTGTAATTATAATTAATACTTCACTGAGAAATATTAGAATACAGAAAGAGAAAAGAGGAAAAAAGAAAAGAATATTTAAATATATAAACACACACTCACACACACACACATATATATATATATATATATATATATATAATGAATAGCATGGAGGCACATGGCTTAGTGGTTAGAGCATTGGCCTTGCAATCGAAAGGTTGTGAGTTCAATTCTCAGACCGAGTGATGTGTTGTTTCCTTGAGCAAGACACTTTATTTCACATTGCTCCAGTTTACTCAGCTGTATAAATGAGATGATAGGGACTGGGGTCCATATCATTCCACTGTAAAGTGGACGTGTAGGCACCACGGAAAAAAAGCACTCAGCACTCACTGTAAATGAGGTTGGTGTTAGGAAGGGCATCCAGCTGTAGAAATGAAGCCAGAATCAGTTCCCGTCCCACCCTTGCAAGCAGGGAAAAGCGGACGTAAAATGACGATGGTGATGATGAATAAATTGGTTCTATGCCAATTAAAATTAATCAGAGAAAGTGGTTTTTGTTAAGGTAGACATGAACAATCTGGTTCTTTTTCCTCACTCTCATCTATCACTTTCTCACGCTCAACTAACACCCTTTCACACTCACTCTCTCTTCTACCTCTCATCTATCACTATCAGCCCGTGTTCCCTCTTTTTTATCACCCTCTCTTTCTCTTACCCAGTTATATGGTAAAAGAAGGAATGATGAACCTAGACATTACAGGGTAGATATGATATCCTTTCCAGTGTCAGTGTCATGATAAAATACACCCAGTACACTCTGTAAAGTAGTTGGTAATAAAAAAAGAGAGAAAGCTAATCATCATCATTATCTAATGTCCATTCTTCCATGCTAGTATGGTTTGAAATAAAAAAAAAAGCTAATGTACTCACAAATTCTGGGCTCATTTTTAACTTCCATAGATCTGACACCGATTCCACCATATCACAGACAAGGCGAGAAGCAGAGCAAGGAATTGGACATTTATCAATTCTGCAGCTACTGGCAATTGTGACATTCCTGTAAGCAACACATGAACAACAATTAGACATTGTTACCAAGATAATCATCATCAGTTTTACATCCATATTTTTTATGCTGGCATGGGTTAGACAGGTCTTCTCCAGCACAGCATCTTTCTACCTGTTTTATTCCTTTATGAGGGTTAGTTTCTTGAGGTCCAGTTTCCCCACCCCAATATGGGTTAGACAGGACCTATCCAGTACACCACCTCTCTATTTGTTTCTTTCCTATATCATCTCCTTTGTGAGGTGTAGTTTCTTGAGATCAGCTCTCACTTCTTCTGCTCACATCATTCTTGGTCCCTCTTTCACACAGCTTCTTTCACTTGGAACTCTTGGCACTTCTTCACTCAGTGCTCATTTTCCATATGTATTACATCTCCAAACAAAGGAGATGACAAAAGAAAGAGATGATTGGAAGGACATTGCACTGGAGAGTACTCATTTAACCTCCTGTGATGATGATCACAGGAGTGCTGCCCACCTCCCATCAAAATGATGGCAACCATCAGTGAAAGAGCTCAGTAGTTGTTAGTACGTACCATTCATCAGTGTTTGCCAAGATACACACAGCCTCTGTGATAGGTTCATCCAGGATTGAATGCTGATGAGTATAAAGATATATATATATATATATATTAGAGAAAGAAGACAACAAAACAATGCAGTTATACCTGCAGCATTAGAATAAAACTGAAGCAAGGGTTCAAATTCTATTAGTGACTTCAGTAACAAGTCTTAATCTGTAGTTCCTCCTGCTCCTTATGGAGCATTAAGCTCTGAGGTCTCAGCCCACCTTCCAACCAGCACACTTGCAAATCCTGTTGTGAACCTGCTTCCAGGCCAAGGTGAGGCCCATGTCACATATCTGCCAGGTTCTCATAGAGATCTCCTGCATGCATGCCCACTGATGACTGATGTGACTGATCCTAGATCAGCAGATTCATTTACAGTGGCAGCAGGGAAATGTCTGTGTTTCGCTTGGCTCCGTTATGACACAGCCCTTCCACCAATGTGTTGGTAGCCTACAGGATGGTGCAGTACCAAGCATTGCAGTCAGCAGCCTGGGTGGTCCTCTGGTGGGAGTTGATGTTACATACTTTCAGAGTCCTTTTTAACATGTCTTTATACCACTTCTTGGGTGAGAAGATAATTCTCCATAGAGTATGATCTTTGGCAGGAAATGGTCTACCATTCTGGAAACATGCCCCACCCAGAGCAGCAGTTTCTTTATAAGAGTGGCCTTGACACTGGTGGTCTGGGCTTTCTCGAGGACCTCTGTGTTAATGACAGTCACTCGAGTGGATGTTTAATTTGATACACAGACAGCATTAGTGGAATCCCTCCAGATGGGTGCTCTGTGTCAAGACCCACAACTCAGAGCCATATATCAGAGGAGTAAGGACTATGGCCCTGTATAAAATGAGATTTCAATTTTTAAGTTGTTATTTCTTAAGTCTCCCAATAGCAAGTCTGTTGTCCAAGACCTTCTAAGGACAAGAGGTTGTCTACATCAAATTCTGGGAGTCTACCACAGAAAAACTGATTCTGGAGCTGCTGGCGCTACCACACTTGTCACACACACTGAAAGAGCCATGCTTCCGACCGTTTTTGGCCTAGAAGTCAGCTTGAAGAAGGCTTGAAGTCCTCCACCTGTCACATCCCTAGAATGTATACCATCCACTAAATATTTCCATCAAGCAGGCCAAGCTGAATGCTGTGCAACGGTTCTATCTTGAGAGTCTCATTTCCATTGATATTAGAATTGACAGTAATTATATAGTAGTTATCACACACTAGTTATTAAACACTAGTTATCACATACTAGTTATTACAGACTAGTTATTACACACTCCTTATTAAACACTAGTTATTACAGACTAGTTATTAAACACTAGTTATTACACACTCCTTATTAAACACTAGTTATCACATACTAGTTATTACAGACTAGTTTTTAAACACTAGTTATTACACACTAGTTATTACACACTAGTTATTACAAAGTAATTACAGTAGTTATCAAACTCTAGCTATCACACATTAGGAATTAAACACTAGTTACCAAACACTAGTTATTACCTGAACTGCTTGTTGTAGGTCTTTGTTCATCTTGCGATGAAACTGTGAGCTTGATGTCCCATGTAATACAAAGTCAGAGAGGTAATGATCAGAGAAATCAGCTAATAAAGAACGGCCAAAATTCTTTGCAAAACTTCCAACAGCCTTCTTTGTTCCCTGACTATTGCACCTGGAAAGCAAGGAATGATGACAATGAAAACTGAATACTGACACAGAACATACTGAATTCTTTGTAGAATGTCATCATTACAGGTTACCATAGTTTATATAGAAGTTACTATAATTTATATAGCAGTTACTATAGTTTATATAGAAGTTACCATAGTTTATATAGCTGTTCCTATAGTGTATATAGCAGTTACTATAGTTTATATAGAAGTTACTATAGTTTATATAGAAGTTGCTATAGTTTATATAGCAGTTACTATAGTTTATATAGAAGTTACTATAGTTTATATAGAAGTTACTATAGTATATATAGAAGTTAGCATAGTTGATATAGCAGTTACTATAGTTTATATAGAAGTTACTATAGTTTATATAGAAGATACTATAGTTTATATAGAAGTTACTATAGTTTATATAGCAGTTACTATAGTTTATATAGAAGTTAGCATAGTTTATATAGCAGTTACTATAGTTTATATAGATGTTACTATAGTTTATATAGAAGTTAGCATAGTTTATATAAAAGTTACTATAGTTTATATAGAAGTTACCATAGTTTATATAGAAGTTACTATAGTTTATATGGAAGTTAGCATAGTTGATGTAGCAGTTACTATAATTCATATAGATGTTACTATAGTTTATATAGAAGTTAGCATAGTTTATATAGAAGTTCCTATAGTTTATATAGAAGTTAGCATAGTTTATATAGAAGTTACCATAGTTTATATAGAAGTTACTATAGTTTATATAGCAGTTAGCATAGTGTAAATAGCAGTTACTATAGTTTATATAGAAGTTACTATAGTTTATATAGAAGTTCCTATAGTTTATATAGAAGTTAGCATAGTTTATATAGAAGTTACCATAGTTTATATAGAAGTTACTATAGTTTATATAGCAGTTAGCATAGTGTAAATAGCAGTTACTATAGTTTATATAGAAGTTACTATAGTTTATATAGAAGTTACTATAGTTTATATAGCAGTTACTATAGTTTATATAGAAGTTACTATAGTTTATATAGAAGTTACTATAGTATATATAGAAGTTAGCATAGTTGATATAGCAGTTACTATAGTTTATATAGAAGTTACTATAGTTTATATAGAAGATACTATAGTTTATATAGAAGTTAGCATAGTTTATATAGCAGTTACTATAGTTTATGTAGATGTTACTATAGTTTATATAGAAGTTAGCATAGTTTATATAAAAGTTACTATAGTTTATATAGAAGTTACTATAGTTTATATAGATGTTACAATAGTTTATATAGAAGTTACTATAATTTATATAGAAGTTACTAAAATTTATATAGAAGTTACTGTAGTTTATATAGAAGTTAGCATAGTTTATATAACAGTTACTATAGTTTATATAGATGTTACTATAGTTCATATAGATGTTACTATAGTTTATATAGCAAGTACTATAGTTTATATAGAAGTTACTATAGTTTATATAGATGTTACTATAGTTTATATAGAAGTTACTATAGTTTATATAACAGTTACTATAGTTTATATAGAAGTTACTATAGTTTATATAGAAGTTAGCATAGTTTATATAGAAGTTACTATAGTTTATATAGCAGTTACTATAGTTTATATAGAAGTTACTATAGTTTATATAGAAGCTACTATAGTTTATATAGAAGTTACTATAGGTTATATAGCAGTTACTATAGTTTATATAGCAGTTACTATAGTTTATATAGATGTTACTATAGTTTATATAGCAGTAACTATAGTTTATATAGAAGTTACTATAGTTTATATAGATGTTACTATAGTTGATATAGATGTTACTATAGTTTATATAGCAGTTACTATAGTTTATATTGAAGTTACTATAGTTTATATAGATGTTACTATAGTTTATATAGCAGTAACTATAGTTTATATAGATGTTACTATAGTTTATATAGCATTTAGCATAGTTTATATAGCAGTTACTATAGTTTATATAGAAGTTACTATAATTTATATAGAAGTTACTATAGTTTATATAGAAGTTACTATAGTTTATATAGCAGTTACTATGGTATATATAGCAGTTACTATAGTTTACATAGAAGTTACTATAGTTTATATAGAAGTTACTATAGTTTATATAGCAATTACTATAGTATATATAGCAGTTAGCATAGTTTATATAGAAGTTACTATAGTTTATATAGAAGTTACTATAATTTATATAGCAGTTACTATAGTTTATATAGAAGTTACCATAGTTTATATAGCAGTTCCTATAGTTTATATAGAAGTTACTGTAGTTTATATAGAAGTTACTATAGTTTATATAGTAGTTACTATAGTTTATATAGAAGTTCTTATAGTTTATATAGTAGTTACTATAGTTTATATAGAAGTTACTATAGTTTATATAGATGTTACTATAGTTTATATAGTAGTTACTATAGTTTATATAGAAGTTACTATAGTTTATATAGAAGTTACTATACTTTATATAGAAGTTACTATAGTTTATATAGAAGTTCCTATAGTTTATATAGAAGTTAGCATAGTTTATATAGAAGTTAGCATAGTTTATATAGATGTTACTATAGTTTATAAAGAAGTTACTATAGTTTATATAGAAGTTACTATAATTTATATAGCAGTTACTATAGTTTATATAGAAGTTAGCATAGTTTATATAGCAGTTACTATAGTTTATATAGATGTTACTATAGTTTATATAGAAGTTAGCATAGTTTATATAAAAGTTACTATAGTTTATATAGAAGTTACCATAGTTTATATAGAAGTTACTATAGTTTATATAGAAGTTAGCATAGTTGATGTAGCAGTTACTATAGTTCATATAGATGTTACTATAGTTTATATAGAAGTTACTATAGTTTATATAGAAGTTACCATAGTTTATATAGAAGTTACTATACTTTATATAGAAGTTACTATAGTTTATATAGAAGTTCCTATAGTTTATATAGAAGTTAGCATAGTGTATATAGAAGTTAGCATAGTGTATATAGAAGTTACCATAGTTTATATAGAAGTTACTATAGTTTATATAGCAGTTAGCATAGTGTATATAGCAGTTACTATAGTTTATATAGAAGTTACTATAGTTTATATAGAAGTTACTATAGTTTATATAGCAGTTACTATAGTTTATATAGAAGTTACTATAGTTTATATAGAAGTTACTATAGTATATATAGAAGTTAGCATAGTTGATATAGCAGTTACTATAGTTTATATAGAAGTTACTATAGTTTATATAGAAGATACTATAGTTTATATAGAAGTTAGCATAGTTTATATAGCAGTTACTATAGTTTATGTAGATGTTACTATAGTTTATATAGAAGTTAGCATAGTTTATATAAAAGTTACTATAGTTTATATAGAAGTTACTATAGTTTATATAGATGTTACTATAGTTTATATAGAAGTTACTATAATTTATATAGAAGTTACTAAAATTTATATAGAAGTTACTATAGTTTATATAGAAGTTAGCATAGTTTATATAACAGTTACTATAGTTTATATAGATGTTACTATAGTTTATATAGCAAGTACTATAGTTTATATAGAAGTTACTATAGTTTATATAGAAGTTAGCATAGTTTATATAGAAGTTACTATAGTTTATATAGCAGTTACTATAGTTTATATAGAAGTTACTATAGTTTATATAGAAGCTACTATAGTTTATATAGAAGTTACTATAGGTTATATAGCAGTTACTATAGTTTATATAGCAGTTACTATAGTTTATATAGATGTTACTATAGTTTATATAGCAGTAACTATAGTTTATATAGAAGTTACTATAGTTTATATAGATGTTACTATAGTTGATATAGATGTTACTATAGTTTATATAGCAGTTACTATAGTTTATATAGAAGTTACTATAGTTTATATAGATGTTACTATAGTTTATATAGCATTTAGCATAGTTTATATAGCAGTTACTATAGTTTATATAGAAGTTACTATAATTTATATAGAAGTTACTATAGTTTATATAGAAGTTACTATAGTTTATATAGCAATTACTATAGTATATATAGCAGTTAGCATAGTTTATATAGAAGTTACTATAGTTTATATAGAAGTTACTATAATTTATATAGCAGTTACTATAGTTTATATAGAAGTTACCATAGTTTATATAGCAGTTCCTATAGTTTATATAGAAGTTACTGTAGTTTATATAGAAGTTACTATAGTTTATATAGTAGTTACTATAGTTTATATAGAAGTTAGCATAGTTGATGTAGCAGTTACTATAGTTCATATAGATGTTACTGTAGTTTATATAGAAGTTACTATAGTTTATATAGAAGTTACCATAGTTTATATAGAAGTTACTATAGTTTATATAGAAGTTACTATAGTTTATATAGCAATTACTATAGTATATATAGCAGTTAGCATAGTTTATATAGAAGTTACTATAGTTTATATAGAAGTTACTATAATTTATATAGCAGTTACTATAGTTTATATAGAAGTTACCATAGTTTATATAGCAGTTCCTATAGTTTATATAGAAGTTACTATAGTTTATATAGTAGTTACTATAGTTTATATAGAAGTTCTTATAGTTTATATAGCAGTTACCCTAGTTTATATAGAAGTTAGCATAGTTTATATAGAAGTTACTATAGTTTATATAGCAGTTACTATAGTTTATATAGAAGTTACTATAGTTTATATAGAAGTTACTATAGTTTATATAGAAGTTAGCTTAGTTTATATAGAAGTTACCATAGTTTATATAGAAGTTACCATAGTTTATATAGAAGTTACTATAGTTTATATAGAAGTTAGCATAGTTTATATAGAAGTTAGCATAGTTTATATAGAAGTTACTATAGTTTATATAGAAGTTACTATAGTTTATATAGATGTTACTATAGTTTATATAGAAGTTACTATAGTTTATATAGAAGTTCCTATAGTTTATATAGAAGTGAGCATAGTTTATATAGAAGTTACCATAGTTTATATAGAAGTTACTATAATTTATATAGAAGTTACTATAGTTTTTATAGCAGTTACTATAGTTTATATAGAGGTTACTATAGTTTATATAGTAGTTACTATAGTTTATATAGAAGTAACTATAGTTTA
Organism: Eledone cirrhosa; assembly: GCA_964016885.1. NCBI lineage: Eukaryota > Metazoa > Mollusca > Cephalopoda > Octopoda > Eledonidae > Eledone > Eledone cirrhosa. Next base: position 29,192,521 of record OZ024745.1, on the reverse strand, counting down.
TATAGAAGTTACTATACTTTATATAGAAGTTACTATAGTTTATATAGAAGTTCCTATAGTTTATATAGCAGTTACTATAGTTTATATAGAAGTTACTATAGTTTATATAGAAGTTACCATAGTTTATATAGAAGTTAGAATAGTTTATATAGAAGTTACTATAGTTTATATAGAAGTTACTATAGTTTATATAGGAGTTACTATAGTTTATATAGAAGTTACTATAGTTTATATAGAAGTTACCATAGTTTATATAGAAGTTACTATAGTTTATATAGAAGTTAGCATAGTTTATATAGAAGTTACCATAGTTTATATAGCAGTTACTATAGTTTATATAGAAGTTAGCATAGTTTATATAGAAGTTACCATAGTTTATATAGAAGTTACCATAATTTATATAGCAGTTACTATAGTTTATATAGATGTTACTATAGTTTATATAGAAGTTACTATAGTTTATATAGAAGTTACTATAGTTTATATAGCAGTTACAATAGTTTATATAGAAGTTACTATAGTTTATATAGAAGTTACTATAGTTTATATAGAAGTTACTATAGTTTATTATAGAAGTTACTATAGTTTATATAGAAGTTACTATAGTTTATATAGAAGTTACTGTAGTTTATATAGAAGTTACTATAGTTTATATAGACGTTCCTATAGTTTATATAGAAGTTACTATAGTTTATATAGCAGTTACTATAGTTTATATAGCAGTTACTATAGTTTATATAGATGTTACTATAGTTTATATAGCACTTACTATAGTTTATCTTGCAGTTACTGTAGTTTATATAGAAGTTACTATAGTTTATATAGCAGGTACTATAGTTTATATAGCAGTTACTATAGTTTATATAGCAGTTAGCATAGTTTATATAGAAGTTACTATAGTATATATAGCAGTTACTATAGTTTATATAGAAGTTACTATAGTTTATATAGCAGTTACTATAGTTTATATAGCAGTTAGCATAGTTTATATAGAAGTTACTGTAGTTTATATAGAAGTTACTATAGTTTATATAGAAGTTACTATAGTTTATATAGAAGTTACTGTAGTTTATATAGAAGTTACTATAGTTTATATAGCAGTTACTGTAGTTTATATAGAAGTTCATATAATTTATATAGAAGTTAGCATAGTTTATATAGAAGTTAGCATAGTTTATATAGAAGTTACTATAGTTTATATAGAAGTTAGCATAGTTTATATAGAAGTTACCATAGTTTATATAGAAGTTAGCATAGTTTATATAGAAGTTAGCATAGTTTATATAGAAGTTACTATAATTTATATAGAAGTTAGCATAGTTTATATAGAAGTTAGCATAGTTTATATAGAAGTTAGCATAGTTTATATAGAAGTTAGCATAGTTTATATAGAAGTTAGCATAGTTTATATAGAAGTTACTATAGTTTATATAGAAGTTACTATAGTTTATATAGATGTTAGCATAGTTTATATAGAAGTTACTATAGTTTATATAGAAGTTACCATAGTTTATATAGAAGTTAGCATAGTTTATATAGAAGTTAGCATAGTTTATATAGAAGTTACCATAGTTTATATAGAAGTTAGCATAGTTTATATAGAAGTTAGCATAGTTTATATAGAAGTTAGCATAGTCTATATAGAAGTTAGCATAGTTTATATAGAAGTTAGCATAGTTTATATAGAAGTTACCATAGTTTATATAGAAGTTAGCATAGTCTATATAGAAGTTAGCATAGTTTATATAGAAGTTAGCATAGTTTATATAGAAGTTAGCATAGTTTATATAGAAGTTACTATAGTTTATATAGAAGTTAGCATAGTTTATATAGAAGTTAGCATAGTTTATATAGAAGTTACTATAGTTTATATAGAAGTTAGCATAGTTTATATAGCAGTTACTATAGTTTATATAGAAGTTACCATAGTTTATATAGAAGTTACTATAGTTTATATAGAAGTTACTATAGTTTATATAGAAGTTACCATAGTTTATATAGAATTTACTATAGTTTATATAGAAGTTACTATAGTTTATATAGCAGTTACTATAGTTTATATAGCAGTTACTATAGTTTATATAGAAGTTACTATAGTTTATATAGAAGTTACCATAGTTTATATAGAAGTTAGCATAGTTTATATAGAAGTTAGCATAGTTAATATAGAAGTTACTATAGTTTATATAGAAGTTACTATAGTTTATATAGAAGTTACTATAGCTTATATAGCAGTTGCTATAGTTTATATAGAAGTTACTATACTTTATATAGAAGTTACTATAGTTTATATAGAAGTTAGCATAGTTTATATAGCAGTTACTATAGTTTATATAGATGTTACTATAGTTTATATAGCAGTTAGCATAGTTGATATAGCAGTTACTATAGTTTATATAGATGTTACTATAGTTTATATAGAAGTTACTATAGTTTATATAGAAGATACTATAGTTTATATAGAAGTTACTATAGTTTATATAGCAGTTACTATAGTTTATATAGAAGTTAGCATAGTTTATATAGCAGTTACTATAGTTTATATAGATGTTACTATAGTTTATATAGCAGTTAGCATAGTTGATATAGCAGTTACTATAGTTTATATAGATGTTACTATAGTTTATATAGAAGTTACTATAGTTTATATAGAAGATACTATAGTTTATATAGCAGTTACTATAGTTTATATAGAAGTTACTATAGTTTATATAGAAGTTAGCATAGTTTATATAGAAGTTACTATAGTTTATATAGATGTTACTATAGTTTATATAGAAGTTAGCATAGTTTATAATTGATGTTACTATAGTTTATATAGAAGTTAGCATAGTTTATATAGAAGCTACTATAGTTTATATAGAAGTTACTATAGTTTATATAGATGTTACTATAGTTTATATAGAAGTTACTATAGTTCATATAGAAGTTACCATAGTTTATATAGAAGTTACTATAGTTTATATAGAAGTTAGCATAGTTTATATAGAAGTTAGCATAGTTTATATAGAAGTTACTATAGTTTATATAGAAGTTACTATAGTTTATATAGAAGTTACTATAGTTTATATAGCAGTTACTATAGTTTATATAGAAGTTAGCATAGTTTATATAGAATTTACTATAGTTTATATAGAAGTTACTATAGTTTATATAGAAGTTACTATAGTTTATATAGAAGTTACCATAGTTTATATAGAAGTTACTATAGTTTATATAGAAGTTACTATAGTTTATATAGCAGTTACTATAGTTTATATAGACGTTACTATAGTTTATATAGAAGTTACCATAGTTTATATAGATGTTAGCATAGTTTATATAGAAGTTACTATAGTTTATATAGATGTTACTATAGTTTATATAGAAGTTACTATAGTTTATATAGAAGTTAGCATAGTTTATATAGAATTTAGCATAGTTTATATAGAAGTTACTATAGTTTATATAGCAGTTACTATAGTTTATATAGAAGTTACTATAGTGTATATAGAAGTTACCATAGTTTATCTAGAAGTTACTATAGTTTATATAGAAGTTAGCATAGTTTATATAGAAGTTACCATAGTTTATATAGAAGTTACTATAGTTTATATAGAAGTTACTGTAGTGTATATAGAAGTTACTATAGTTTATATAGAAGTTACTATAGTTGATATAGAAGTTACTATAGTTTATATAGCAGTTACTATAGTTTATATAGCAGTTACTATAGTTTATATAGCAGTTACTATAGTTTATATAGAAGTTAGCATAGTTTATATAGAAGTTACCATAGTTTATATAGCAGTTACTATAGTTTATATAGAAGTTACTATAGTTTATATAGCAGTTACTATAGTTTATATAGAAGTTACTATAGTTTATATAGAAGTTACTATAGTTTATATAGCAGTTACTATAGTTTATATAGCAGTTACTATAGTTTATATAGAAGTTAGCATAGTTTATATAGAAGTTACCATCGTTTATATAGAAGTTACCATAATTTATATAGCAGTTACTATAGTTTATATAAATGTTACTATAGTTTATATAGAAGTTACGATAGTTTATATAGCAGTTACTATAGTTTATATAGCAGTTACTATAGTTTATATAGAAGTTACTATAGTTTATATAGAAGTTACTATAGTTTATATAGCACTTACTATAGTTTATCTTGCAGTTACTATAGTTTATATAGAAGTTACTATAGTTTATATAGCAGTTACTATAGTTTATATAGCAGTTACTATAGTTTATATAGCAGTTAGCATAGTTTATATAGAAGTTACTATAGTATATATAGCAGTTACTATAGTTTATATATAAGTTACTATAGTTTATATAGCAGCTACTATAGTTTATATAGCAGTTACTATAGTTTATATAGCAGTTAGCATAGTTTATATAGAAGTTACTGTAGTTTATATAGAAGTTACTATAGTTTATATAGTAGTTACTATAGTTTATATAGAAGTTACTATAGTTTATATAGAAGTTACTATAGTTTATATAGAAGTTCCTATAGTTTATATAGAAGTTAGCATAGTTTATATAGAAGTTAGCATAGTTTATATAGAAGTTACTATAGTTTATATAGATGTTACTATAGTTTATATAGCAGTTAGCATAGTTTATATAGCAGTTACTATAGTTTATATAGATGTTACTATAGTTTATATAGAAGTTACTATAGTTTATATAGATGTTACAATAGTTTATATAGCAGTTACTATAGTTTATATAGCAGTTATTATAGTTCACATAGATGTTACTATATTTTATATAGAAGTTACTATAGTTTATATAGAAGTTACCATAGTTTATATAGAAGTTACTATACTTTATATAGAAGTTACTATAGTTTATATAGAAGTTCCTATAGTTTATATAGAAGTTAGCATAGTTTATATAGAAGTTACCATAGTTTATATAGAAGTTACTATAGTTTATATAGCAGTTAGCATAGTGTCTATAGCAGTTACTATAGTTTATATAGAAGTTACTATAGCTTATATAGAAGTTACTATAGTTTATATAGAAGTTACTATAGTTTATATAGAAGTTACTATAGTTTATATAGCAATTACTATAGTATATATAGCAGTTAGCATAGTGTATATAGAAGTTACTATAGTTTATATAGCAGTTACTATAGTTTATATAGAAGTTACTATAGTTTATATAGAAGTTACCATAGTTTATATAGAAGTTACTATAGTTTATATAAAAGTGAGCATAGTTTATATAGAAGTTACCATAGTTTATATAGAAGTTACTATAGTTTATATAGATGTTACTATAGTTTCTTTAGAAGTTACTATAGTTTATATAGAAGTTACTATAGTTTATATAGAAGTTACTATAGTTTATATAGAAGTTACTATAGTTTATATAGCAGTTACTATAGTTTATATAGCAGTTACTATAGTTTATATAGAAGTTAGCATAGTTTATATAGAAGTTACCATCGTTTATATAGAAGTTACCATAATTTATATAGCAGTTACTATAGTTTATATAGATGTTACTATAGTTTATATAGAAGTTAGCATAGTTTATATAGAAGTTACCATAGTTTATATAGAAGTTAGCATAGTTTATATAGAAGTTACTATAGTTTATATAGAAGTTACTATAGTTTATATAGCAGTTACTATAGTTTATATAGCAGTTACTATAGTTTATATAGAAGTTACCCTAGTTTATATAGAAGTTACTATAGTTTATATAGAAGTTACTATAGTTTATATAGAAGTTACTATAGTTTATATAGAAGTTACCATAGTTTATATAGAAGTTACTATAGTTTATATAGAAGTGAGCATAGTTTATATAGAAGTTACTATAGTTTATATAGAAGTTACTATAGTTTATATAGAAGTTACTATAGTTTATATAGCAGTTACTATAGTTTATATAGCAGTTAGCATAGTTTATATAGAAGTTACCATAGTTTATATAGAAGTTACTATAGTTTATATAGAAGTTACCATAGGTTATATAGAAGTTACTATAGTTTATATAGAAGTGAGCATAGTTTATATAGAAGTTACCATAGTTTATATAGAAGTTACTATAGTTTATATAGATGTTACTATAGTTTATATAGAAGTTACTATAATTTATATAGAAGTTACTATAGTTTATATAGAAATTACTATAGTTTATATAGAAGTTACCATAGTTTATATAGAAGTTACTATAGTTTATATAGATGTTACTATAGATTATATAGAAGTTACTATAGTTTATATAGAAGTTACTATAGTTTATATAGAAGTTACTATAGTTTATATAGAAGTTAGCATAGTTTATATAAAAGTTACTATAGTTTATATAGAAGTTAGCATAGTTTATGTAAAAGTTACTATAGTTTATATAGAAGTTAGCATAGTTTATATAGATGTTACTATAGTTTATATAGAAGTTAGCATAGTTGATATAGCAGTTACTATAGTTTATATAGATGTTACTATACTTTATATAGCAGTTACGATAGTTTATATAGAAGTTACTATAGTTTATATAGCAGTTACTATAGTTTATATAGAAGTTAGCATAGTTTATATAGAAGTTACTATAGTTTATATAGCAGTTACTATAGTTTATATAGAAGTTAGCATAATTGACATAGCAGTTACTATAGTTTATATAGATGTTACTATAGTTTATATAGAAGTTACTATAGTTTATATAGCAGTTACTATAGTTTATATAGAAGTTAGCATAATTGATATAGCAGTTACTATAGTTTATATAGATGTTACTATAGTTTATATAGAAGTTACTATAGTTTATATAGAAGATACTATAGTTTATATAGAAGTTACTATAGTTTATATAGCAGTTACTATAGTTTATATAGCAGTTACTATAGTTTATATAGAAGTTAGCATAGTTTACATAAAAGTTACTATAGTTTATATAGAAGTTACTATAGATTATATAGAAGTTAGCATAGTTTATATAAAAGTTACTATAGTTTATATAGAAAGTAACTATAGTTTATATAGAAGTTAGTATAGTTTATATAAAAGTTACTATAGTTTATATAGAACTTAGCATAGTTTACATAAAAGTTACTATAGTTTATATAGAAGTTACTATAGTTTATATAGAAGTTACTATAGTTTATATAGAAGATACTATAGTTTATATAGAAGTTAGCATAGTTTATATAAAAGTTACTATAGTTTATATAGAAGTTACTATAGTTTATATAGAAGTTAGCATAGTTATATAAAAGTTACTATAGTTTATATAGAAGTTAGCATAGTTTATATAAAAGTTACTATAGTTTATATAGAAGTTACTATAGTTTATATAGATGTTACTATAGTTTATATAGCAGTTAATAGTTTATATAGCAGTTACTATAGTTTATATAGCAGTTACTATAGTTTATATAGATGTTACTATAGTTTATATAGAAGTTACTATAGTTTATATAGAAGTTCCTATAGTTTATATAGAAGTTAGCATAGTTTATATAGAAGTTACCATAGTTTATATAGAAATTACTATAGTTTATATAGAAGTTACTATAGTTTATATAGAAGTTACTATAGTTTATATAGAAGTTAGCATAGTTTATATAAAAGTTACTATAGTTTATATAGAACTTAGCATAGTTTATATAAAAGTTACTATAGTTTATATAGAAGTTACTATAGTTTATATAGATGTTACTATAGTTTATATAGCAGTTAATAGTTTATATAGCAGTTACTATAGTTTATATAGCAGTTACTATAGTTTATATAGATGTTACTATAGTTTATATAGAAGTTACTATAGTTTATATAGAAGTTCCTATAGTTTATATAGAAGTTAGCATAGTTTATATAGAAGTTACCATAGTTTATATAGAAATTACTATAGTTTATATAGAAGTTACTATAGTTTATATAGAAGTTACTATAGTTTATATAGAAGTTAGCATAGTTTATATAGATGTTACTATAGTTTATAAAGAAGTTACTATAGTTTATATAGAAGTTACTATAGATTATATAGAAGTTACTATAGTTTATATAGCAGTTACTATAGTTTATATAGAAGTTACTATAGTTTATATAGCAGTTACTATTGTTTATATAGAAGTTAGCATAGTTTATATAGAAGTTACTAAAGTTTATATAGAAGTTAGCATAGTTTATATAGCAGTTACTATAGTTTATATAGAAGTTACTATAGTTTATATAGCAGTTACTATACTTTATATAGAAGTTAGCATAATTGATATAGCAGTTACTATAGTTTATATAGATGTTACTATAGTTTATATAGAAGTTACTATAGTTTATATAGAAGATACTATAGTTTATATAGAAGTTACTATAGTTTATATAGCAGTTACTATAGTTTATATAGCAGTTACTATAGTTTATATAGAAGTTAGCATAGTTTACATAAAAGTTACTATAGTTTATATAGAAGTTACTATAGTTTATATAGAAGTTAGCATAGTTTATATAAAAGTTACTATAGTTTATATAGAAGTTAGCATAGTTTATATAAAAGTTACTATAGTTTATATAGAAGTTAGCATAGTTTATATAGATGTTACTATAGTTTATATAGAAGTTAGCATAGTTGATATAGCAGTTACTATAGTTTATATAGATGTTACTATACTTTATATAGCAGTTACGATAGTTTATATAGAAGTTACTATAGTTTATATAGCAGTTACTATAGTTTATATAGAAGTTAGCATAGTTTATATAGAAGTTACTATAGTTTATATAGCAGTTACTATAGTTTATATAGAAGTTAGCATAATTGACATAGCAGTTACTATAGTTTATATAGATGTTACTATAGTTTATATAGAAGTTACTATAGTTTATATAGCAGTTACTATAGTTTATATAGAAGTTAGCATAATTGATATAGCAGTTACTATAGTTTATATAGATGTTACTATAGTTTATATAGAAGTTACTATAGTTTATATAGAAGATACTATAGTTTATATAGAAGTTACTATAGTTTATATAGCAGTTACTATAGTTTATATAGCAGTTACTATAGTTTATATAGAAGTTAGCATAGTTTACATAAAAGTTACTATAGTTTATATAGAAGTTACTATAGATTATATAGAAGTTAGCATAGTTTATATAAAAGTTACTATAGTTTATATAGAAAGTAACTATAGTTTATATAGAAGTTAGTATAGTTTATATAAAAGTTACTATAGTTTATATAGAACTTAGCATAGTTTACATAAAAGTTACTATAGTTTATATAGAAGTTACTATAGTTTATATAGAAGTTACTATAGTTTATATAGAAGATACTATAGTTTATATAGAAGTTAGCATAGTTTATATAAAAGTTACTATAGTTTATATAGAAGTTACTATAGTTTATATAGAAGTTAGCATAGTTATATAAAAGTTACTATAGTTTATATAGAAGTTAGCATAGTTTATATAAAAGTTACTATAGTTTATATAGAAGTTACTATAGTTTATATAGATGTTACTATAGTTTATATAGCAGTTAATAGTTTATATAGCAGTTACTATAGTTTATATAGCAGTTACTATAGTTTATATAGATGTTACTATAGTTTATATAGAAGTTACTATAGTTTATATAGAAGTTCCTATAGTTTATATAGAAGTTAGCATAGTTTATATAGAAGTTACCATAGTTTATATAGAAATTACTATAGTTTATATAGAAGTTACTATAGTTTATATAGAAGTTACTATAGTTTATATAGAAGTTAGCATAGTTTATATAAAAGTTACTATAGTTTATATAGAAGTTAGCATAGTTTATATAAAAGTTACTATAGTTTATATAGAAGTTACTATAGTTTATATAGATGTTACTATAGTTTATATAGCAGTTAATAGTTTATATAGCAGTTACTATAGTTTATATAGCAGTTACTATAGTTTATATAGATGTTACTATAGTTTATATAGAAGTTACTATAGTTTATATAGAAGTTCCTATAGTTTATATAGAAGTTAGCATAGTTTATATAGAAGTTACCATAGTTTATATAGAAATTACTATAGTTTATATAGAAGTTACTATAGTTTATATAGAAGTTACTATAGTTTATATAGAAGTTAGCATAGTTTATATAGATGTTACTATAGTTTATAAAGAAGTTACTATAGTTTATATAGAAGTTACTATAGATTATATAGAAGTTACTATAGTTTATATAGCAGTTACTATAGTTTATATAGAAGTTACTATAGTTTATATAGCAGTTACTATTGTTTATATAGAAGTTAGCATAGTTTATATAGAAGTTACTAAAGTTTATATAGAAGTTAGCATAGTTTATATAGCAGTTACTATAGTTTATATAGAAGTTACTATAGTTTATATAGCAGTTACTATACTTTATATAGAAGTTAGCATAATTGATATAGCAGTTACTATAGTTTATATAGATGTTACTATAGTTTATATAGAAGTTACTATAGTTTATATAGAAGATACTATAGTTTATATAGAAGTTACTATAGTTTATATAGCAGTTACTATAGTTTATATAGCAGTTACTATAGTTTATATAGAAGTTAGCATAGTTTACATAAAAGTTACTATAGTTTATATAGAAGTTACTATAGTTTATATAGAAGTTACTATAGTTTATATAGAAGTTACTATAGTTTATATAGAAGATACTATAGTTTATATAGAAGTTAGCATAGTTTATATAAAAGTTACTATAGTTTATATAGAAGTTACTATAGTTTATATAGAAGTTAGCATAGTTTATATAAAAGTTACTATAGTTTATATAGATGTTAGCATAGTTTATATAGATGTTACTATAGTTTATATAGAAGTTAGCATAGTTGATATAGCAGTTACTATAGTTTATATAGATGTTACTATAGTTTATATAGCAGTTACGATAGTTTATATAGATGTTACTATAGTTTATATAGAAGTTACTATAGTTTATATAGCAGTTACTATAGTTTATATAGCAGTTACTATAGTTTATATAGAAGTTAGCATAGTTTATATAAAAGTTACTATAGTTTATATAGAAGTTACTATAGTTTATATAGAAGTTAGCATAGTTTATATAAAAGTTACTATAGTTTATATAGAAGTTACTATAGTTTATATAGAAGTTAGCATAGTTTATATAAAAGTTACTATAGTTTATATAGAAGTTACTATAGATTATATGGAAGTTAGCATAGTTTATATAAAAGTTACTATAGTTTATATAGAAAGTAACTATAGTTTATATAGAAGTTAGCATAGTTTATATAAAAGTTACTATAGTTTATAAAGAACTTAGCATAGTTTATATAAAAGTTACTATAGTTTATATAAAAGTTACTATAGTTTATATAGATGTTACTATAGTTTATATAGCAGTTAATAGATTATATAGCAGTTACTATAGTTTATATAGCAGTTAGCATAGTTTATATAGCAGTTACTATAGTTTATATAGAAGTTACTATAGTTTATATAGAAGTTACTATAGTTTATATAGAAGTTACTATAGTTTATATAGAAGTTACTATAGTTTATATAGAAGTTAGCATAGTTTATATAGATGTTACTATAGTTTATAAAGAAGTTACTATAGTTTATATAGAAGTTACTATAGATTATATAGAAGTTACTATAGTTTATATAGCAGTTACTATAGTTTATATAGAAGTTACTATAGTTTATATAGCAGTTACTATAGTTTATATAGAAGTTAGCATAGTTTATATAGAAGTTACTATAGTTTATATAGAAGTTAGCATAGGTTATATAGCAGTTACTATAGTTTATATAGAAGTTACTATAGTTTATATAGCAGTTACTGTAGTTTATATAGAAGTTAGCATAGTTGATATAGCAGTTACTATAGTTTATATAGATGTTACTATAGTTTATATAGAAGTTACTATAGTTTATATAGAAGATACTATAGTTTATATAGAAGTTACTATAGTTTATATAGCAGTTACTATAGTTTATATAGCAGTTACTATAGTTTATATAGAAGTTAGCATAGGTTATATAAAAGTTACTATAGTTTATATAGAAGTTACTATAGTTTATATAGAAGTTACTATAGTTTATATAGAAGTTACTATAGTTTATATAGAAGTTCATATAATTTATATAGAAGTTAGCATAGTTTATATAGAAGTTAGCATAGTTTATATAGAAGTTACTATAGTTTATATAGAAGTTAGCATAGTTTATATAGAAGTTAGCATAGTTTATATAGAAGTTACTATAGTTTATATAGAAGTTACCATAGTTTATATAGAAGTTAGCATAGTTTATATAGAAGTTACTATAGTTTATATAGAAGTTAGCATAGTTTATATAGAAGTTACTATAGTTTATATAGAAGTTAGCATAGTTTATATAGAAGTTACTATAGTTTATATAGAAGTTACCATAGTTTATATAGAAGTTAGCATAGTTTATATAGAAGTTACTATAGTTTATATAGAAGTTAGCATAGTTTATATAGAAGTTACTATAGTTTATATAGAAGTTAGCATAGTTTATATAGAAGTTACCATAGTTTATATAGAAGTTAGCATAGTTTATATAGAAGTTACTATAGTTTATATAGAAGTTAGCATAGTTTATATAGAAGTTACTATAGTTTATATAGAAGTTAGCATAGTTTATATAGAAGTTACCATAGTTTATATAGAAGTTACCATAGTCTATATAGCAGTTACTATAGTTTATATAGAAGTTACTATAGTTTATATAGAAGTTACTATAGTTTATATAGATGTTACTTTAGTTTATATAGAAGTTAGCATAGTTTATATAGCAGTTACTATAGTTTATATAGAAGTTACCATAGTTTATATAGAAGTTACTATAGTTTATATAGAAGTTAGCATAGTTTATATAGAAGTTACTATAGTTTATATAGAAGTTAGCACAGTTTATATAGAAGTTACCATAGTTTATATAGAATTTACTATAGTTTATATAGAAGTTACTATAGTTTATATAGCAGTTACTATAGTTTATATAGCAGTTACTATAGTTTATATAGCAGTTACTATAGTTTATATAGAAGTTAGCATAGTTTATATAAAAGTTACTATAGTTTATATAGAAGTTACTATAGTTTATATAGAAGTTAGCATAGTTTATATAAAAGTTACTATAGTTTATATAGAAGTTACTATAGTTTATATAGAAGTTAGCATAGTTTATATAAAAGTTACTATAGTTTATATAGAAGTTACTATAGTTTATATAGAAGTTAGCATAGTTTATATAAAAGTTACTATAGTTTATATAGAAGTTACTATAGTTTATATAGAAGTTAGCATAGTTTATATAAAAGTTACTATAGTTTATATAGAAAGTAACTATAGTTTATATAGAAGTTAGCATAGTTTATATAAAAGTTATTATAGTTTATATAGAAGTTACTATAGTTTATATAGAACTTAGCATAGTTTATATAAAAGTTACTATAGTTTATATAAAAGTTACTATAATTCATATAGATGTTACTATAGTTTATATAGCAGTTAATATAGTTTATATAGCAGTTACTATAGTTTATATAGAAGTTACTATAGTCTATATAGCAGTTACTATAGTTTATATAGAAGTTACTATAGTTTATATAGAAGCTACTATAGTTTATATAGAAGTTAGCATAGTTTATATAACAGTTACTATAGTTTATATAGATGTTACTATAGTTTACATAGCAGTTACTATAGTTTATATAGAAATTACTATAGTTTATATAGAAGCTACTATAGTTTATATAGAAGTTACTATAGTTTATATAGCAGTTACTATAGTTCATATAGATGTTACTATAGTTTATATAGCAGTTACTATAGTTTATATAGAAGTTTACTATAGTTTATATAGATGTTACTATAGTTTATATAGCAGTAACTATAGTTTATTTTGATGTTACTATAGTTTATATAGCAGTTAGCATAGTTTATATAGCAGTTACTATAGTTTATATAGATGTTACTATAGTTTATATAGCAGTTACTATGGTACATATAGCAGTTACTATAGTTTATATAGAAGTTACTATAGTTTATATAGAAGTTACTATAGTTTATATAGCAATTACTATAGTATATATAGCAGTTAGCATAGTTTATATAGAAGTTACTATAGTTTATATAGAAGTTACTATAGTTTATATAGCAGTTACTATAGTTTATATAGCAGTTACTATAGTTTATATAGAAGTTAGCATAGTTTACATAAAAGTTACTATAGTTTATATAGAAGTTACTATAGTTTATATAGAAGTTACTATAGTTTATATAGAAGTTACTATAGTTTATATAGAAGATACTATAGTTTATATAGAAGTTAGCATAGTTTATATAAAAGTTACTATAGTTTATATAGAAGTTACTATAGTTTATATAGAAGTTAGCATAGTTTATATAAAAGTTACTATAGTTTATATAGATGTTAGCATAGTTTATATAGATGTTACTATAGTTTATATAGAAGTTAGCATAGTTGATATAGCAGTTACTATAGTTTATATAGATGTTACTATAGTTTATATAGCAGTTACGATAGTTTATATAGATGTTACTATAGTTTATATAGAAGTTACTATAGTTTATATAGCAGTTACTATAGTTTATATAGCAGTTACTATAGTTTATATAGAAGTTAGCATAGTTTATATAAAAGTTACTATAGTTTATATAGAAGTTACTATAGTTTATATAGAAGTTAGCATAGTTTATATAAAAGTTACTATAGTTTATATAGAAGTTACTATAGTTTATATAGAAGTTAGCATAGTTTATATAAAAGTTACTATAGTTTATATAGAAGTTACTATAGATTATATGGAAGTTAGCATAGTTTATATAAAAGTTACTATAGTTTATATAGAAAGTAACTATAGTTTATATAGAAGTTAGCATAGTTTATATAAAAGTTACTATAGTTTATAAAGAACTTAGCATAGTTTATATAAAAGTTACTATAGTTTATATAAAAGTTACTATAGTTTATATAGATGTTACTATAGTTTATATAGCAGTTAATAGTTTATATAGCAGTTACTATAGTTTATATAGCAGTTAGCATAGTTTATATAGCAGTTACTATAGTTTATATAGAAGTTACTATAGTTTATATAGAAGTTACTATAGTTTATATAGAAGTTACTATAGTTTATATAGAAGTTACTATAGTTTATATAGAAGTTAGCATAGTTTATATAGATGTTACTATAGTTTATAAAGAAGTTACTATAGTTTATATAGAAGTTACTATAGATTATATAGAAGTTACTATAGTTTATATAGCAGTTACTATAGTTTATATAGAAGTTACTATAGTTTATATAGCAGTTACTATAGTTTATATAGAAGTTAGCATAGTTTATATAGAAGTTACTATAGTTTATATAGAAGTTAGCATAGGTTATATAGCAGTTACTATAGTTTATATAGAAGTTACTATAGTTTATATAGCAGTTACTGTAGTTTATATAGAAGTTAGCATAGTTGATATAGCAGTTACTATAGTTTATATAGATGTTACTATAGTTTATATAGAAGTTACTATAGTTTATATAGAAGATACTATAGTTTATATAGAAGTTACTATAGTTTATATAGCAGTTACTATAGTTTATATAGCAGTTACTATAGTTTATATAGAAGTTAGCATAGGTTATATAAAAGTTACTATAGTTTATATAGAAGTTACTATAGTTTATATAGAAGTTACTATAGTTTATATAGAAGTTACTATAGTTTATATAGAAGTTCATATAATTTATATAGAAGTTAGCATAGTTTATATAGAAGTTAGCATAGTTTATATAGAAGTTACTATAGTTTATATAGAAGTTAGCATAGTTCATATAGAAGTTAGCATAGTTTATATAGAAGTTACTATAGTTTATATAGAAGTTACCATAGTTTATATAGAAGTTAGCATAGTTTATATAGAAGTTACTATAGTTTATATAGAAGTTAGCATAGTTTATATAGAAGTTACTATAGTTTATATAGAAGTTAGCATAGTTTATATAGAAGTTACTATAGTTTATATAGAAGTTACCATAGTTTATATAGAAGTTAGCATAGTTTATATAGAAGTTACTATAGTTTATATAGAAGTTAGCATAGTTTATATAGAAGTTACTATAGTTTATATAGAAGTTAGCATAGTTTATATAGAAGTTACCATAGTTTATATAGAAGTTAGCATAGTTTATATAGAAGTTACTATAGTTTATATAGAAGTTAGCATAGTTTATATAGAAGTTACTATAGTTTATATAGAAGTTAGCATAGTTTATATAGAAGTTACCATAGTTTATATAGAAGTTACCATAGTCTATATAGCAGTTACTATAGTTTATATAGAAGTTACTATAGTTTATATAGAAGTTACTATAGTTTATATAGATGTTACTTTAGTTTATATAGAAGTTAGCATAGTTTATATAGCAGTTACTATAGTTTATATAGAAGTTACCATAGTTTATATAGAAGTTACTATAGTTTATATAGAAGTTAGCATAGTTTATATAGAAGTTACTATAGTTTATATAGAAGTTAGCACAGTTTATATAGAAGTTACCATAGTTTATATAGAATTTACTATAGTTTATATAGAAGTTACTATAGTTTATATAGCAGTTACTATAGTTTATATAGCAGTTACTATAGTTTATATAGCAGTTACTATAGTTTATATAGAAGTTAGCATAGTTTATATAAAAGTTACTATAGTTTATATAGAAGTTACTATAGTTTATATAGAAGTTAGCATAGTTTATATAAAAGTTACTATAGTTTATATAGAAGTTACTATAGTTTATATAGAAGTTAGCATAGTTTATATAAAAGTTACTATAGTTTATATAGAAGTTACTATAGTTTATATAGAAGTTAGCATAGTTTATATAAAAGTTACTATAGTTTATATAGAAGTTACTATAGTTTATATAGAAGTTAGCATAGTTTATATAAAAGTTACTATAGTTTATATAGAAAGTAACTATAGTTTATATAGAAGTTAGCATAGTTTATATAAAAGTTATTATAGTTTATATAGAAGTTACTATAGTTTATATAGAACTTAGCATAGTTTATATAAAAGTTACTATAGTTTATATAAAAGTTACTATAGTTCATATAGATGTTACTATAGTTTATATAGCAGTTAATATAGTTTATATAGCAGTTACTATAGTTTATATAGAAGTTACTATAGTCTATATAGCAGTTACTATAGTTTATATAGAAGTTACTATAGTTTATATAGAAGCTACTATAGTTTATATAGAAGTTAGCATAGTTTATATAACAGTTACTATAGTTTATATAGATGTTACTATAGTTTACATAGCAGTTACTATAGTTTATATAGAAATTACTATAGTTTATATAGAAGCTACTATAGTTTATATAGAAGTTACTATAGTTTATATAGCAGTTACTATAGTTCATATAGATGTTACTATAGTTTATATAGCAGTTACTATAGTTTATATAGAAGTTTACTATAGTTTATATAGATGTTACTATAGTTTATATAGCAGTAACTATAGTTTATTTTGATGTTACTATAGTTTATATAGCAGTTAGCATAGTTTATATAGCAGTTACTATAGTTTATATAGATGTTACTATAGTTTATATAGCAGTTACTATGGTACATATAGCAGTTACTATAGTTTATATAGAAGTTACTATAGTTTATATAGAAGTTACTATAGTTTATATAGCAATTACTATAGTATATATAGCAGTTAGCATAGTTTATATAGAAGTTACTATAGTTTATATAGAAGTTACTATAATTTATATAGCAGTTACTATAGTTTATATAGAAGTTACCATAGTTTATATAGCAGTTCCTATAGTTTATATAGAAGTTACTATAGTTTATATAGTAGTTACTATAGTTTATATAGAAGTTCTTATAGTTTATATAGCAGTTACCCTAGTTTATATAGAAGTTAGCATAGTTTATATAGAAGTTACTATAGTTTATATAGCAGTTACTATAGTTTATATAGAAGTTACTATAGTTTATATAGAAGTTAGCTTAGTTTATATAGAAGTTACCATAGTTTATATAGAAGTTACCATAGTTTATATAGAAGTTACTATAGTTTATATAGAAGTTAGCATAGTTTATATAGAAGTTAGCATAGTTTATATAGAAGTTACTATAGTTTATATAGAAGTTACTATAGTTTATATAGATGTTACTATAGTTTATATAGAAGTTACTATAGTTTATATAGAAGTTCCTATAGTTTATATAGAAGTGAGCATAGTTTATATAGAAGTGACCATAGTTTATATAGAAGTTACTATAATTTATATAGAAGTTACTATAGTTTTTATAGCAGTTACTATAGTTTATATAGAGGTTACTATAGTTTATATAGTAGTTACTATAGTTTATATAGAAGTTACTATAGTTTATATAGAAGTTACTATACTTTATATAGAAGTTACTATAGTTTATATAGAAGTTCCTATAGTTTATATAGCAGTTACTATAGTTTATATAGAAGTTACTATAGTTTATATAGAAGTTACCATAGTTTATATAGAAGTTAGAATAGTTTATATAGAAGTTACTATAGTTTATATAGAAGTTACTATAGTTTATATAGGAGTTACTATAGTTTATATAGAAGTTACTATAGTTTATATAGAAGTTACCATAGTTTATATAGAAGTTACTATAGTTTATATAGAAGTTAGCATAGTTTATATAGAAGTTACCATAGTTTATATAGCAGTTACTATAGTTTATATAGAAGTTAGCATAGTTTATATAGAAGTTACCATAGTTTATATAGAAGTTACCATAATTTATATAGCAGTTACTATAGTTTATATAGATGTTACTATAGTTTATATAGAAGTTACTATAGTTTATATAGAAGTTACTATAGTTTATATAGCAGTTACAATAGTTTATATAGAAGTTACTATAGTTTATATAGAAGTTACTATAGTTTATATAGAAGTTACTATAGTTTATTATAGAAGTTACTATAGTTTATATAGAAGTTACTATAGTTTATATAGAAGTTACTGTAGTTTATATAGAAGTTACTATAGTTTATATAGACGTTCCTATAGTTTATATAGAAGTTACTATAGTTTATATAGCAGTTACTATAGTTTATATAGCAGTTACTATAGTTTATATAGATGTTACTATAGTTTATATAGCACTTACTATAGTTTATCTTGCAGTTACTGTAGTTTATATAGAAGTTACTATAGATTATATAGCAGGTACTATAGTTTATATAGCAGTTACTATAGTTTATATAGCAGTTAGCATAGTTTATATAGAAGTTACTATAGTATATATAGCAGTTACTATAGTTTATATAGAAGTTACTATAGTTTATATAGCAGTTACTATAGTTTATATAGCAGTTAGCATAGTTTATATAGAAGTTACTGTAGTTTATATAGAAGTTACTATAGTTTATATAGAAGTTACTATAGTTTATATAGAAGTTACTGTAGTTTATATAGAAGTTACTATAGTTTATATAGCAGTTACTGTAGTTTATATAGAAGTTCATATAATTTATATAGAAGTTAGCATAGTTTATATAGAAGTTAGCATAGTTTATATAGAAGTTACTATAGTTTATATAGAAGTTAGCATAGTTTATATAGAAGTTACCATAGTTTATATAGAAGTTAGCATAGTTTATATAGAAGTTACTATAATTTATATAGAAGTTAGCATAGTTTATATAGAAGTTAGCATAGTTTATATAGAAGTTAGCATAGTTTATATAGAAGTTAGCATAGTTTATATAGAAGTTAGCATAGTTTATATAGAAGTTACTATAGTTTATATAGAAGTTACTATAGTTTATATAGAAGTTACTATAGTTTATATAGAAGTTACCATAGTTTATATAGAAGTTAGCATAGTTTATATAGAAGTTACTATAATTTATATAGAAGTTAGCATAGTTTATATAGAAGTTACTATAGTTTATATAGAAGTTAGCATAGTTTATATAGAAGTTACTATAGTTTATATAGAAGTTACTATAGTTTATATAGAAGTTACTATAGTTTATATAGAAGTTACCATAGTTTATATAGAAGTTAGCATAGTTTATATAGAAGTTACTATAATTTATATAGAAGTTAGCATAGTTTATATAGAAGTTAGCATAGTTTATATAGAAGTTAGCATAGTTTATATAGAAGTTAGCATAGTTTATATAGAAGTTACTATAGTTTATATAGAAGTTACTATAGTTTATATAGATGTTAGCATAGTTTATATAGAAGTTACTATAGTTTATATAGAAGTTAGCATAGTTTATATAGAAGTTAGCATAGTCTATATAGAAGTTAGCATAGTTTATATAGAAGTTAGCATAGTTTATATAGAAGTTACCATAGTTTATATAGAAGTTAGCATAGTCTATATAGAAGTTAGCATAGTTTATATAGAAGTTAGCATAGTTTATATAGAAGTTAGCATAGTTTATATAGAAGTTACTATAGTTTATATAGAAGTTAGCATAGTTTATATAGAAGTTAGCATAGTTTATATAGAAGTTACTATAGTTTATATAGAAGTTAGCATAGTTTATATAGCAGTTACTATAGTTTATATAGAAGTTACCATAGTTTATATAGAAGTTACTATAGTTTATATAGAAGTTACTATAGTTTATATAGAAGTTACCATAGTTTATATAGAATTTACTATAGTTTATATAGAAGTTACTATAGTTTATATAGCAGTTACTATAGTTTATATAGCAGTTACTATAGTTTATATAGAAGTTACTATAGTTTATATAGAAGTTACCATAGTTTATATAGAAGTTAGCATAGTTTATATAGAAGTTAGCATAGTTAATATAGAAGTTACTATAGTTTATATAGAAGTTACTATAGTTTATATAGAAGTTACTATAGCTTATATAGCAGTTGCTATAGTTTATATAGAAGTTACTATACTTTATATAGAAGTTACTATAGTTTATATAGAAGTTAGCATAGTTTATATAGCAGTTACTATAGTTTATATAGATGTTACTATAGTTTATATAGCAGTTAGCATAGTTGATATAGCAGTTACTATAGTTTATATAGATGTTACTATAGTTTATATAGAAGTTACTATAGTTTATATAGAAGATACTATAGTTTATATAGAAGTTACTATAGTTTATATAGCAGTTACTATAGTTTATATAGAAGTTAGCATAGTTTATATAGCAGTTACTATAGTTTATATAGATGTTACTATAGTTTATATAGCAGTTAGCATAGTTGATATAGCAGTTACTATAGTTTATATAGATGTTACTATAGTTTATATAGAAGTTACTATAGTTTATATAGAAGATACTATAGTTTATATAGCAGTTACTATAGTTTATATAGATGTTACTATAGTTTATATAGAAGTTAGCATAGTTTATATAGAAGTTACTATAGTTTATATAGATGTTACTATAGTTTATATAGAAGTTAGCATAGTTTATAATTGATGTTACTATAGTTTATATAGAAGTTAGCATAGTTTATATAGAAGCTACTATAGTTTATATAGAAGTTACTATAGTTTATATAGAAGTTACTATAGTTCATATAGAAGTTACCATAGTTTATATAGAAGTTACTATAGTTTATATAGAAGTTAGCATAGTTTATATAGAAGTTAGCATAGTTTATATAGAAGTTACTATAGTTTATATAGAAGTTACTATAGTTTATATAGAAGTTACTATAGTTTATATAGCAGTTACTATAGTTTATATAGAAGTTAGCATAGTTTATATAGAATTTACTATAGTTTATATAGAAGTTACTATAGTTTATATAGAAGTTACTATAGTTTATATAGAAGTTACCATAGTTTATATAGAAGTTACTATAGTTTATATAGAAGTTACTATAGTTTATATAGCAGTTACTATAGTTTATATAGACGTTACTATAGTTTATATAGAAGTTACCATAGTTTATATAGATGTTAGCATAGTTTATATAGAAGTTACTATAGTTTATATAGATGTTACTATAGTTTATATAGAAGTTACTATAGTTTATATAGAAGTTAGCATAGTTTATATAGAATTTAGCATAGTTTATATAGAAGTTACTATAGTTTATATAGCAGTTACTATAGTTTATATAGAAGTTACTATAGTGTATATAGAAGTTACCATAGTTTATCTAGAAGTTACTATAGTTTATATAGAAGTTAGCATAGTTTATATAGAAGTTACCATAGTTTATATAGAAGTTACTATAGTTTATATAGAAGTTACTGTAGTGTATATAGAAGTTACTATAGTTTATATAGAAGTTACTATAGTTGATATAGAAGTTACTATAGTTTATATAGCAGTTACTATAGTTTATATAGCAGTTACTATAGTTTATATAGCAGTTACTATAGTTTATATAGAAGTTAGCATAGTTTATATAGAAGTTACCATAGTTTATATAGCAGTTACTATAGTTTATATAGAAGTTACTATAGTTTATATAGCAGTTACTATAGTTTATATAGAAGTTACTATAGTTTATATAGAAGTTACTATAGTTTATATAGCAGTTACTATAGTTTATATAGCAGTTACTATAGTTTATATAGAAGTTAGCATAGTTTATATAGAAGTTACCATCGTTTATATAGAAGTTACCATAATTTATATAGCAGTTACTATAGTTTATATAAATGTTACTATAGTTTATATAGAAGTTACGATAGTTTATATAGCAGTTACTATAGTTTATATAGCAGTTACTATAGTTTATATAGAAGTTACTATAGTTTATATAGAAGTTACTATAGTTTATATAGCACTTACTATAGTTTATCTTGCAGTTACTATAGTTTATATAGAAGTTACTATAGTTTATATAGCAGTTACTATAGTTTATATAGCAGTTACTATAGTTTATATAGCAGTTAGCATAGTTTATATAGAAGTTACTATAGTATATATAGCAGTTACTATAGTTTATATAGAAGTTACTATAGTTTATATAGCAGCTACTATAGTTTATATAGCAGTTACTATAGTTTATATAGCAGTTAGCATAGTTTATATAGAAGTTACTGTAGTTTATATAGAAGTTACTATAGTTTATATAGTAGTTACTATAGTTTATATAGAAGTTACTATAGTTTATATAGAAGTTACTATAGTTTATATAGAAGTTCCTATAGTTTATATAGAAGTTAGCATAGTTTATATAGAAGTTAGCATAGTTTATATAGAAGTTACTATAGTTTATATAGATGTTACTATAGTTTATATAGCAGTTAGCATAGTTTATATAGCAGTTACTATAGTTTATATAGATGTTACTATAGTTTATATAGAAGTTACTATAGTTTATATAGATGTTACAATAGTTTATATAGCAGTTACTATAGTTTATATAGCAGTTATTATAGTTCATATAGATGTTACTATATTTTATATAGAAGTTACTATAGTTTATATAGAAGTTACCATAGTTTATATAGAAGTTACTATACTTTATATAGAAGTTACTATAGTTTATATAGAAGTTCCTATAGTTTATATAGAAGTTAGCATAGTTTATATAGAAGTTACCATAGTTTATATAGAAGTTACTATAGTTTATATAGCAGTTAGCATAGTGTCTATAGCAGTTACTATAGTTTATATAGAAGTTACTATAGCTTATATAGAAGTTACTATAGTTTATATAGAAGTTACTATAGTTTATATAGAAGTTACTATAGTTTATATAGCAATTACTATAGTATATATAGCAGTTAGCATAGTGTATATAGAAGTTACTACAGTTTATATAGCAGTTACTATAGTTTATATAGAAGTTACTATAGTTTATATAGAAGTTACCATAGTTTATATAGAAGTTACTATAGTTTATATAAAAGTGAGCATAGTTTATATAGAAGTTACCATAGTTTATATAGAAGTTACTATAGTTTATATAGATGTTACTATAGTTTCTTTAGAAGTTACTATAGTTTATATAGAAGTTACTATAGTTTATATAGCAGTTACTATAGTTTATATAGCAGTTACTATAGTTTATATAGACGTTACTATAGTTTATATAGAAGTTACCATAGTTTATATAGATGTTAGCATAGTTTATATAGAAGTTACTATAGTTTATATAGATGTTACTATAGTTTATATAGAAGTTACTATAGTTTATATAGAAGTTAGCATAGTTTATATAGAATTTAGCATAGTTTATATAGAAGTTACTATAGTTTATATAGCAGTTACTATAGTTTATATAGAAGTTACTATAGTGTATATAGAAGTTACCATAGTTTATCTAGAAGTTACTATAGTTTATATAGAAGTTAGCATAGTTTATATAGAAGTTACCATAGTTTATATAGAAGTTACTATAGTTTATATAGAAGTTACTGTAGTGTATATAGAAGTTACTATAGTTTATATAGAAGTTACTATAGTTGATATAGAAGTTACTATAGTTTATATAGCAGTTACTATAGTTTATATAGCAGTTACTATAGTTTATATAGCAGTTACTATAGTTTATATAGAAGTTAGCATAGTTTATATAGAAGTTACCATAGTTTATATAGCAGTTACTATAGTTTATATAGAAGTTACTATAGTTTATATAGCAGTTACTATAGTTTATATAGAAGTTACTATAGTTTATATAGAAGTTACTATAGTTTATATAGCAGTTACTATAGTTTATATAGCAGTTACTATAGTTTATATAGAAGTTAGCATAGTTTATATAGAAGTTACCATCGTTTATATAGAAGTTACCATAATTTATATAGCAGTTACTATAGTTTATATAAATGTTACTATAGTTTATATAGAAGTTACGATAGTTTATATAGCAGTTACTATAGTTTATATAGCAGTTACTATAGTTTATATAGAAGTTACTATAGTTTATATAGAAGTTACTATAGTTTATATAGCACTTACTATAGTTTATCTTGCAGTTACTATAGTTTATATAGAAGTTACTATAGTTTATATAGCAGTTACTATAGTTTATATAGCAGTTACTATAGTTTATATAGCAGTTAGCATAGTTTATATAGAAGTTACTATAGTATATATAGCAGTTACTATAGTTTATATAGAAGTTACTATAGTTTATATAGCAGCTACTATAGTTTATATAGCAGTTACTATAGTTTATATAGCAGTTAGCATAGTTTATATAGAAGTTACTGTAGTTTATATAGAAGTTACTATAGTTTATATAGTAGTTACTATAGTTTATATAGAAGTTACTATAGTTTATATAGAAGTTACTATAGTTTATATAGAAGTTCCTATAGTTTATATAGAAGTTAGCATAGTTTATATAGAAGTTAGCATAGTTTATATAGAAGTTACTATAGTTTATATAGATGTTACTATAGTTTATATAGCAGTTAGCATAGTTTATATAGCAGTTACTATAGTTTATATAGATGTTACTATAGTTTATATAGAAGTTACTATAGTTTATATAGATGTTACAATAGTTTATATAGCAGTTACTATAGTTTATATAGCAGTTATTATAGTTCATATAGATGTTACTATATTTTATATAGAAGTTACTATAGTTTATATAGAAGTTACCATAGTTTATATAGAAGTTACTATACTTTATATAGAAGTTACTATAGTTTATATAGAAGTTCCTATAGTTTATATAGAAGTTAGCATAGTTTATATAGAAGTTACCATAGTTTATATAGAAGTTACTATAGTTTATATAGCAGTTAGCATAGTGTCTATAGCAGTTACTATAGTTTATATAGAAGTTACTATAGCTTATATAGAAGTTACTATAGTTTATATAGAAGTTACTATAGTTTATATAGAAGTTACTATAGTTTATATAGCAATTACTATAGTATATATAGCAGTTAGCATAGTGTATATAGAAGTTACTATAGTTTATATAGCAGTTACTATAGTTTATATAGAAGTTACTATAGTTTATATAGAAGTTACCATAGTTTATATAGAAGTTACTATAGTTTATATAAAAGTGAGCATAGTTTATATAGAAGTTACCATAGTTTATATAGAAGTTACTATAGTTTATATAGATGTTACTATAGTTTCTTTAGAAGTTACTATAGTTTATATAGAAGTTACTATAGTTTATATAGAAGTTACTATAGTTTATATAGAAGTTACTATAGTTTATATAGCAGTTACTATAGTTTATATAGCAGTTACTATAGTTTATATAGAAGTTAGCATAGTTTATATAGAAGTTACCATCGTTTATATAGAAGTTACCATAATTTATATAGCAGTTACTATAGTTTATATAGATGTTACTATAGTTTATATAGAAGTTAGCATAGTTTATATAGAAGTTACCATAGTTTATATAGAAGTTAGCATAGTTTATATAGAAGTTACTATAGTTTATATAGAAGTTACTATAGTTTATATAGCAGTTACTATAGTTTATATAGCAGTTACTATAGTTTATATAGAAGTTACCCTAGTTTATATAGAAGTTACTATAGTTTATATAGAAGTTACTATAGTTTATATAGAAGTTACTATAGTTTATATAGAAGTTACCATAGTTTATATAGAAGTTACTATAGTTTATATAGAAGTGAGCATAGTTTATATAGAAGTTACTATAGTTTATATAGAAGTTACTATAGTTTATATAGAAGTTACTATAGTTTATATAGCAGTTACTATAGTTTATATAGCAGTTAGCATAGTTTATATAGAAGTTACCATAGTTTATATAGAAGTTACTATAGTTTATATAGAAGTTACCATAGGTTATATAGAAGTTACTATAGTTTATATAGAAGTGAGCATAGTTTATGTAGAAGTTACCATAGTTTATATAGAAGTTACTATAGTTTATATAGATGTTACTATAGTTTATATAGAAGTTACTATAATTTATATAGAAGTTACTATAGTTTATATAGAAGTTACTATAGTTTATATAGAAGTTACCATAGTTTATATAGAAGTTACTATAGTTTATATAGATGTTACTATAGATTATATAGAAGTTACTATAGTTTATATAGAAGTTACTATAGTTTATATAGCAGTTACTATAGTTTATATAGATGTTACTATAGTTTATATAGAACTTAGCATAGTTTATATAGAAGTTACCATCGTTTATATAGAAGTTACCATAATTTATATAGCAGTTACTATAGTTTATATAGATGTTACTATAGTTTATATAGAAGTTAGCATAGTTTATATAGAAGTTACCATAGTTTATATAGAAGTTAGCATAGTTTATATAGAAGTTACTATAGTTTATATAGAAGTTACTATAGTTTATATAGAAGTTACTATAGTTTATATAGAAGTTACTATAGTTTATATAGCACTTACTATAGTTTATCTTGCAGTTACTATAGTTTATATAGAAGTTACTATAGTTTATATAGCAGTTACTATAGTTTATATAGCAGTTAGCATAGTTTATATAGAAGTTACTATAGTATATATAGCAGTTACTATAGTTTATATAGAAGTTACTATAGTTTATATAGCAGCTACTATAGTTTATATAGCAGTTACTATAGTTTATATAGCAGTTAGCATAGTTTATATAGAAGTTACTGTAGTTTATATAGAAGTTACTATAGTTTATATAGTAGTTACTATAGTTTATATAGAAGTTAGCATAGTTTATATAGAAGTTAGCATAGTTTATATAGAAGTTAGCATAGTTTATATAGAAGTTACCATAGTTTATATAGAAGTTACTATCGCTTATATAGGAGTTACTATAGTTTATATAGAAGTTAGCATAGTTTATATAGAAGTTAGCATAGTTTATATAGAAGTTACCATAGTTTATATAGAAGTTACTATAGCTTATATAGGAGTTACTATAGTTTATATAGAAGTTACCATAGTTTATAAAGAAGTTACTATAGTTTATATAGAAGTTACTATAGTTTATATAGCAGTTACTATAGTTTATATAGCAGTTACTATAGTTTATATAGAAGTTACTATAGTTTATATAGAAGTTACCATAGTTTATATAGAAGTTACTATAGTTTATATAGAAGTGAGCATAGTTTATATAGAAGTTACCATAGTTTATATAGAAGTTACTATAGTTTATATAGATGTTACTATAGTTTATATAAAAGTTACTATAGTTTATATAGAAGTTACTATAGTTTATATAGAAGTTACTATAGTTTATATAGAAGTTACTATAGTTTATATAGAACTTACTATAGTTTATATAGAAGTTACCATAGTTTATATAGAAGTTACTATAGTTTATATAGATGTTACTATAGTTTATATAGAAGTTACTATAGTTTATATAGAAGTTAGCATAGTTTATATAGAAGTTACCATAGTTTATATAGCAGTTACTATAGTTTATATAGAAGTTACTATAGTTTATATAGAAGTTAGCATAGTTTACATAGAAGTTACTATAGTTTATATAGAAGTTACTATAGTTTATATAGCAGTTACTATAGTTTATATAGATGTTACTATAGTTTATATAGAAGTTAGCATAGTTTATATAACAGTTACTATAGTTTATATAGATGTTACTATAGTTTATATAGAAGTTTCTAAAGTTTATATAGATGTTACATTAGCTTATATAGAAGTTAGCATAGTTTATATAGATGTTACCATAGTTTATATAGCAGTTACTATAGTTTATATAGAAGTTACTATAGTTTATATAGAAGCTACTATAGTTTATATAGAAGTTAGTATAGTTTATATTGCAGATACCATAGTTTATATAGCAGTTACTATAGTTTATATAGATGTTACTATAGTTTATATAGAAGTTACTAAAGTTTATATAGATGTTACTTTAGTTTATATAGAAGTTAGCATAGTTTATATAGATGTTACCATAGTTTATATTGCAGTTACCATAGTTTATATAGAAGTTACTATAGTTTATATAGATGTTACTATAGTTTATATAGAAGTTAGCATAGTTTATATATAAGTTACCATAGTTTATATAGAAGTTAGCATAGTTTATATAGAAGTTACTATAGTTTATATAGAAGTTACTATAGTTTATATAGCAGTTACTATAGTTTATATAGCAGTTAGCATAGTTTATATAGAAGTTACCCGAGTTTATATAGAAGTTACTATAGTTTATATAGAAGTTACTATAGTTTATATAGAAGTTACTATAGTTTATATAGAAGTTACCATAGTTTATATAGAAGTTACTATAGTTTATATAGAAGTGAGCATAGTTTATATAGAAGTTACTATAGTTTATATAGAAGTTACTATAGTTTATATAGCAGTTACTATAGTTTATATAGCAGTTAGCATAGTTTATATAGAAGTTACCATAGTTTATATAGAAGTTACTATAGTTTATATAGAAGTTACCATAGTTTATATAGAAGTTACTATAGTTTATATAGAAGTGAGCATAGTTTATATAGAAGTTACCATAGTTTATATAGAAGTTACTATAGTTTATATAGATGTTACTATAGTTTATATAGAAGTTACTATAGTTTATATAGAAGTTACTATAATTTATATAGAAGTTACTATAGTTTATATAGAAGTTACTATAGTTTATATAGAAGTTACCATAGTTTATATAGCAGTTACTATAGTTTATATAGATGTTACTATAGTTTATATAGAACTTAGCATAGTTTATATAGAAGTTACCATAGTTTATATAGCAGTTACTATAGTTTATATAGCAGTTACTATAGTTTATATAGCAGTTACTATAGTTTATATAGAAGTTAGCATAGTTTATATAAAAGTTACTATAGTTTATATAGCAGTTACTATAGTTTATATAGCAGTTACTATAGTTTATATAGAAGTTAGCATAGTTTATATAGAAGTTACCATCGTTTATATAGAAGTTACCATAATTTATATAGCAGTTACTATAGTTTATATAGATGTTACTATAGTTTATATAGAAGTTAGCATAGTTTATATAGAAGTTACCATAGTTTATATAGAAGTTAGCATAGTTTATATAGAAGTTACTATAGTTTATATAGAAGTTACTATAGTTTATATAGCAGTTACTATAGTTTATATAGCAGTTACTATAGTTTATATAGAAGTTACTATAGTTTATATAGAAGTTACTATAGTTTATATAGCACTTACTATAGTTTATCTTGCAGTTACTATAGTTTATATAGAAGTTACTATAGTTTATATAGCAGTTACTATAGTTTATATAGCAGTTAGCATAATTTATATAGAAGTTACTATAGTATATATAGCAGTTACTATAGTTTATATAGAAGTAACCATAGTTTATATAGCAGCTACTATAGTTTATATAGCAGTTACTATAGTTTATATAGCAGTTAGCATAGTTTATATAGAAGTTACTATAGTTTATATAGTAGTTACTATAGTTTATATAGAAGTTACTATAGTTTATATAGAAGTTAGCATAGTTTATATAGAAGTTACCATAGTTTATATAGAAGTTAGCATAGTTTATATAGAAGTTACCATAGTTTATATAGAAGTTAGCATAGTTTATATAGAAGTTAGCATAGTTTATATAGATGTTACTATAGTTTATATAGAAGTTCCTATAGTTTATATAGAAGTTAGCATAGTTTATATAGAAGTTAGCATAGTTTATATAGAAGTTACCATAGTTTATATAGAAGTTACTATAGCTTATATAGAAGTTACTATAGTTTATATAGAAGTTACCATAGTTTATAAAGAAGTTACTATAGTTTATATAGAAGTTACTATAGTTTATATAGCAGTTACTATAGTTTATATAGCAGTTACTATAGTTTATATAGAAGTTACTATAGTTTATATAGAAGTTACCATAGTTTATATAGAAGTTACTATAGTTTATATAGAAGTGAGCATAGTTTATATAGAAGTTACCATAGTTTATAAAGAAGTTACTATAGTTTATATAGATGTTACTATAGTTTATATAGAAGTTACTATAGTTTATATAGAAGTTACTATAGTTTATATAGAAGTTACTATAGTTTATATAGAAGTTACTATAGTTTATATAGAACTTACTATAGTTTATATAGAAGTTAGCATAGTTTATATAGAAGTTACCATAGTTTATATAGCAGTTACTATAGTTTATATAGAAGTTACTATAGTTTATATAGAAGTTAGCATAGTTTATATAGAAGTTACTATAGTTTATATAGAAGTTACTATAGTTTATATAGCAGTTACTATAGTTTATATAGCACTTACTATAGTTTATCTTGCAGTTACTATAGTTTATATAGAAGTTACTATAGTTTATATAGCAGTTACTATAGTTTATATAGCAGTTAGCATAGTTTATATAGAAGTTACTATAGTATATATAGCAGTTACTATAGTTTATATAGAAGTTACTATAGTTTATATAGCAGCTACTATAGTTTATATAGCAGTTACTATAGTTTATATAGCAATTAGCATAGTTTATATAGAAGTTACTGTAGTTTATATAGAAGTTACTATAGTTTATATAGTAGTTACTATAGTTTATATAGAAGTTACTATAGTTTATATAGAAGTTAGCATAGTTTATATAGCAGTTACTATAGTTTATATAGAAGTTACCATAGTTTATAAAGAAGTTACTATAGTTTATATAGAAGTTACTATAGTTTATATAGAAGTTACTATAGTTTATATAGAAGTTAGCATAGTTTATATAGCAGTTACTATAGTTTATATAGAAGTTACCATAGTTTATAAAGAAGTTACTATAGTTTATATAGAAGTTACCATAGTTTATATAGAAGTTAGCATAGTTTATATAGAAGTTAGCATAGTTTATATAGAAGTTACTATAGTTTATATAGATGTTACTATAGTTTATATAGAAGTTTCTATAGTTTATATAGAAGTTAGCATAGTTTATATAGAAGTTAGCATAGTTTATATAGAAGTTAGCATAGTTTATATAGATGTTACTATAGTTTATATAGAAGTTCCTATAGTTTATATAGAAGTTAGCATAGTTTATATAGAAGTTAGCATAGTTTATATAGAAGTTAGCATAGTTTATATAGATGTTACTATAGTTTATATAGAAGTTCCTATAGTTTATATAGAAGTTAGCATAGTTTATATAGAAGTTAGCATAGTTTATATAGAAGTTACCATAGTTTATAAAGAAGTTACTATAGTTTATATAGAAGTTACTATAGTTTATATAGCAGTTACTATAGTTTATATAGCAGTTACTATAGTTTATATAGAAGTTACTATAGTTTATATAGAAGTTACCATAGTTTATATAGAAGTTACTATAGTTTATATAGAAGTGAGCATAGTTTATATAGAAGTTACCATAGTTTATATAGAAGTTACTATAGTTTATATAGATGTTACTATAGTTTATATAGAAGTTACTATAGTTTATATAGAAGTTACTATAGTTTATATAGAAGTTACTATAGTTTATATAGAAGTTACTATAGTTTATATAGAACTTACTATAGTTTATATAGCAGTTACTATACTTTATATAGAAGTTACTATAGTTTATATAGAAGTTACTATAGTTTATATAGATGTTACTATAGTTTATATAGAAGTTAGCATAGTTTATATAACAGTTACTATAGTTTATATAGATGTTACTATAGTTTATATAGAAGTTACCATAGTTTATATAGAAGTTACTATAGTTTATATAGATGTTACTATAGTTTATATAGAAGTTACCATAGTTTATATAGAAGTTACCATAGTTTATATAGAAGTTACTATAGTTTATATAGATGTTACTATAGTTTATATAGAAGTTACTATAGTTTATATAGAAGTTAGCATAGTTTATATAGAAGTTACCATAGTTTATATAGCAGTTACTATAGTTTATATAGAAGTTACTATAGTTTATATAGAAGTTAGCATAGTTTATATACAAGTTACTATAGTTTATATAGAAGTTACTATAGTTTATATAGCAGTTACTATAGTTTATATAGATGTTACTATAGTTTATATAGAAGTTAGCATAGTTTATATAACAGTTACTATAGTTTATATAGATGTTACTATAGTTTATATAGAAGTTTCTAAAGTTTATATAGATGTTACTTTAGCTTATATAGAAATTAGCATAGTTTATATAGATGTTACCATAGTTTATATAGCAGTTA
Organism: Eledone cirrhosa; assembly: GCA_964016885.1. NCBI lineage: Eukaryota > Metazoa > Mollusca > Cephalopoda > Octopoda > Eledonidae > Eledone > Eledone cirrhosa. The sequence continues at coordinate 29,159,374 of OZ024745.1, read as the reverse complement.
CTATAGTTTATATAGAAGTTACTATAGTTTATATAGAAGCTACTATAGTTTATATAGAAGTTAGTATAGTTTATATTGCAGTTACCATAGTTTATATAGCAGTCACTATAGTTTATATAGATGTTACTATAGTTTATATAGAAGTTACTAAAGTTTATATAGATGTTACTTTAGTTTATATAGAAGTTAGCATAGTTTATATAGATGTTACCATAGTTTATATTGCAGTTACCATAGTTTATATAGAAGTTACTATAGTTTATATAGATGTTACTATAGTTTATATAGAAGTTAGCATAGTTTATATAGAAGTTACCATAGTTTATATAGAAGTTAGCATAGTTTATATAGAAGTTACTATAGTTTATATAGAAGTTACTATAGTTTATATAGCAGTTACTATAGTTTATAGAGCAGTTAGCATAGTTTATATAGAAGTTACCCTAGTTTATATAGAAGTTACTATAGTTTATATAGAAGTTACTATAGTTTATATAGAAGTTACTATAGTTTATATAGAAGTTACCATAGTTTATATAGAAGTTACTATAGTTTATATAGAAGTGAGCATAGTTTATATAGAAGTTACTATAGTTTATATAGAAGTTACTATAGTTTATATAGCAGTTACTATAGTTTATATAGCAGTTAGCATAGTTTATATAGAAGTTACCATAGTTTATATAGAAGTTACTAGAGTTTATATAGAAGTTACCATAGTTTATATAGAAGTTACTATAGTTTATATAGAAGTGAGCATAGTTTATATAGAAGTTACCATAGTTTATATAGAAGTTACTATAGTTTATATAGATGTTACTATAGTTTATATAGAAGTTACTATAGTTTATATAGAAGTTACTATAATTTATATAGAAGTTACTATAGTTTATATAGAAGTTACTATAGTTTATATAGAAGTTACTATAGTTTATATAGCAGTTACTATAGTTTATATAGCAGTTAGCATAGTTTATATAGAAGTTACCCGAGTTTATATAGAAGTTACTATAGTTTATATAGAAGTTACTATAGTTTATATAGAAGTTACTATAGTTTATATAGAAGTTACCATAGTTTATATAGAAGTTACTATAGTTTATATAGAAGTGAGCATAGTTTATATAGAAGTTACTATAGTTTATATAGAAGTTACTATAGTTTATATAGCAGTTACTATAGTTTATATAGCAGTTAGCATAGTTTATATAGAAGTTACCATAGTTTATATAGAAGTTACTATAGTTTATATAGAAGTTACCATAGTTTATATAGAAGTTACTATAGTTTATATAGAAGTGAGCATAGTTTATATAGAAGTTACCATAGTTTATATAGAAGTTACTATAGTTTATATAGATGTTACTATAGTTTATATAGAAGTTACTATAGTTTATATAGAAGTTACTATAATTTATATAGAAGTTACTATAGTTTATATAGAAGTTACTATAGTTTATATAGAAGTTACCATAGTTTATATAGCAGTTACTATAGTTTATATAGATGTTACTATAGTTTATATAGAACTTAGCATAGTTTATATAGAAGTTACCATAGTTTATATAGCAGTTACTATAGTTTATATAGCAGTTACTATAGTTTATATAGCAGTTACTATAGTTTATATAGAAGTTAGCATAGTTTATATAAAAGTTACTATAGTTTATATAGCAGTTACTATAGTTTATATAGCAGTTACTATAGTTTATATAGAAGTTAGCATAGTTTATATAGAAGTTACCATCGTTTATATAGAAGTTACCATAATTTATATAGCAGTTACTATAGTTTATATAGATGTTACTATAGTTTATATAGAAGTTAGCATAGTTTATATAGAAGTTACCATAGTTTATATAGAAGTTAGCATAGTTTATATAGAAGTTACTATAGTTTATATAGAAGTTACTATAGTTTATATAGCAGTTACTATAGTTTATATAGCAGTTACTATAGTTTATATAGAAGTTACTATAGTTTATATAGAAGTTACTATAGTTTATATAGCACTTACTATAGTTTATCTTGCAGTTACTATAGTTTATATAGAAGTTACTATAGTTTATATAGCAGTTACTATAGTTTATATAGCAGTTAGCATAATTTATATAGAAGTTACTATAGTATATATAGCAGTTACTATAGTTTATATAGAAGTAACCATAGTTTATATAGCAGCTACTATAGTTTATATAGCAGTTACTATAGTTTATATAGCAGTTAGCATAGTTTATATAGAAGTTACTGTAGTTTATATAGAAGTTACTATAGTTTATATAGTAGTTACTATAGTTTATATAGAAGTTACTATAGTTTATATAGAAGTTAGCATAGTTTATATAGAAGTTACCATAGTTTATATAGAAGTTAGCATAGTTTATATAGAAGTTACCATAGTTTATATAGAAGTTAGCATAGTTTATATAGAAGTTAGCATAGTTTATATAGATGTTACTATAGTTTATATAGAAGTTCCTATAGTTTATATAGAAGTTAGCATAGTTTATATAGAAGTTAGCATAGTTTATATAGAAGTTACTATAGCTTATATAGAAGTTACTATAGTTTATATAGAAGTTACCATAGTTTATAAAGAAGTTACTATAGTTTATATAGAAGTTACTATAGTTTATATAGCAGTTACTATAGTTTATATAGCAGTTACTATAGTTTATATAGAAGTTACTATAGTTTATATAGAAGTTACCATAGTTTATATAGAAGTTACTATAGTTTATATAGAAGTGAGCATAGTTTATATAGAAGTTACCATAGTTTATAAAGAAGTTACTATAGTTTATATAGATGTTACTATAGTTTATATAGAAGTTACTATAGTTTATATAGAAGTTACTATAGTTTATATAGAAGTTACTATATTTTATATAGAAGTTACTATAGTTTATATAGAACTTACTATAGTTTATATAGAAGTTAGCATAGTTTATATAGAAGTTACCATAGTTTATATAGCAGTTACTATAGTTTATATAGAAGTTACTATAGTTTATATAGAAGTTAGCATAGTTTATATAGAAGTTACTATAGTTTATATAGAAGTTACTATAGTTTATATAGCAGTTACTATAGTTTATATAGCACTTACTATAGTTTATCTTGCAGTTACTATAGTTTATATAGAAGTTACTATAGTTTATATAGCAGTTACTATAGTTTATATAGCAGTTAGCATAGTTTATATAGAAGTTACTATAGTATATATAGCAGTTACTATAGTTTATATAGAAGTTACTATAGTTTATATAGCAGCTACTATAGTTTATATAGCAGTTACTATAGTTTATATAGCAATTAGCATAGTTTATATAGAAGTTACTGTAGTTTATATAGAAGTTACTATAGTTTATATAGTAGTTACTATAGTTTATATAGAAGTTACTATAGTTTATATAGAAGTTAGCATAGTTTATATAGCAGTTACTATAGTTTATATAGAAGTTACCATAGTTTATAAAGAAGTTACTATAGTTTATATAGAAGTTACCATAGTTTATATAGAAGTTAGCATAGTTTATATAGAAGTTAGCATAGTTTATATAGAAGTTACTATAGTTTATATAGATGTTACTATAGTTTATATAGAAGTTCCTATAGTTTATATAGAAGTTAGCATAGTTTATATAGAAGTTAGCATAGTTTATATAGAAGTTAGCATAGTTTATATAGATGTTACTATAGTTTATATAGAAGTTCCTATAGTTTATATAGAAGTTAGCATAGTTTATATAGAAGTTAGCATAGTTTATATAGAAGTTAGCATAGTTTATATAGATGTTACTATAGTTTATATAGAAGTTCCTATAGTTTATATAGAAGTTAGCATAGTTTATATAGAAGTTAGCATAGTTTATATAGAAGTTACCATAGTTTATAAAGAAGTTACTATAGTTTATATAGAAGTTACTATAGTTTATATAGCAGTTACTATAGTTTATATAGCAGTTACTATAGTTTATATAGAAGTTACTATAGTTTATATAGAAGTTACCATAGTTTATATAGAAGTTACTATAGTTTATATAGAAGTGAGCATAGTTTATATAGAAGTTACCATAGTTTATATAGAAGTTACTATAGTTTATATAGATGTTACTATAGTTTATATAGAAGTTACTATAGTTTATATAGAAGTTACTATAGTTTATATAGAAGTTACTATAGTTTATATAGAAGTTACTATAGTTTATATAGAACTTACTATAGTTTATATAGCAGTTACTATACTTTATATAGAAGTTACTATAGTTTATATAGAAGTTACTATAGTTTATATAGATGTTACTATAGTTTATATAGAAGTTAGCATAGTTTATATAACAGTTACTATAGTTTATATAGATGTTACTATAGTTTATATAGAAGTTACCATAGTTTATATAGAAGTTACTATAGTTTATATAGATGTTACTATAGTTTATATAGAAGTTACCATAGTTTATATAGAAGTTACCATAGTTTATATAGAAGTTACTATAGTTTATATAGATGTTACTATAGTTTATATAGAAGTTACTATAGTTTATATAGAAGTTAGCATAGTTTATATAGAAGTTACCATAGTTTATATAGCAGTTACTATAGTTTATATAGAAGTTACTATAGTTTATATAGAAGTTAGCATAGTTTATATACAAGTTACTATAGTTTATATAGAAGTTACTATAGTTTATATAGCAGTTACTATAGTTTATATAGATGTTACTATAGTTTATATAGAAGTTAGCATAGTTTATATAACAGTTACTATAGTTTATATAGATGTTACTATAGTTTATATAGAAGTTTCTAAAGTTTATATAGATGTTACTTTAGCTTATATAGAAATTAGCATAGTTTATATAGATGTTACCATAGTTTATATAGCAGTTACTATAGTTTATATAGAAGTTACTATAGTTTATATAGAAGCTACTATAGTTTATATAGAAGTTAGTATAGTTTATATTGCAGTTACCATAGTTTATATAGCAGTCACTATAGTTTATATAGATGTTACTATAGTTTATATAGAAGTTACTAAAGTTTATATAGATGTTACTTTAGTTTATATAGAAGTTAGCATAGTTTATATAGATGTTACCATAGTTTATATTGCAGTTACCATAGTTTATATAGAAGTTACTATAGTTTATATAGATGTTACTATAGTTTATATAGAAGTTAGCATAGTTTATATAGAAGTTACCATAGTTTATATAGAAGTTAGCATAGTTTATATAGAAGTTACTATAGTTTATATAGAAGTTACTATAGTTTATATAGCAGTTACTATAGTTTATAGAGCAGTTAGCATAGTTTATATAGAAGTTACCCTAGTTTATATAGAAGTTACTATAGTTTATATAGAAGTTACTATAGTTTATATAGAAGTTACTATAGTTTATATAGAAGTTACCATAGTTTATATAGAAGTTACTATAGTTTATATAGAAGTGAGCATAGTTTATATAGAAGTTACTATAGTTTATATAGAAGTTACTATAGTTTATATAGCAGTTACTATAGTTTATATAGCAGTTAGCATAGTTTATATAGAAGTTACCATAGTTTATATAGAAGTTACTAGAGTTTATATAGAAGTTACCATAGTTTATATAGAAGTTACTATAGTTTATATAGAAGTGAGCATAGTTTATATAGAAGTTACCATAGTTTATATAGAAGTTACTATAGTTTATATAGATGTTACTATAGTTTATATAGAAGTTACTATAGTTTATATAGAAGTTACTATAATTTATATAGAAGTTACTATAGTTTATATAGAAGTTACTATAGTTTATATAGAACTTACTATAGTTTATATAGAAGTTACCATAGTTTATATAGAAGTTACTATAGTTTATATAGATGTTACTATAGTTTATATAGAAGTTACTATAGTTTATATAGAAGTTAGCATAGTTTATATAGAAGTTACCATAGTTTATATAGCAGTTACTATAGTTTATATAGAAGTTACTATAGTTTATATAGAAGTTAGCATAGTTTATATACAAGTTACTATAGTTTATATAGAAGTTACTATAGTTTATATAGCAGTTACTATAGTTTATATAGATGTTACTATAGTTTATATAGAAGTTAGCATAGTTTATATAACAGTTACTATAGTTTATATAGATGTTACTATAGTTTATATAGAAGTTTCTAAAGTTTATATAGATGTTACTTTAGCTTATATAGAAATTAGCATAGTTTATATAGATGTTACCATAGTTTATATAGCAGTTACTATAGTTTATATAGAAGTTACTATAGTTTATATAGAAGCTACTATAGTTTATATAGAAGTTAGTATAGTTTATATTGCAGTTACCATAGTTTATATAGAAGTTACTATAGTTTATATAGAAGTTACTAAAGTTTATATAGATGTTACTTTAGTTTATATAGAAGTTAGCATAGTTTATATAGATGTTACCATAGTTTATATTGCAGTTACCATAGTTTATATAGAAGTTACTATAGTTTATATAGATGTTACTATAGTTTATATAGAAGTTAGCATAGTTTATATAGAAGTTACCATAGTTTATATAGAAGTTAGCATAGTTCATATAGAAGTTACTATAGTTTATATAGAAGTTACTATAGTTTATATAGCAGTTACTATAGTTTATAGAGCAGTTAGCATAGTTTATATAGAAGTTACCCTAGTTTATATAGAAGTTACTATAGTTTATATAGAAGTTACTATAGTTTATATAGAAGTTACTATAGTTTATATAGAAGTTACCATAGTTTATATAGAAGTTACTATAGTTTATATAGAAGTGAGCATAGTTTATATAGAAGTTACTATAGTTTATATAGAAGTTACTATAGTTTATATAGCAGTTACTATAGTTTATATAGCAGTTAGCATAGTTTATATAGAAGTTACCATAGTTTATATAGAAGTTACTAGAGTTTATATAGAAGTTACCATAGTTTATATAGAAGTTACTATAGTTTATATAGAAGTGAGCATAGTTTATATAGAAGTTACCATAGTTTATATAGAAGTTACTATAGTTCATATAGATGTTACTATAGTTTATATAGAAGTTACTATAGTTTATATAGAAGTTACTATAATTTATATAGAAGTTACTATAGTTTATATAGAAGTTACTATAGTTTATATAGAAGTTACCATAGTTTATATAGAAGTTACTATAGTTTATATAGATGTTACTATAGATTATATAGAAGTTACTATAGTTTATATAGAAGTTACTATAGTTTATATAGCAGTTACTATACTTTATATAGATGTTACTATAGTTTATATAGAACTTAGCATAGTTTATATAGAAGTTACCATAGTTTATATAGCAGTTACTATAGTTTATATAGCAGTTACTATAGTTTATATAGCAGTTACTATAGTTTATATAGAAGTTACTATAGTTTATATAGAAGTTACTATAGTTTATATAGCAGTTACTATAGTTTATATAGCAGTTACTATAGTTTATATAGAAGTTAGCATAGTTTATATAGAAGTTACCATCGTTTATATAGAAGTTACCATAATTTATATAGCAGTTACTATAGTTTATATAGATGTTACTATAGTTTATATAGAAGTTAGCATAGTTTATATAGAAGTTACCATAGTTTATAGAGAAGTTAGCATAGTTTATATAGAAGTTACTATAGTTTATATAGAAGTTACTATAGTTTATATAGCAGTTACTATAGTTTATATAGCAGTTACTATAGTTTATATAGAAGTTACTATAGTTTATATAGAAGTTACTATAGTTTATATAGCACTTACTATAGTTTATCTTGCAGTTACTATAGTTTATATAGAAGTTACTATAGTTTATATAGCAGTTACTATAGTTTATATAGCAGTTAGCATAGTTTATATAGAAGTTACTATAGTATATATAGCAGTTACTATAGTTTATATAGAAGTTACTATAGTTTATATAGCAGCTACTATAGTTTATATAGCAGTTACTATAGTTTATATAGCAGTTAGCATAGTTTATATAGAAGTTACTGTAGTTTATATAGAAGTTACTATAGTTTATATAGTAGTTACTATAGTTTATATAGAAGTTACTATAGTTTATATAGAAGTTACCATAGTTTATATAGAAGTTAGCATAGTTTATATAGAAGTTAGCATAGTTTATATAGAAGTTAGCATAGTTTATATAGAAGTTACCATAGTTTATATAGAAGTTAGCATAGTTTATATAGAAGTTAGCATAGTTTATATAGAAGTTAGCATAGTTTATATAGAAGTTACCATAGTTTATATAGAAGTTAGCATAGTTTATATAGAAGTTAGCATAGTTTATATAGAAGTTAGCATAGTTTATATAGAAGTTACCATAGTTTATATAGAAGTTACTATAGCTTATATAGAAGTTACTATAGTTTATATAGAAGTTACCATAGTTTATAAAGAAGTTACTATAGTTTATATAGAAGTTACTATAGTTTATATAGCAGTTACTATAGTTTATATAGCAGTTACTATAGTTTATATAGAAGTTACTATAGTTTATATAGAAGTTACCATAGTTTATATAGAAGTTACTATAGTTTATATAAAAGTGAGCATAGTTTATATAGAAGTTACCATAGTTTATATAGAAGTTACTATAGTTTATATAGATGTTACTATAGTTTATATAGAAGGTACTATAGTTTATATAGAAGTTACTATAGTTTATATAGAAGTTACTATAGTTTATATAGAAGTTACTATAGTTTATATAGAACTTACTATAGTTTATATAGAAGTTACACTAGTTTATATAGAAGTTACTATAGTTTATATAGAAGTTAGCATAGTTTATATAGAAGTTACCATAGTTTATATAGCAGTTACTATAGTTTATATAGAAGTTACTATAGTTTATATAGAAGTTAGCATAGTTTATATAGAAGTTACTATAGTTTATATAGAAGTTACTATAGTTTATATAGCAGTTACTATAGTTTATATAGATGTTACTATAGTTTATATAGAAGTTAGCATAGTTTATATAACAGTTACTATAGTTTATATAGATGTTACTATAGTTTATATAGAAGTTTCTAAAGTTTATATAGATGTTACTTTAGCTTATATAGAAGTTAGCATAGTTTATATAGATGTTACCATTGTTTATATAGCAGTTACTATAGTTTATATAGAAGTTACTATAGTTTATATAGAAGCTACTATAGTTTATATAGAAGTTAGTATAGTTTATATTGCAGTTACCATAGTTTATATAGCAGTTACTATAGTTTATATAGATGTTACTATAGTTTATATAGAAGTTACTAAAGTTTATATAGATGTTACTTTAGTTTATATAGAAGTTAGCATAGTTTATATAGATGTTACCATAGTTTATATTGCAGTTACCATAGTTTATATAGAAGTTACTATAGTTTATATAGATGTTACTATAGTTTATATAGAAGTTACCATAGTTTATATAGAAGTTACCATAGTTTATATAGAAGTTACCATAGTTTATATAGAAGTTAGCATAGTTTATATAGAAGTTACTATAGTTTATATAGAAGTTACTATAGTTTATATAGCAGTTACTATAGTTTATATAGCAGTTAGCATAGTTTATATAGAAGTTACCCTAGTTTATATAGAAGTTACTATACTTTATATAGAAGTTACTATAGTTCATATAGAAGTTACTATAGTTTATATAGCAGTTACTATAGTTTATATAGATGTTACAATAGTTTATATAGAACTTAGCATAGTTTATATAGAAGTTACCATAGTTTATATAGCAGTTACTATAGTTTATATAGCAGTTACTATAGTTTATATAGCAGTTACTATAGTTTATATAGAAGTTACTATAGTTTATATAGAAGTTACTATAGTTTATATAGCAGTTACTATAGTTTATATAGAAGTTAGCATAGTTTATATAAAAGTTACCATCGTTTATATAGAAGTTACCATAATTTATATAGCAGTTACTATAGTTTATATAGATGTTACTATAGTTTATATAGAAGTTAGCATAGTTTATATAGAAGTTACCATAGTTTATATAAAAGTTAGCATAGTTTATATAGAAGTTACTATAGTTTATATAGAAGTTACTATAGTTTATATAGCAGTTACTATAGTTTATATAGCAGTTACTATAGTTTATATAGAAGTTACTATAGTTTATATAGAAGTTACTATAGTTTATATAGCACTTACTATAGTTTATCTTGCAGTTACTATAGTTTATATAGAAGTTACTATAGTTTATATAGCAGTTACTATAGTTTATATAGCAGTTAGCATAGTTTATATAGCAGTTACTATAGTATATATAGCAGTTACTATAGTTTATATAGAAGTTACTATAGTTTATATAGCAGCTACTATAGTTTATATAGCAGTTACTATAGTTTATATAGCAGTTAGCATAGTTTATATAGAAGTTACTGTAGTTTATATAGAAGTTACTATAGTTTATATAGTAGTTACTATAGTTTATATAGAAGTTACTATAGTTTATATAGAAGTTAGCATAGTTTATATAGAAGTTACCATAGTTTATATAGAAGTTAGCATAGTTTATATAGAAGTTAGCATAGTTTATATAGATGTTACTATAGTTTATATAGAAGTTCCTATAGTTTATATAGAAGTTAGCATAGTTTATATAGAAGTTAGCATAGTTTATATAGAAGTTACCATAGTTTATATAGAAGTTACTATAGCTTATATAGAAGTTACTATAGTTTATATAGAAGTTACCATAGTTTATAAAGAAGTTACTATAGTTTATATAGAAGTTACTATAGTTTATATAGCAGTTACTATAGTTTATATAGCAGTTACTATAGTTTATATAGAAGTTACTATAGTTTATATAGAAGTTACCATAGTTTATATAGAAGTTACTATAGTTTATATAGAAGTGAGCATAGTTTATATAGAAGTTACCATAGTTTATATAGAAGTTACTATAGTTTATATAGATGTTACTATAGTTTATATAGAAGTTACTATAGTTTATATAGCAGTTACTATAGTTTATATAGCAGTTAGCATAGTTTATATAGAAGTTACTATAGTATATATAGCAGTTACTATAGTTTATATAGAAGTTACTATAGTTTATATAGCAGCTACTATAGTTTATATAGCAGTTACTATAGTTTATATAGCAGTTAGCATAGTTTATATAGAAGTTACTGTAGTTTATATAGAAGTTACTATAGTTTATATAGTAGTTACTATAGTTTATATAGAAGTTACTATAGTTTATATAGAAGTTAGCATAGTTTATATAGAAGTTACCATAGTTTATATAGAAGTTAGCATAGTTTATATAGAAGTTAGCATAGTTTATATAGCAGTTAGCATAGTTTATATAGAAGTTAGCATAGTTTATATAGATGTTACTATAGTTTATATATAAGTTCCTATAGTTTATATAGAAGTTAGCATAGTTTATATAGAAGTTAACATAGTTTATAGAGAAGTTAGCATAGTTTATATAGAAGTTACTATAGTTTATATAGAAGTTACTATAGTTTATATAGCAGTTACTATAGTTTATATAGCAGTTACTATAGTTTATATAGAAGTTACTATAGTTTATATAGAAGTTACTATAGTTTATATAGCACTTACTATAGTTTATCTTGCAGTTACTATAGTTTATATAGAAGTTACTATAGTTTATATAGAAGTTAGCATAGTTTATATAGATGTTACTATAGTTTATATAGAAGTTCCTATAGTTTATATAGAAGTTAGCATAGTTTATATAGATGTTACTATAGTTTATATAGAAGTTCCTATAGTTTATATAGAAGTTAGCATAGTTTATATAGAAGTTAGCATAGTTTATATAGAAGTTACCATAGTTTATATAGAAGTTACTATAGCTTATATAGAAGTTACTATAGTTTATATAGAAGTTACCATAGTTTATAAAGAAGTTACTATAGTTTATATAGAAGTTACTATAGTTTATATAGCAGTTACTATAGTTTATATAGCAGTTACTATAGTTTATATAGAAGTTACTATAGTTTATATAGAAGTGAGCATAGTTTATATAGAAGTTACCATAGTTTATATAGAAGTTACTATAGTTTATATAGATGTTACTATAGTTTATATAGAAGGTACTATAGTTTATATAGAAGTTACTATAGTTTATATAGAAGTTACTATAGTTTATATAGAAGTTACTATAGTTTATATAGAACTTACTATAGTTTATATAGAAGTTACACTAGTTTATATAGAAGTTACTATAGTTTATATAGAAGTTAGCATACTTTATATAGAAGTTACCATAGTTTATATAGCAGTTACTATAGTTTATATAGAAGTTACTATAGTTTATATAGAAGTTAGCATAGTTTATATAGAAGTTACTATAGTTTATATAGAAGTTACTATAGTTTATATAGCAGTTACTATAGTTTATATAGATGTTACTATAGTTTATATAGAAGTTAGCATAGTTTATATAACAGTTACTATAGTTTATATAGATGTTACTATAGTTTATATAGAAGTTTCTAAAGTTTATATAGATGTTACTTTAGCTTATATAGAAGTTAGCATAGTTTATATAGATGTTACCATTGTTTATATAGCAGTTACTATAGTTTATATAGAAGTTACTATAGTTTATATAGAAGCTACTATAGTTTATATAGAAGTTAGTATAGTTTATATTGCAGTTACCATAGTTTATATAGCAGTTACTATAGTTTATATAGATGTTACTATAGTTTATATAGAAGTTACTAAAGTTTATATAGATGTTACTTTAGTTTATATAGAAGTTAGCATAGTTTATATAGATGTTACCATAGTTTATATTGCAGTTACCATAGTTTATATAGAAGTTACTATAGTTTATATAGATGTTACTATAGTTTATATAGAAGTTACCATAGTTTATATAGAAGTTACCATAGTTTATATAGAAGTTACCATAGTTTATATAGAAGTTAGCATAGTTTATATAGAAGTTACTATAGTTTATATAGAAGTTACTATAGTTTATATAGCAGTTACTATAGTTTATATAGCAGTTAGCATAGTTTATATAGAAGTTACCCTAGTTTATATAGAAGTTACTATACTTTATATAGAAGTTACTATAGTTCATATAGAAGTTACTATAGTTTATATAGCAGTTACTATAGTTTATATAGATGTTACAATAGTTTATATAGAACTTAGCATAGTTTATATAGAAGTTACCATAGTTTATATAGCAGTTACTATAGTTTATATAGCAGTTACTATAGTTTATATAGCAGTTACTATAGTTTATATAGAAGTTACTATAGTTTATATAGAAGTTACTATAGTTTATATAGCAGTTACTATAGTTTATATAGAAGTTAGCATAGTTTATATAAAAGTTACCATCGTTTATATAGAAGTTACCATAATTTATATAGCAGTTACTATAGTTTATATAGATGTTACTATAGTTTATATAGAAGTTAGCATAGTTTATATAGAAGTTACCATAGTTTATATAAAAGTTAGCATAGTTTATATAGAAGTTACTATAGTTTATATAGAAGTTACTATAGTTTATATAGCAGTTACTATAGTTTATATAGCAGTTACTATAGTTTATATAGAAGTTACTATAGTTTATATAGAAGTTACTATAGTTTATATAGCACTTACTATAGTTTATCTTGCAGTTACTATAGTTTATATAGAAGTTACTATAGTTTATATAGCAGTTACTATAGTTTATATAGCAGTTAGCATAGTTTATATAGCAGTTACTATAGTATATATAGCAGTTACTATAGTTTATATAGAAGTTACTATAGTTTATATAGCAGCTACTATAGTTTATATAGCAGTTACTATAGTTTATATAGCAGTTAGCATAGTTTATATAGAAGTTACTGTAGTTTATATAGAAGTTACTATAGTTTATATAGTAGTTACTATAGTTTATATAGAAGTTACTATAGTTTATATAGAAGTTAGCATAGTTTATATAGAAGTTACCATAGTTTATATAGAAGTTAGCATAGTTTATATAGAAGTTAGCATAGTTTATATAGATGTTACTATAGTTTATATAGAAGTTCCTATAGTTTATATAGAAGTTAGCATAGTTTATATAGAAGTTAGCATAGTTTATATAGAAGTTACCATAGTTTATATAGAAGTTACTATAGCTTATATAGAAGTTACTATAGTTTATATAGAAGTTACCATAGTTTATAAAGAAGTTACTATAGTTTATATAGAAGTTACTATAGTTTATATAGCAGTTACTATAGTTTATATAGCAGTTACTATAGTTTATATAGAAGTTACTATAGTTTATATAGAAGTTACCATAGTTTATATAGAAGTTACTATAGTTTATATAGAAGTGAGCATAGTTTATATAGAAGTTACCATAGTTTATATAGAAGTTACTATAGTTTATATAGATGTTACTATAGTTTATATAGAAGTTACTATAGTTTATATAGCAGTTACTATAGTTTATATAGCAGTTAGCATAGTTTATATAGAAGTTACTATAGTATATATAGCAGTTACTATAGTTTATATAGAAGTTACTATAGTTTATATAGCAGCTACTATAGTTTATATAGCAGTTACTATAGTTTATATAGCAGTTAGCATAGTTTATATAGAAGTTACTGTAGTTTATATAGAAGTTACTATAGTTTATATAGTAGTTACTATAGTTTATATAGAAGTTACTATAGTTTATATAGAAGTTAGCATAGTTTATATAGAAGTTACCATAGTTTATATAGAAGTTAGCATAGTTTATATAGAAGTTAGCATAGTTTATATAGCAGTTAGCATAGTTTATATAGAAGTTAGCATAGTTTATATAGATGTTACTATAGTTTATATATAAGTTCCTATAGTTTATATAGAAGTTAGCATAGTTTATATAGAAGTTAACATAGTTTATAGAGAAGTTAGCATAGTTTATATAGAAGTTACTATAGTTTATATAGAAGTTACTATAGTTTATATAGCAGTTACTATAGTTTATATAGCAGTTACTATAGTTTATATAGAAGTTACTATAGTTTATATAGAAGTTACTATAGTTTATATAGCACTTACTATAGTTTATCTTGCAGTTACTATAGTTTATATAGAAGTTACTATAGTTTATATAGAAGTTAGCATAGTTTATATAGATGTTACTATAGTTTATATAGAAGTTCCTATAGTTTATATAGAAGTTAGCATAGTTTATATAGATGTTACTATAGTTTATATAGAAGTTCCTATAGTTTATATAGAAGTTAGCATAGTTTATATAGAAGTTAGCATAGTTTATATAGAAGTTACCATAGTTTATATAGAAGTTACTATAGCTTATATAGAAGTTACTATAGTTTATATAGAAGTTACCATAGTTTATAAAGAAGTTACTATAGTTTATATAGAAGTTACTATAGTTTATATAGCAGTTACTATAGTTTATATAGCAGTTACTATAGTTTATATAGAAGTTACTATAGTTTATATAGAAGTGAGCATAGTTTATATAGAAGTTACCATAGTTTATATAGAAGTTACTATAGTTTATATAGATGTTACTATAGTTTATATAGAAGGTACTATAGTTTATATAGAAGTTACTATAGTTTATATAGAAGTTACTATAGTTTATATAGAAGTTACTATAGTTTATATAGAACTTACTATAGTTTATATAGAAGTTACACTAGTTTATATAGAAGTTACTATAGTTTATATAGAAGTTAGCATACTTTATATAGAAGTTACCATAGTTTATATAGCAGTTACTATAGTTTATATAGAAGTTACTATAGTTTATATAGAAGTTAGCATAGTTTATATAGAAGTTACTATAGTTTATATAGAAGTTACTATAGTTTATATAGCAGTTACTATAGTTTATATAGATGTTACTATAGTTTATATAGAAGTTAGCATAGTTTATATAACAGTTACTATAGTTTATATAGATGTTACTATAGTTTATATAGAAGTTTCTAAAGTTTATATAGATGTTACTTTAGCTTATATAGAAGTTAGCATAGTTTATATAGATGTTACCATAGTTTATATAGCAGTTACTATAGTTTATATAGAAGTTACTATAGTTTATATAGAAGCTACTATAGTTTATATAGAAGTTAGTATAGTTTATATTGCAGTTACCATAGTTTATATAGCAGTTACTATAGTTTATATAGATGTTACTATAGTTTATATAGAAGTTACTAAAGTTTATATAGATGTTACTTTAGTTTATATAGAAGTTAGCATAGTTTATATTGCAGTTACCATAGTTTATATAGAAGTTACTATAGTTTATATAGATGTTACTATAGTTTATATAGAAGTTACCATAGTTTATATAGAAGTTACCATAGTTTATATAGAAGTTACCATAGTTTATATAGAAGTTAGCATAGTTTATATAGAAGTTACTATAGTTTATATAGAAGTTACTATAGTTTATATAGCAGTTACTATAGTTTATATAGCAGTTAGCATAGTTTATATAGAAGTTACCCTAGTTTATATAGAAGTTACTATACTTTATATAGAAGTTACTATAGTTCATATAGAAGTTACTATAGTTTATATAGAAGTTACCATAGTTTATATAGAAGTTACTATAGTTTATATAGAAGTGAGCATAGTTTATATAGAAGTTACTATAGTTTATATAGAAGTTACTATAGTTTATATAGCAGTTACTATAGTTTATATAGCAGTTAGCATAGTTTATATAGAAGTTACCATAGTTTATATAGAAGTTACTATAGTTTATATAGAAGTTACCATAGTTTATATAGAAGTGAGCATAGTTTATATAGAAGTTACCATAGTTTATATAGAAGTTACTATAGTTTATATAGATGTTACTATAGTTTATATAGAAGTTACTATAGTTTATATAGAAGTTACTATAATTTATATAGAAGTTACTATAGTTTATATAGAAGTTACTATAGTTTATATAGAAGTTACCATAGTTTATATAGAAGTTACTATAGTTTATATAGATGTTACTATAGATTATATAGAAGTTACTATAGTTTATATAGAAGTTACTATAGTTTATATAGCAGTTACTATAGTTTATATAGATGTTACAATAGTTTATATAGAACTTAGCATAGTTTATATAGAAGTTACCATAGTTTATATAGCAGTTACTATAGTTTACATAGCAGTTACTATAGTTTATATAGCAGTTACTATAGTTTATATAGAAGTTACTATAGTTTATATAGAAGTTACTATAGTTTATATAGCAGTTACTATAGTTTATATAGCAGTTACTATAGTTTATATAGAAGTTAGCATAGTTTATATAAAAGTTACCATCGTTTATATAGAAGTTACCATAATTTATATAGCAGTTACTATAGTTTATATAGATGTTACTATAGTTTATATAGAAGTTAGCATAGTTTATATAGAAGTTACCATAGTTTATATAGAAGTTAGCATAGTTTATATAGAAGTTACTATAGTTTATATAGAAGTTACTATAGTTTATATAGCAGTTACTATAGTTTATATAGCAGTTACTATAGTTTATATAGAAGTTACTATAGTTTATATAGAAGTTACTATAGTTTATATAGCACTTACTATAGTTTATCTTGCAGTTACTATAGTTTATATAGAAGTTACTATAGTTTATATAGCAGTTACTATAGTTTATATAGCAGTTAGCATAGTTTATATAGAAGTTACTATAGTATATATAGCAGTTACTATAGTTTATATAGAAGTTACTATAGTTTATATAGCAGCTACTATAGTTTATATAGCAGTTACTATAGGTTATATAGCAGTTAGCATAGTTTATATAGAAGTTACTGTAGTTTATATAGAAGTTACTATAGTTTATATAGTAGTTACTATAGTTTATATAGAAGTTACTATAGTTTATATAGAAGTTAGCATAGTTTATATAGAAGTTACCATAGTTTATATAGAAGTTAGCATAGTTTATATAGAAGTTAGCATAGTTTATATAGAAGTTACCATAGTTTATATAGAAGTTACTATAGCTTATATAGAAGTTACTATAGTTTATATAGAAGTTACCATAGTTTATAAAGAAGTTACTATAGTTTATATAGAAGTTACTATAGTTTATATAGCAGTTACTATAGTTTATATAGCAGTTACTATAGTTTATATAGAAGTTACTATAGTTTATATAGAAGTTACCATAGTTTATATAGAAGTTACTATAGTTTATATAGAAGTGAGCATAGTTTATATAGAAGTTACCATAGTTTATATAGAAGTTACTATAGTTTATATAGATGTTACTATAGTTTATATAGAAGTTACTATAGTTTATATAGAAGTTACTATAGTTTATATAGAAGTTACTATAGTTTATATAGAAGTTACTATAGTTTATATAGAACTTACTATAGTTTATATAGAAGTTACCATAGTTTATATAGAAGTTACTATAGTTTATATAGATGTTACTATAGTTTATATAGAAGTTACTATAGTTTATATAGAAGTTAGCATAGTTTATATAGAAGTTACCATAGTTTATATAGCAGTTACTATAGTTTATATAGAAGTTACTATAGTTTATATAGAAGTTAGCATAGTTTATATAGAAGATACTATAGTTTATATAGAAATTACTATAGTTTATATAGCAGTTACTATAGTTTATATAGATGTTACTATAGTTTATATAGAAGTTAGCATAGTTTATATAACAGTTACTATAGTTTATATAGATGTTACTATAGTTTATATAGAAGTTTCTAAAGTTTATATAGATGTTACTTTAGCTTATATAGAAGTTAGCATAGTTTATATAGATGTTAACATAGTTTATATAACAGTTACTATAGTTTATATAGAAGTTACTATAGTTTATATAGAAGCTACTATAGTTTATATAGAAGTTAGTATAGTTTATATTGCAGTTACCATAGTTTATATAGCAGTTACTATAGTTTATATAGATGTTACTATAGTTTATATAGAAGTTACTAAAGTTTATATAGATGTTACTTTAGTTTATATAGAAGTTAGCATAGTTTATATAGATGTTACCATAGTTTATATTGCAGTTACCATAGTTTATATAGAAGTTACTATAGTTTATATAGATGTTACTATAGTTTATATAGAAGTTAGCATAGTTTATATAGAAGTTACCATAGTTTATATAGAAGTTACCATAGTTTATATAGAAGTTAGCATAGTTTATATAGAAGTTACTATAGTTTATATAGAAGTTACTATAGTTTATATAGCAGTTACTATAGTTTATATAGCAGTTAGCATAGTTTATATAGAAGTTACCCTAGTTTATATAGAAGTTACTATAGTTTATATAGAAGTTACTATAGTTTATATAGAAGTTACTATAGTTTATATAGAAGTTACCATAGTTTATATAGAAGTTACTATAGTTTATATAGAAGTGAGCATAGTTTATATAGAAGTTACTATAGTTTATATAGAAGTTACTATAGTTTATATAGCAGTTACTATAGTTTATATAGCAGTTAGCATAGTTTATATAGAAGTTACCATAGTTTATATAGAAGTTACTATAGTTTATATAGAAGTTACCATAGTTTATATAGAAGTTACTATAGTTTATATAGAAGTGAGCATAGTTTATATAGAAGTTACCATAGTTTATATAGAAGTTACTATAGTTTATATAGATGTTACTATAGTTTATATAGAAGTTACTATAGTTTATATAGAAGTTACTATAATTTATATAGAAGTTACTATAGTTTATATAGAAGTTACTATATTTTATATAGAAGTTACCATAGTTTATATAGAAGTTACTATAGTTTATATAGATGTTACTATAGATTATATAGAAGTTACTATAGTTTATATAGAAGTTACTATAGTTTATATAGCAGTTACTATAGTTTATATAGATGTTACTATAGTTTATATAGAACTTAGCATAGTTTATATAGAAGTTACCATAGTTTATATAGCAGTTACTATAGTTTATATAGCAGTTACTATAGTTTATATAGCAGTTACTATAGTTTATATAGAAGTTACTATAGTTTATATAGAAGTTACTATAGTTTATATAGCAGTTACTATAGTTTATATAGCAGTTACTATAGTTTATATAGAAGTTAGCATAGTTTATATAGAAGTTACCATCGTTTATATAGAAGTTACCATAATTTATATAGCAGTTACTATAGTTTATATAGATGTTACTATAGTTTATATAGAAGTTAGCATAGTTTATATAGAAGTTACCATAGTTTATATAGAAGTTAGCATAGTTTATATAGAAGTTACTATAGTTTATATAGCAGTTACTATAGTTTATATAGCAGTTAGCATAGTTTATATAGAAGTTACTATAGTATATATAGCAGTTACTATAGTTTATATAGAAGTTACTATAGTTTATATAGCAGCTACTATAGTTTATATAGCAGTTACTATAGTTTATATAGCAGTTAGCATAGTTTATATAGAAGTTACTGTAGTTTATATAGAAGTTACTATAGTTTATATAGTAGTTACTATAGTTTATATAGAAGTTACTATAGTTTATATAGAAGTTAGCATAGTTTATATAGAAGTTACCATAGTTTATATAGAGGTTAGCATAGTTTATATAGAAGTTAGCATAGTTTATATAGAAGTTAGCATAGTTTATATAGAAGTTAGCATAGTTTATATAGATGTTACTATAGTTTATATAGAAGTTCCTATAGTTTATATAGAAGTTAGCATAGTTTATATAGAAGTTAGCATAGTTTATATAGAAGTTACCATAGTTTATATAGAAGTTACTATAGCTTATATAGAAGTTACTATAGTTTATATAGAAGTTACCATAGTTTATAAAGAAGTTACTATAGTTTATATAGAAGTTACTATAGTTTATATAGCAGTTACTATAGTTTATATAGCAGTTACTATAGTTTATATAGAAGTTACTATAGTTTATATAGAAGTTACTATAGTTTATATAGAAGTGAGCATAGTTTATATAGAAGTTACTATAGTTTATATAGAAGTGAGCATAGTTTATATAGAAGTTACCATAGTTTATATAGAAGTTACTATAGTTTATATAGATGTTACTATAGTTTATATAGAAGTTACTATAGTTTATATAGAAGTTACTATAGTTTATATAGAAGTTACTATAGTTTATATAGAAGTTACTATAGTTTATATAGAAGTTACTATAGTTTATATAGAAGTTACCATAGTTTATATAGAAGTTACTATAGTTTATATAGATGTTACTATAGTTTATATAGAAGTTACTATAGTTTATATAGAAGTTAGCATAGTTTATATAGAAGTTAACATAGTTTATATAGCAGTTACTATAGTTTATATAGAAGTTACTATAGTTTATATAGAAGTTAGCATAGTTTATATAGAAGTTACTATAGTTTATATAGAAGTTACTATAGTTTATATAGCACTTACTATAGTTTATATAGAAGTTAGCATAGTTTATATAGAAGTTACCATAGTTTATATAGCAGTTACTATAGTTTATATAGAAGTTACTATAGTTTATATAGAAGTTAGCATAGTTTATATAGATGTTACTATAGTTTATATAGAAGTTAGCATAGTTTATATAACAGTTACTATAGTTTATATAGATGTTACTATAGTTTATATAGAAGTTACTATAGTTTATATAGAATCTACTATAGTTTATATAGAAGTTAGTATAGTTTATATTGCAGTTACCATAGTTTATATAGCAGTTACTATAGTTTATATAGATGTTACTATAGTTTATATAGAAGTTACTAAAGTTTATATAGATGTTACTTTAGTTTATATAGAAGTTAGCATAGTTTATATAGATGTTACCATAGTTTATATTGCAGTTACCATAGTTTATATAGAAGTTACTATAGTTTATATAGAAGCTACTATAGTTTATATAGAAGTTACTATAGTTTATATAGTAGTTACTATAGTTTATATAGATGTTACTATAGTTTATATAGCAGTTACTATAGTTTATATAGCAGTTACTATAGTTTATATAGAAGTTACTATAGTTTATATAGCAGTTACTATAGTTTATATAGAAGTTACTATAGTTTATATAGCAGTTACTATAGTTTATATAGATGTTACTATAGTTTATATAGCAGTTACTATAGTTTATATAGAAGTTACTATTGTTTATATAGAAGTTACTATAGTTTATATAGCAGTTACTATAGTTTATATAGAAGTTACCATAGTTTATATAGCAGTTGCTATAGTTTATCTTGCAGTTACTATAGTTTATATAGTAGTTACTATAATTTATATAGATGTTACTATAGTTTATATAGAAGTTACTATAGTTTATATAGTAGTTACTATAGTTTATATAGATGTTACTATAGTTCATATAGCAGTTACTATAGTTTATATAGCAGTTACTATAGTTTATATAGAAGTTACTATAGTTTATATAGCAGTTACTATAGTTTATATAGAAGTTACCATAGTTTATATAGCAGTTGCTATAGTTTATCTTGCAGTTACTATAGTTTATATAGAAGTGACTATAGTTTATATAGCAGTTACTATAGTTTATATAGAAGGTACTATAGTTTATATAGCAGTAACTATAGTTTATATAGATGTTACTATA
The DNA here is from genome assembly GCA_964016885.1 of Eledone cirrhosa. NCBI lineage: Eukaryota > Metazoa > Mollusca > Cephalopoda > Octopoda > Eledonidae > Eledone > Eledone cirrhosa. Next base: position 29,136,731 of record OZ024745.1, on the reverse strand, counting down.
GTTTATATAGAAGTTACCATAGTTTATATAGCAGTTACTATAGTTTATCTTGCAGTTACTATAGTTTATATAGCAGTGACTATAGTTTATATAGCAGTAACTATAGTTTATATAGATGTTACTATAGTTTATATAGCAGTTACTATAGTTTATCTTGCAGTTACTATAGTTTATATAGAAGTTACTATAGTTTATATAGCAGTTACTATAGTTTATATAGCAGTTAGCATAGTTTATATAGAAGTTACTGTAGTTTATATAGCATTTACTATAGTCTATATAGAAGTTACTATAGTTTATATAGCAGTTACTATAGTTTATCTAGCAGTTAGCATAGTTTATATAGAAGTTACTATAGTGTATATAGAAGTTACTATAGTTTATATAGCAGTTACTATAGTTTATATAGAAGTTACTGTAGTTTATATAGAAGTTACTATAGGTTATATAGCAGTTACTATAGTTTATATAGAAGTTACTATAGTTTATCTTGCAGTTACTATAGTCTATATAGAAGTTACTATAGTTTATATAGCAGTTACTATAGTTTATAAAGAAGTTACTATAGTTTATATAGCAGTTACTATAGTTTATATAGATGTTACTATAGTTTATATAGAAGTTAGCATAGTTTATATAGAAGTTACCATAGTTTATATAGAAGTTAGCATAGTTTATATAGAAGTGATTATAGTTTATATAGAAGTTAGCATAGTTTATATAGAAGTTACTATAGTTTATATAGCAGTTACTATAGTTTATATAGAAGTTACTATAGTTTATATAGAAGTTACTATAGTTTATATAGCAGTTACTATAGTTTATATAGCAGTTACTATAGTTTATATAGCAGTTACTATAGTTTATATAGAAGTTACCATAGTTTATATAGCAGTTACTATAGTTTATCTTGCAGTTACTATAGTTTATATAGAAGTTACTATAGTTTATATAGAAGTTACTATAGTTTATATAGAAGTTACCATAGTTTATATAGCAGTTACTATAGTTTATCTTGCAGTTACTATAGTTTATATAGAAGTGACTATAGTTTATATAGCAGTTACTATAGTTTATATAGATGTTACTATAGTTTATATAGCAGTTACTATAGTTTATCTTGCAGTTACTATAGTTTATATAGAAGTTACTATAGTTCATGTAGCAGTTACTATAGTTTATATAGAAGTTAGCATAGTTTATATAGAAGTTATTATAGTTTATATAGCAGTTACTATAGTTTATATAGAAGTTAGCATAGTTTATATAGAAGTTACTATAGTTTATATAGATGTTACTATAGTTTATATAGAAGTTAGCATAGTTTATATAGAAGTTACTATAGTTTATATAGAAGTTACTATAGTTTATATAGAAGTTACTATAGTTTATAGAGATGTTACTATAGTTTATATAGAAGTTAGCATAGTTTATATAGATGTTACTTTAGTCTATATAGCAGTTACTATAGTTTATATAGAAGTTACTATAGTTTATATAGAAGTTACTATAGTTTATATAGCAGTTACTATAGTTTATATAGCAGTTACTATAGTTTATATAGCAGTTACTATAGTTTGTATAGATGTTACTATAGTTTATATAGCAGTTACTATAGTTTATATAGAAGTTACTATAGTTTATATAGATGTTACTATAGTTTCTATAGCAGTTACTATAGTTTATATAGCAGTTACTATAGTTTATATAGAAGTTACGATAGTTTATATAGCAGTTACTATAGTTTATATAGCAGTTAGTATAGTTTATATAGAAGTTACTATAGTTTATATGGCAGTTACTATAGTTTATATAGCAGTTACTATAGTTTATATAGAAGTTACTATAGTTTATATAGCAGTTAATATTGTTTATATAGCAGTTACTATAGTTTATATAGAAGTTACTATAGTTTATATAGCAGTTACTATAGTTTATATAGAAATTACTATAGTTTATATAGCAGTTACTATAGTTTATATGGAAGTTAGCATAGTTTATATAGATGTTACTATAGTTTATATAGAAGTTACTATAGTTTATATAGAAGTTACTATAGTTTATATAGAAGTTACTATAGTTTATATAGAAGTTACTATAGTTTATATAGATGTTACTATAGTTTATAGAGTAGTTACTATAGTTTAGATGGAAGTTAGCATAGTTTATATAGATGTTACTATAGTTTATATAGAAGTTACTATAGTTTATATAGAAGTTACTATAATTTATATAGCAGTTACTATAGTTTATATAGAAGTTAGCATAGTTTATATAGAAGTTACTATAGTTTATATAGCAGTTACTATAGTTTATATAGAAGTTAGCATAGTTTATATAGAAGTTACTATAGTTTATATAGATGTTACTATAGTTCATGTAGCAGTTACTATAGATTATATAGAAGTTAACGTAGTTTATATAGAAGTTACTATAGTTTATATAGATGTTACTATAGTTTATATAGAAGTTAGCATAGTCTATATACAAGTTACTATAGTTTATATAGAAGTTACTATAGTTTATATAGAAGTTAGTATAGTTTATATAGAAGTTACTATAGTTTATATAGAAGTTACTATAGTTTATATAGATGTTAGTATAGTTTATATAGAAGTTAGCATAGTTTATATAGAAGTTACTATAGTTTATATAGATGTTACTATAGTTTATATAGAAGTTAGCATAGTTTGTATAGAAGTTACTATAGTTTATATAGAAGTTAGCATAGTTTATATAGAAGTTACCATAGTTTATATAGATGTTAGCATAGTTTATATAGAAGTTACTATAGTTTATATAGATGTTACTATAGTTTATATAGCAGTTACTATAGTTTATATCGCAGTTAGCATAGTTTAAATAGAAGTTACTGTAGTTTATACAGAAGTTACTATAGTTTATAGAGAAGTTACTATAGTTTATATAGATGTTAGCATAGTTTATATAGCAGTTAGCATAGTTGATATAGAAGTTACTGTAGTTTATATAGAAGTTACTATAGTTTATATAGAAGCTACTATAGTTTATATAGAAGTTACTATAGTTTATATAGAAGTTACTGTAGTTTATATAGAAGTTACTATAGTTTATATAGAAGTTACTATAGTTTATATAGAAGTTACTATAGTTTATATAGCAGTTACTATAGTTTATATAGAAGTTACTATAGTTTATATAGCAGTTACTATAGTTTATATAGAAGTTACTATAGTTTATATAGCAGTTAGCATAGTTGATATAGAAGTTACTGTAGTTTATATAGAAGTTACTATAGTTTATATAGAAGCTACTATAGTTTATATAGAAGTTACTATAGTTTATATAGAAGTTACTGTAGTTTATATAGAAGTTACTATAGTTTATATAGAAGTTACTATAGTTTATATAGAAGTTACTATAGTTTATATAGATGTTACTATAGTTTATATAGAAGTTACTATAGTTTATATAGAAGTTACTATAGTTTATATAGAAGTTACTATAGTTTATATAGATGTTACTATAGTTTATATAGCAGTTACTATAGTTTATATAGAAGTTACTGTAGTTTATATAGAAGTTACTATAGTTTATATAGATGTTACTATAGTTTATATAGCAGTTACTATAGTTTATATAGATGTTACTATAGTTTATATAGAAGTTACTATAGTTTATATAGCAGTTACTATAGTTTATATTGCAGTTAGCATAGTTTAAATAGAAGTTACTGTAGTTTATACAGAAGTTACTATAGTTTATAGAGAAGTTACTATAGTTTATATAGCAGTTACTATAGTTTATAGAGAAGTTAGCATAGTTTATATAGAAGTTACTATAGTTTATATAGAAGTTACTATAGTTTATATCGCAGTTAGCATAGTTTAAATAGAAGTTACTATAGTTTATATAGCAGTTACTATAGTTTATAGAGAAGTTAGCATAGTTTATATAGAAGTTACCATAGTTTATTTAGCAGTTACTATAGTTTATATAGAAGTTACTATAGTTTATATAGCAGTTACTATAATTTATATAGAAGTTACTATAGTTTATATAGAAGTTACTATAGTTTATATAGAAGTTACTGTAGTTTATATAGAAGTTACTACAGTTTATATAGAAGCTACTATAGTTTATATAGAAGTTACTATAGTTTATATAGCAGTTACTATAGTTTATATAGAAGTTACTATAGTTTATATAGCAGTTAGCATAGTTGATATAGAAGTTACTGTAGTTTATATAGAAGTTACTATAGTTTATATAGAAGCTACTATAGTTTATATAGAAGTTACTATAGTTTATATAGAAGTTACTGTAGTTTATATAGAAGTTACTATAGTTTATATAGAAGTTACTATAGTTTATATAGAAGTTACTATAGTTTATATAGATGTTACTATAGTTTATATAGAAGTTAGCATAGTTTATATAGAAGTTAGCATAGTTTATATAGAAGTTACTATAGTTTATATAGAAGTTACTATAGTTTATATAGATGTTAGCATAGTTTATATAGAAGTTACTATAGTTTATATAGAAGTTACTATAGTTTATATCGCAGTTAGCATAGTTTAAATAGAAGTTACTATAGTTTATATAGAAGTTACTATAGTTTATATAGATGTTACTATAGTTTTTATAGCAGTTACTATAGTTTATATCGCAGTTAGCATAGTTTAAATAGAAGTTACTGTAGTTTATACAGAAGTTACTATAGTTTATATAGAAGTTACTATAGTTTATATAGAAGTTACTATAGTTTATATAGCAGTTAGCATAGTTGATATAGAAGTTACTGTAGTTTATATAGAAGTTACTATAGTTTATATAGAAGCTACTATAGTTTATATAGAAGTTACTATAGTTTATATAGAAGTTACTGTAGTTTATATAGAAGTTACTACAGTTTATATAGAAGTTACTATAGTTTATATAGCAGTTACTATAGTTTATATGGCAGTTACTATAGTTTATATATAGAAGTTACTGTAGTTTATACAGAAGTTACTATAGTTTATATAGAAGCTACTATAGTTTATATAGAAGTTACTATAGTTTATATAGAAGTTACTGTAGTTTATATAGAAGTTACTATAGTTTATATAGAAGTTACTATAGTTTATATAGAAGTTACTATAGTTTATATAGATGTTACTATAGTTTATATAGAAGTTACTATAGTTTATATAGAAGTTACTATAGTTTATATAGATGTTACTATAGTTTATATAGCAGTTACTATAGTTTATATAGCAGTTACTATAGTTTATCTTGCAGTTACTATAGTTTATATAGAAGTTACTATAGTTTATATTGCAGTTACTATAGTTTATAAAGAAGTTACTATAGTTTATATAGCAGTTACTATAGTTTATATAGATGTTACTATAGTTTATATAGAAGTTAGCATAGTTTATATAGAAGTTACCATAGTTTATATAGAAGTTAGCATAGTTTATATAGAAGTGACTATAGTTTATATAGAAGTTACTATAGTTTATATAGCAGTTACTATAGTTTATATAGCAGTTACTATAGTTTATATAGAAGTTACTATAGTTTATATAGAAGTTACTATAGTTTATATAGCAGTTACTATAGTTTATATAGCAGTTACTATAGTTTATATAGCAGTTACTATAGTTTATATAGAAGTTACTATAGTTTATATAGAAGTTACTATAGTTTATATCGCAGTTAGCATAGTTTAAATAGAAGTTACTATAGTTTATATAGCAGTTACTATAGTTTATAGAGAAGTTAGCATAGTTTATATAGAAGTTACCATAGTTTATATAGCAGTTACTATAGTTTATATAGAAGTTACTATAGTTTATATAGCAGTTACTATAATTTATATAGAAGTTACTGTAGTTTATATAGAAGTTACTATAGTTCATATAGAAGTTACTATAGTTTATATAGAAGTTACTATAGTTTATATAGATGTTACTATAGTTTATATAGAAGTTACTATAGTTTATATAGAAGTTACTATAGTTTATATAGAAGTTACTATAGTTTATATAGATGTTACTATAGTTTATATAGCAGTTACTATAGTTTATATAGAAGTTACTGTAGTTTATATAGAAGTTACTATAGTTTATATAGAAGTTACTATAGTTTATATAGAAGTTACTATAGTTTATATAGATGTTACTATAGTTTATATAGAAGTTACTATAGTTTATATAGATGTTACTATAGTTTATATAGAAGTTACTATAGTTTATATAGCAGTTAGCATAGTTTATATAGATGTTACTATAGTTTATATAGAAGTTACTATAGTTTATATAGAAGTTACTATAGTTTATATAGAAGTTACTATAGTTTATATAGATGTTACTATAGTTTATATAGAAGTTAGCATAGTTTATATAGAAGTTACTATAGTTTATATAGCAGTTACTATAGTTTATATAGAAGTTACTATAGTTTATATAGAAGTTACTATAGTTTATATAGAAGTTACTATAGTTTATATAGCAGTTACTATAGTTTATATAGAAGTTAGCATAGTTTATATGGAAGTTACTATAGTTTATATAGCAGTTACTATAGTTTATATAGAAGTTAGCATAGTTTATATAGAAGTTACTATAGTTTATATAGATGTTACTATAGTTTATATAGAAGTTACCATAGTTTATATAGAAGTTACTATAGTTTATATAGCAGTTACGATAGTTTATATAGAAGTTAGCATAGTTTATATAGAAGTTACTATAATTTATATAGATGTTACTATAGTTTATATAGAAGTTACTATAGTTTATATAGATGTTACCACAGTTTATATAGAAGTTACTATAGTTTATATAGCAGTTACTATAGTTTATATAGCAGTTACTATAGTTTATATAGAAGTTAGCATAGTTTATATAGAAGTTACCATAGTTTATATAGAAGTTAGCATAGTTTATATAGAAGTTACTATAGTTTATATAGATGTTACTATAGTTTATATAGATGTTACTATACTTTATATAGAAGTTAGCATAGTTTATATAGAAGTTACTATAGTTTATATAGAAGTTACTATAGTTTATATAGAAGTTACCATAGTTTATATAGAAGTTACCATAATTTATATAGCAGTTACTATAGTTTATATAGAAGTTAGCATAGTTTATATAGCAGTTACTATAGTTTATATAGAAGTTAGCATAGTTTATATAGAAGTTACTATAGTTTATATAGCAGTTAGCATAGTTTATATAGAAGTTACTATAGTTTATATAGCAGTTAGCATAGTTTATATAGCAGTTACTATAGTTTATATAGAAGTTACCATAATTTATATAGCAGTTACTATAGTTTATATAGCAGTTAGCATAGTTTATATAGCAGTTACTATAATTTATATAGAAGTTACCATAATTTATATAGCAGTTACTATAGTTTATATAGAAGTTACTATAGTTTATATAGAAGTTACTATAGTTTATATAGAAGTTACTATAGTTTATATAGAAGTTACTATAGTTTATATAGATGTTACTATAGTTTATAGAGTAGTTACTATAGTTTAGATGGAAGTTAGCATAGTTTATATAGATGTTACTATAGTTTATATAGAAGTTACTATAGTTTATATAGAAGTTACTATAATTTATATAGCAGTTACTATAGTTTATATAGAAGTTAGCATAGTTTATATAGAAGTTACTATAGTTTATATAGCAGTTACTATAGTTTATATAGAAATTACTATAGTTTATATAGCAGTTACTATAGTTTATATGGAAGTTAGCATAGTTTATATAGATGTTACTATAGTTTATATAGAAGTTACTATAGTTTATATAGAAGTTACTATAGTTTATATAGAAGTTACTATAGTTTATATAGAAGTTACTATAGTTTATATAGATGTTACTATAGTTTATAGAGTAGTTACTATAGTTTAGATGGAAGTTAGCATAGTTTATATAGATGTTACTATAGTTTATATAGAAGTTACTATAGTTTATATAGAAGTTACTATAATTTATATAGCAGTTACTATAGTTTATATAGAAGTTAGCATAGTTTATATAGAAGTTACTATAGTTTATATAGCAGTTACTATAGTTTATATAGAAGTTAGCATAGTTTATATAGAAGTTACTATAGTTTATATAGATGTTACTATAGTTCATGTAGCAGTTACTATAGATTATATAGAAGTTAACGTAGTTTATATAGAAGTTACTATAGTTTATATAGATGTTACTATAGTTTATATAGAAGTTAGCATAGTCTATATACAAGTTACTATAGTTTATATAGAAGTTACTATAGTTTATATAGAAGTTAGCATAGTTTATATAGAAGTTACTATAGTTTATATAGAAGTTACTATAGTTTATATAGATGTTAGTATAGTTTATATAGAAGTTAGCATAGTTTATATAGAAGTTACTATAGTTTATATAGATGTTACTATAGTTTATATAGAAGTTAGCATAGTTTGTATAGAAGTTACTATAGTTTATATAGAAGTTAGCATAGTTTATATAGAAGTTACCATAGTTTATATAGATGTTAGCATAGTTTATATAGAAGTTACTATAGTTTATATAGATGTTACTATAGTTTATATAGCAGTTACTATAGTTTATATCGCAGTTAGCATAGTTTAAATAGAAGTTACTGTAGTTTATACAGAAGTTACTATAGTTTATAGAGAAGTTACTATAGTTTATATAGATGTTAGCATAGTTTATATAGCAGTTAGCATAGTTGATATAGAAGTTACTGTAGTTTATATAGAAGTTACTATAGTTTATATAGAAGCTACTATAGTTTATATAGAAGTTACTATAGTTTATATAGAAGTTACTGTAGTTTATATAGAAGTTACTATAGTTTATATAGAAGTTACTATAGTTTATATAGAAGTTACTATAGTTTATATAGCAGTTACTATAGTTTATATAGAAGTTACTATAGTTTATATAGCAGTTACTATAGTTTATATAGAAGTTACTATAGTTTATATAGCAGTTAGCATAGTTGATATAGAAGTTACTGTAGTTTATATAGAAGTTACTATAGTTTATATAGAAGCTACTATAGTTTATATAGAAGTTACTATAGTTTATATAGAAGTTACTGTAGTTTATATAGAAGTTACTATAGTTTATATAGAAGTTACTATAGTTTATATAGAAGTTACTATAGTTTATATAGATGTTACTATAGTTTATATAGAAGTTACTATAGTTTATATAGAAGTTACTATAGTTTATATAGAAGTTACTATAGTTTATATAGATGTTACTATAGTTTATATAGCAGTTACTATAGTTTATATAGAAGTTACTGTAGTTTATATAGAAGTTACTATAGTTTATATAGATGTTACTATAGTTTATATAGCAGTTACTATAGTTTATATAGATGTTACTATAGTTTATATAGAAGTTACTATAGTTTATATAGCAGTTACTATAGTTTATATTGCAGTTAGCATAGTTTAAATAGAAGTTACTGTAGTTTATACAGAAGTTACTATAGTTTATAGAGAAGTTACTATAGTTTATATAGCAGTTACTATAGTTTATAGAGAAGTTAGCATAGTTTATATAGAAGTTACTATAGTTTATATAGAAGTTACTATAGTTTATATCGCAGTTAGCATAGTTTAAATAGAAGTTACTATAGTTTATATAGCAGTTACTATAGTTTATAGAGAAGTTAGCATAGTTTATATAGAAGTTACCATAGTTTATATAGCAGTTACTATAGTTTATATAGAAGTTACTATAGTTTATATAGCAGTTACTATAATTTATATAGAAGTTACTATAGTTTATATAGAAGTTACTATAGTTTATATAGAAGTTACTGTAGTTTATATAGAAGTTACTACAGTTTATATAGAAGCTACTATAGTTTATATAGAAGTTACTATAGTTTATATAGCAGTTACTATAGTTTATATAGAAGTTACTATAGTTTATATAGCAGTTAGCATAGTTGATATAGAAGTTACTGTAGTTTATATAGAAGTTACTATAGTTTATATAGAAGCTACTATAGTTTATATAGAAGTTACTATAGTTTATATAGAAGTTACTGTAGTTTATATAGAAGTTACTATAGTTTATATAGAAGTTACTATAGTTTATATAGAAGTTACTATAGTTTATATAGATGTTACTATAGTTTATATAGAAGTTAGCATAGTTTATATAGAAGTTAGCATAGTTTATATAGAAGTTACTATAGTTTATATAGAAGTTACTATAGTTTATATAGATGTTAGCATAGTTTATATAGAAGTTACTATAGTTTATATAGAAGTTACTATAGTTTATATCGCAGTTAGCATAGTTTAAATAGAAGTTACTATAGTTTATATAGCAGTTACTATAGTTTATAGAGAAGTTAGCATAGTTTATATAGAAGTTACCATAGTTTATATAGATGTTAGCATAGTTTATATAGAAGTTACTATAGTTTATATAGATGTTACTATAGTTTTTATAGCAGTTACTATAGTTTATATCGCAGTTAGCATAGTTTAAATAGAAGTTACTGTAGTTTATACAGAAGTTACTATAGTTTATATAGAAGTTACTATAGTTTATATAGAAGTTACTATAGTTTATATAGCAGTTAGCATAGTTGATATAGAAGTTACTGTAGTTTATATAGAAGTTACTATAGTTTATATAGAAGCTACTATAGTTTATATAGAAGTTACTATAGTTTATATAGAAGTTACTGTAGTTTATATAGAAGTTACTACAGTTTATATAGAAGTTACTATAGTTTATATAGCAGTTACTATAGTTTATATGGCAGTTACTATAGTTTATATATAGAAGTTACTGTAGTTTATACAGAAGTTACTATAGTTTATATAGAAGCTACTATAGTTTATATAGAAGTTACTATAGTTTATATAGAAGTTACTGTAGTTTATATAGAAGTTACTATAGTTTATATAGAAGTTACTATAGTTTATATAGAAGTTACTATAGTTTATATAGATGTTACTATAGTTTATATAGAAGTTACTATAGTTTATATAGAAGTTACTATAGTTTATATAGATGTTACTATAGTTTATATAGCAGTTACTATAGTTTATATAGCAGTTACTATAGTTTATCTTGCAGTTACTATAGTTTATATAGAAGTTACTATAGTTTATATTGCAGTTACTATAGTTTATAAAGAAGTTACTATAGTTTATATAGCAGTTACTATAGTTTATATAGATGTTACTATAGTTTATATAGAAGTTAGCATAGTTTATATAGAAGTTACCATAGTTTATATAGAAGTTAGCATAGTTTATATAGAAGTGACTATAGTTTATATAGAAGTTACTATAGTTTATATAGCAGTTACTATAGTTTATATAGCAGTTACTATAGTTTATATAGAAGTTACTATAGTTTATATAGAAGTTACTATAGTTTATATAGCAGTTACTATAGTTTATATAGCAGTTACTATAGTTTATATAGCAGTTACTATAGTTTATATAGAAGTTACTATAGTTTATATAGAAGTTACTATAGTTTATATCGCAGTTAGCATAGTTTAAATAGAAGTTACTATAGTTTATATAGCAGTTACTATAGTTTATAGAGAAGTTAGCATAGTTTATATAGAAGTTACCATAGTTTATATAGCAGTTACTATAGTTTATATAGAAGTTACTATAGTTTATATAGCAGTTACTATAATTTATATAGAAGTTACTGTAGTTTATATAGAAGTTACTATAGTTCATATAGAAGTTACTATAGTTTATATAGAAGTTACTATAGTTTATATAGATGTTACTATAGTTTATATAGAAGTTACTATAGTTTATATAGAAGTTACTATAGTTTATATAGAAGTTACTATAGTTTATATAGATGTTACTATAGTTTATATAGCAGTTACTATAGTTTATATAGAAGTTACTGTAGTTTATATAGAAGTTACTATAGTTTATATAGAAGTTACTATAGTTTATATAGAAGTTACTATAGTTTATATAGATGTTACTATAGTTTATATAGAAGTTACTATAGTTTATATAGATGTTACTATAGTTTATATAGAAGTTACTATAGTTTATATAGCAGTTAGCATAGTTTATATAGATGTTACTATAGTTTATATAGAAGTTACTATAGTTTATATAGAAGTTACTATAGTTTATATAGAAGTTACTATAGTTTATATAGATGTTACTATAGTTTATATAGAAGTTAGCATAGTTTATATAGAAGTTACTATAGTTTATATAGCAGTTACTATAGTTTATATAGAAGTTACTATAGTTTATATAGAAGTTACTATAGTTTATATAGAAGTTACTATAGTTTATATAGCAGTTACTATAGTTTATATAGAAGTTAGCATAGTTTATATGGAAGTTACTATAGTTTATATAGCAGTTACTATAGTTTATATAGAAGTTAGCATAGTTTATATAGAAGTTACTATAGTTTATATAGATGTTACTATAGTTTATATAGAAGTTACCATAGTTTATATAGAAGTTACTATAGTTTATATAGCAGTTACGATAGTTTATATAGAAGTTAGCATAGTTTATATAGAAGTTACTATAATTTATATAGATGTTACTATAGTTTATATAGAAGTTACTATAGTTTATATAGATGTTACCACAGTTTATATAGAAGTTACTATAGTTTATATAGCAGTTACTATAGTTTATATAGCAGTTACTATAGTTTATATAGAAGTTAGCATAGTTTATATAGAAGTTACCATAGTTTATATAGAAGTTAGCATAGTTTATATAGAAGTTACTATAGTTTATATAGATGTTACTATAGTTTATATAGATGTTACTATACTTTATATAGAAGTTAGCATAGTTTATATAGAAGTTACTATAGTTTATATAGAAGTTACTATAGTTTATATAGAAGTTACCATAGTTTATATAGAAGTTACCATAATTTATATAGCAGTTACTATAGTTTATATAGAAGTTAGCATAGTTTATATAGCAGTTACTATAGTTTATATAGAAGTTAGCATAGTTTATATAGAAGTTACTATAGTTTATATAGCAGTTAGCATAGTTTATATAGAAGTTACTATAGTTTATATAGCAGTTAGCATAGTTTATATAGCAGTTACTATAGTTTATATAGAAGTTACCATAATTTATATAGCAGTTACTATAGTTTATATAGCAGTTAGCATAGTTTATATAGCAGTTACTATAATTTATATAGAAGTTACCATAATTTATATAGCAGTTACTATAGTTTATATAGAAGTTAGCATAGTTTATATAGCAGTTACTATAGTTTATATAGAAGTTAGCATAGTTTATATAGAAGTTACTATAGTTTATATAGCAGTTAGCATAGTTTATATAGCAGTTACTATAGTTTATATAGAAGTTACCATAATTTATATAGCAGTTACTATAGTTTATATAGAAGTTAGCATAGTTTATATAGCAGTTACTATAGTTTATATAGAAGTTAGCATAGTTTATATAGAAGTTACTATAGTTTATATAGATGTTACTATAGTTTATATAGAAGTTACCATAGTTTATATAGAAGTTACTATAGTTTATATAGCAGTTACTATAGTTTATATAGAAGTTAGCATAGTTTATATAGAAGTTACTATAGTTTATATAGCAGTTACTATAGTTTATATAGAAGTTAGCATAGTTTATATAGCAGTTACTATAGTTTATATAGAAGTTACTATAGTTTATATAGAAGTTACCATAGTTTATATAGAAGTTACCATAGTTTATATAGAAGTTACCATAGTTTATATAGAAGTTACTATAGTTTATATAGAAGTTACTATAGTTTATATAGAAGTTACTATAGTTTATATAGAAGTTACTATAGTTTATATAGCAGTTACTATAGTTTATATAGATGTTACTATAGTTTATATAGAAGTTAGCATAGTTTATATAGCAGTTACTATAGTTTATATAGATGTTACTATAGTTTATATAGAAGTTACTATAGTTTATATAGAAGTTACTATAGTTTATATAGCAGTTACTATAGTTTATATAGCAGTTACTATAGTTTATATAGAAGTTACTATAGTTTATATAGAAGTTACTATAGTTTATATAGCAGTTACTATAGTTTATATAGCAGTTACTATAATTTATATAGCAGTTACTATAGTTTATATAGAAGTTACTATAGTTTATATAGCAGTTACTATAGTTTATATAGAAGTTACTATAGTTTATATAGCAGTTACTGTAGTTTATATAGAAGTTACTATACTTTATATAGAAGTTACTATAGTTTATATAGAAGTTACTATACTTTACATAGCAGTTACTATAGTTTATATAGCAGTTACTATAGTTTATATAGAAGTTACTATAGTTTATATAGAAGTTACCATAGTTTATATAGCAGTTAGCATAGTTTATATACACTTTGTTAGCACTCTGAGACATGTTTGCTCAATATACATTCAAACCATATCTCATTGGGTGAGTAATTTTGAGCAATTGAGATTGTAATGAATATATTTCCTATAACCTCTTCAAAATATATATATATATATATATATATATATATATACAGGGTGTAGACGATATTTGTTCGCAATTTTCAACTGCTAATTTTATGCAAATTTTTTTTTACTTCCGTTGTCACTCTTGTCTTCATAAAAACAGTGACTATATTGCCATTATTTATTTTCAGAATAATTGATTATGAATAATTTTGAAACTCCAAATTTGTGGAAGAGACACGGAGTTTTTCTTGAAATCCGCGCCAGGACAAATAAGGAAATTTCAGACTTTCTCAGGGTTACCAGGAGAATGGTGTCCAAAGACATGCCCAGAGTCATGCAAAGTTTCCAGCGACAACATTGGTCTTAGGTGTCGTCAACAGTCAAGGTGACGTCAAGCCACCAAACTTCTTCCCTGAGGGCCTCAAGCTGAACACCGATGGCTACATCCGCGTTCTGAGCGAGGTAGTAAAGCCCTGGATCGACCAGGTAGCTGCAGGTAGGCCGTACATGTGGCAGCAAGACTCAGCACCCTGCCATACCAGCCGAAAGACCCCAGCCTGGCTGTCAGAGAACTTCATCGACCACACTTCCCCTGACATCTGGCCTCCCAGCTCGCCTGACTGCAACCCCCTCGACTTCTTTGTGTGGGGCGCAGTGGAACGAGACACCAACAGATCTAGCTGCAATACGAAAGACGATCTGAAGGCCAGAATCACAAGTGCCTTTAGGGGCCTAATTCGGGGGACAGTGACGAAGGCCTGTAGCCGGTTCCGAGGCCGCCTTGAAGCCGTCATCAAAGCCAATGGCGGGTTTATCGAGTGAGATCGAAAGAACAAGTCATGAAGACAAACTGACCCAAGTTTGATAAATATATCTTAAAAAATAAAACTACTGTGTTATTTTTTCCTAGACAGTAATCTTGTGAACAAATATCGTCCACACCCTGTATATGTGTGTGTGTGTGTATATATATTTACTTTGGCATGGGAAGTTCTTTACAAGTCAACAGTGGGTCAATAAGCTCCACATCATGTGTGTTGGCACTAGCAGATGACATATGCCTCGAGCGACTGGCTTCTGATAAGCTAGACCTACAATAACAACAACAACAATGATTAATTGAACAGACAAAGAATAAAACATTTATTTTAACTAACAACAACAACATTTTTACGCCCACCTTTCCTGTACATGTGTTTCTTTCATCAGCACCTCTATGAAATCCAGCATTCTGAGATCAGTTCTCACCATTTCTGCCCAGGTTTCCCTTGGTCTTTCTTGCATTGAAATCTGTTGGTAATTTTTCACCCAACAATCATACATACAAACACATCATGTGTTCATACAAGGGCAGTCTTCTCTTTCTCTTGCACATAACATCTTATTCCTCTTATTCCCAGTTATTCTCTCACCTCATCCATGCTTCATCATTTCATGCACACTATCATTACACATCTAGCAGAATACACTAACCCCTGTCTTTTCAAACCTCAAATATTTTGTATTCAATAAAAATGTTTCACTACGATGTAACTTTGTTTTTCATATGAAGGAGAGAGAGGGGGAGGGGGGCATTTGTCTATGAAATATAAAGTTGAAATGTAATAGAGTAAATGTATGTGAACTATAAGATAAACAATGTAAATCTTTTTGTGAAGTAAAAGTTAATAATGTAAATCTGTTTCTTGTGAACTATTAAAGTAAACAATGTAAACCTTTATGCAAAATATAAGATAAAAATATATACATGTGTTATTGTGAAATATAAGTAAAATGAGGTAAATGTGTTTGTTTTCTTTTATTAATAGTGACTATTTACTATGAAGTGTCACTGAAACTTCCATATAATAAACTTACATAAATGTGAGAACACTAAATATGTGTTTCTGGATAATTTATCTGTCATTGGTGACATTTACTTGGTACTGAGACAAGAATAAGCTACAGCTTATATACTTTTTACATATAAAACATTTACATATACTGCAAGCGTGATTTGTTAGGATTAATTATCAACTTGATGTACATAGAGGCATATATAATATGTTTCATCATCATCTTCATTTTATGTCTGCTTTTCCACGCTGGCATGGGTTGGATGGGTCTTTGTCAACACAGTATCCCTCCACTTGTTGCAGTTCTTTGTCCTCTCTTCTGTGAAATTCAGTGATTTGAGATCAGCTCTCACAAATTTTCTTCTACTGCAGCTTCCTTCCACTGGGATATATTAGCACTTCTTCACCCAACAATCATCATCCATATGCATCATATGTCCATACCAGCGCAGTCTTCTCTCCTGCACACTACATCTGATTCCTCTTATACCAGTTTCTCTTTCAGTTCATCCATGCCTTGTCATTCATGTACAATAAGATTACACATCCATCAAAGCATACATATCCTTTACATTCACTACCCATTTCTCACTGTCATGTAACAGGTGTCAAACAGTCAGTCTTTCTTAGAGGGGAAACCGTTTGTTATCAACAGATTCAGAAGCTCTCAGAACTTTTTCCATCCTGTTCTTATCAGACATTAAATGATGATGGTGATAAATGTATGAGCAAGATATGGTCACTGAACCAGTTTAGCCACAGAATGTGTCAACCCATCAAGCCCATACAAGCATGGAAAATAGATGTTGAACTGTGATGTGATGATGATGTTACCCATAGCAGCATGGAAGAACAGCTGTTAAATGATGGTGATATAAACATATACACACATATTTAAAATTACTGACAAAGCTAAGACATAAGAAAGATACAAAACAAGCTTTAAGAATATGGAATTGAAAAAAAAAGGGTCAACTTACACCGAGCGTGCCAAAGACACTTTCATTGGAGCAGGAACTGGCTGAGTATTACAGAGAGAAGTCTTTGAACTGGTTGCAGAAAGTGAGGGTTGGCTGTCCTGCAGAAGGTCCTCATCATCAGCATATGGTGAGGGGGTTATCACAGATGTCGCAATTGAGTTACTAGCACTTAGAATGTCAACTATAGGCAATCCAACCTCGGTGATGGCTACCATTTCATCTTTGGTCCTCGGTTCTGAACTGGTAAAGTATTCATCAAATGTATTGCTGATGTCTTCTTTAAAACCATTCTGAACATCACAGATTGACGAGGTCGACTTTGAGGTGGACTGCTGGAGGTCATGCTGAGCCAATTGCTCAGATAACTTGGAACGATTCTTCTTGAGATTTTGGCACAATGAGGTGGCATCACTATTACTACTACTACTACTACTTCTTCTGACTGTCACTACAGCCTCCGGGGAGTCAAGAGACGCAGCGTGTCTGACAACGTGAATATTTTCACATGGCATGTGCTCCTGCACAGTAGCACTTGTCATGTTGCACGCTTTCTCGTGTGGGGGGAAATTATCGTCTTTTTCTACATCGTTAGTACGAAATTCATTAATTAAATTGTTAATCTGAACATCCATGATTGATTCACGGTCCATCGAGATGATATCACTGAGTGTCCGCTCACATTCACTGGCGGTGTCGTCAAAGGACACACCTTCTAAGGCAGATGTCACATTGCATAAGTCAATATTTTCATGCACCTCACTACACCGGATAAAATAACTGAGGACATGTAAGATTTTTGATACTAAATCAGCTTTTTTCCCTGTGACCACCGTCCGAGACAGTCTTAAGGGGTTGCCAATACTTCCATAAAGATCTCTGGAAAATACAGGGAAATTATACTTCAAAAGCCATAACAAACATTTAAAGACAAGAAATAGTTGTATAACTGCTTACAAACACACACGCACGCACACAATCTCTCTCTCTCTCTCTCTCAAATACACACACATACATTATCTTTATTTTTATCTCTTTCTCTCTCTTTCACGCACACAATCTCTTTCATACAGACATATACTATTTCTTTCACACACACACAATCTCTCCCTCTCACAAACACTATCTCTATCTCTTTCACACACACTATCTCTCTCTCTCTCTTTCACACACAAACAATATCAATAACAATAAAACATGGTCTACTGACCCATTTAGTAAAGCAGTAACTCTGAATAAGAACTAACTGACAGACTGACAACCTATCAAACCCAAACCAGCATAGAAAACAGACATAAAAGGAAGGACATTAAGGAAGCCCTACCCTACAAATATTTCCAGACTTAAGGATCTAGGGAAGGAAGAAAGGACATTGAGATGCCCCTAAAACTATTGGGGGTTGAGAACTCAAGGAAGGGAGGATGAAAGAGGGAAAGGACATTCAAGTGCCCTTAGGACTCTATTAGGGGTTGAGAACTCAATGAAAGGAGGGAGAAAGGAAGAAAGGACATTCAAGTGCCCTTAAGACTCTATTAGGGGTTGAGAACTCAAGGAAGGGAGGGAGAAAGGACATTCAGGTGTCACTAAGACTTTATTGGGGGTTGAGAACTCAATGGAGGGGAAAAGGACATTCAGATGCTCTTAAGACTTTATTAGTGGTTGAGAACTAGAGGGAGGGAGGGAGAAACGATATTCAGGGGCCCCCGAAGACTATTGGGGGTTAGAATTCAAAGAAAGGGGGGAAGAGAGGAAGAAAGACATTAAAGTGCTGCTCAGATCTATTAAGGTTTGAAAACTCAAAGAAAGGAAGAAATAAATGTTAAAGTGAGTTACTTACCCTAACTGAGCCCACAATGGGTTGTATGGGTGTGTTCTGGCCAGAGCATCCAACTGAGATAAGAAATATTTTATATATATATATATGTGTGTGTGTGTGTATAACGACAATAACATCAGTATAGATAGATTAGAGATATAGAGATATTCAGACAAGGCCAGCAATTACTCAGTGCATTACTGGTACTTTATTTTATCAACCCCGTAGATAGAGATAATAATGAAACCAACAAACAGAATAGAAACAATAGGGTGAGGTGGGAGGGAAGGAACTATAAATGTATACATTTACACTCATATATGCATACAAACAAATCATACGTACATATATACACACAAACAGATATATATATAATACACACACATATATAAATATATATAAACACACACACACATATATATAACACATACACACAGAAACAAATCATACACACACAAACCATACATATATCATCATCATTGTTTAACATCCATCTTCCATGCTAGCATATATATATACATATGTGTACACACACAAACAAACCATATATATATATATATCATCATCATCATCGTTTAACGTCCATCTTCCATGCTTGCATGGGTTTGGATGGGAGTTTTCCCACTTGAGGCAAGAGTGGTTGTCTTGCTTGCATAGGACTGTCTGGCGGGTTTTCTACGGCTGGATGCCCTTCCTAACACCAACCACGTTTACAGTGTGGACTGGGAGGTTTTTACCGTGTTACCTACACGGCCACATTACAGCGTGGACTGTGTGTTTTTTTGTCGTGACACCTACACTACCTCATTTGTTTCGAACTGGATGTTGTGGTACCAACATAACTTTACATTTTACATTGAAAGGGGTGGTGTGGATGGGGTAGTGGGACAGGGGTGTATTTTTGTTAGAGGTGCCTAGTGACTGTAGTAGGTTTCACTTTGTACTTAGGTAAGGCGGGTCGTCTGTATTACTGTGTAGTGCCAAAGATCTCGGTCCAGTGACATTGTCTTGGAGAGGTGTAAGTGTGTGAGGTCGGAATTTATCAAGTCGTCCCAAGTTTTTCTGGGTCTGCCTACTCCGTGACTACCGTCTATTTTTATTGCCCTGCACTTTTTTTATACAGCTGTCGTCTTTCATGCGCATCACGTGACCATACCAACGTAGTCTTCTCTCGAGTAAACAACATCTGATCTCTCTTATTTCTAATTTTTCCCTTAGTTCGTTTATACTTTGCCGTTCACGTATATTACTATTACACATCCAGCGGAGGTCTCACTGCCATGTAACATTGCTGTTCGTATGCAGGCGTCATACAGCCTGCCTTTCATTTTTAGGGAGAACCCTTTAGCGGCTAATAGTGGTATAAGCTCTCTGAACGTTTTTCATCCAGAGCACCCTCCACCACTGCTGATTTTGTCACCCAAGTAACGGAAGGTGTCCACTATTTCTATAGAACCATCTGTGTAATGGAATGAGCTAGTATTCTGTGGGCACTTGCTGCTACTTATTGCACCAGAGCACCGGCCACATATAAAATCTATATTCTTAGTTAGCTTACCTGTGATCCCACTACATCTTTTATGCACCCATACTTTGCATTTGGGACATAAAATGGAGTTTCTACCTACTCCTTTCCTACACACTGAGCATGGCAATTTCCAGGATGGGACCGGTGCCCTATTTTCCTTCCTACAAACTAGAATTTTAGTCTTAGACAGGTTAATTTTAAGGCCTTTTGATTCTAGTCCATGCTTCCATGTTTGGAATTTCTTCTCTAGTTCAGCCATTGATTCAGCTATGAGCGTTAGATCATCTGCGTATAGGAGTTCCCATGGGCTGCCGGTCTTGAACTCCACTGTTATAGCCTGAAGGGCAATAATAAATAGTAGGGGGCTAAGAACGGAGCCCTGATGAACACCAACTTTTACACTAAACTCTTCACTATATTCCTTGTTAATTCTAACCTTGCTGACTGTTTCTTTATACATGGCTTGTATAGCTCTCACAAGCCATTCATCAACACCTAGTTTTCTAAGAGCCCACCAGATAATGGAACGGGGGCCTCTGTCAAAGGCTTTCTCCAAGTCGACAAAAGCTAAGTATAGGGGTTTACTTTTAGCTAGGTACTTCTCCTGTAGTTGTCGTACAATGAAAAGAGCGTCTGTGGTACTTTTACCTGACACAAACCCGAACTGCATTTCATCTAGATCAATTCGCTCTCTGATTAGTTGCGCTATTACTTTTTCTGTGACCTTCATGACCTGGTCGATTAATTTAATGCCTCTATAGTTATCCCTAGATAGGGCATCTCCTTTACCCTTGTAGCAGTTAATGATGTTGCTGCTACGCCAGTCCTTCGAAACAACCCCATTCTGTATGACTTGGTTTACTATCCGGGTGACCATGGTGTGTCCCACCGTTCCAGAAGCTTTCAGCATTTCAGCAACTATTTCCGAAGGCCCAGCCGCCTCACCCGTCTTCATATCTCTGATTGCCTTACTTATTATACTACCTTCGACTAACACTGCCGGTCCCTCTATTGGGTCGATGTGGGGGAGACTGTCTTTCTCCCATTTATTCTCCTCATTTAGAAGCCTTTCGTAGTGACACTTCCAAGCTACCTTCTTATCAGCGTCAGTGATGGCAAGTACACCATCATCATTAAGGACACACTTCTCCCCGACGATATCACGGTTTTCCTTGACACATTGCCTAGCAATCCTGAACACCTCACGTTTTTGGTCCTCGCGTTGTAGAACATGCTTGAACTTTCTTTCCTCTGCTTCCCTTCTTGCGAAGTACACTTGTCTCCTAGTTTCCCTCCTGGCCACTTGATAGTCTTCTCTACTTCCCCACGTTTATGGTATAAAAGAAGTCGTAGACTAATATTCTCTTAGTTGGTTCATAGAGACGTTCTCTGGCAATGAATGGAAAAAACGAAGATAATACGTTATATGTGGAGCGTGGAGAACAATTGCACGCAAAGACAAAACTACACACACACCAGTATCACAAGAAAGTATGAGTAGGGAAATGGGGGAGAGAAAGAAAGGTAGAGATAGAAACTGACCCATTTAGCTGAATGTTTGTCCATGTATTTCTTTGATGTTGTTCCACCCGTGGGTGTGACTGTGGGTACCCAGGCCAGGTGATACGTTAGTACAGCACTGATTACTGTACTCATAAAGCTGGAATAGACAAATACATGTACCTCATTAGTAGACATACAGACAGGCATACACACAGAATGGAATGGATCTGTTGGTTTTAAAGATGAGTATTCCAGTTGTTTGATCAATGGAACAGCTTTCTCATGCAATTAACAAGTGGCTTAATATTCCACAAATACATGTACCCTTGAGTACTCCACACATGTGGTGATCTATATGATAAATGCACCCAGTACATGCTATACAGTGGTTGGTGATAAGCAGGGCATCCAGCCATAGAAAGCTTGCCAAACAAAGGTTTGGGAAGACCCTTCAGTTGTGTCAAAGACATGACAACCTCCCCTCTGCACTCAATAGAACATAAGACTATATATAAGAGTTCAGTCCCACTATGTGGCACCTTGACCAATTGTCTTCTACTATAGCCTTGGGTTAACCAATTCCTTGTGAGTGAAGTTTGGTAGACAGAAAATATATGGAAGCCTGCCGTGTGTGTGTGATAATGTTTACTGTTTGTTTATGTCCCATAGTTAAGCAGTTCGATAAAAAGTGATTGATAAAGTACTGGGGCTGATATGATCCACTAAATCCTTTTAAGGCGGTGCCTCAGCATGGCAGTAATTTTATGACTGAAACCAATAAAAAAAATAACAAATCAAGAGAATAGAATACTTTGTTCTTGTATTTGTTATTTAAGATTCTTTATGTGAAATCATGTGTTGAAACAGATACTGCTGTAAATTTGTGACAGAACGATTAAGCTTGCATGAGGCCCATGTGTAATTATTTATGGGAGCCTTATGAATATCATAGGACTCCTAGCTGTAAATTTCATTTGGAACCTTATGTACTATTTATGGTGGCAAAAAAATAATTTGGAATTCTTTAAGGCTACAGACTAGTCAACCCCACCCTATCCCACTCCACACCCAATTTGCCACTGATTGGAGAGGGTCATGCTGTCATTTAAAACATATGCACTGGTCCATTTCCAATTCTTTTGTTTCAAAAGAAAAAAAGGTGGAGTAGAGAGATGAAGAGAAGACAGAGAGAACAATTGATATGGTCACAAGCTGTGACAAAAGGCCTTCAACAATTAATTCATTGATTAATTAATCAACTGATGAATGGATTAATTATTCCATCATTGTAAGTCCACTTTTCCATGCTAGCATAGGTTGGACAGGTACATTTTATTGTGGCACCAGTGCTACAATTTTACAGAGTGTAGTGGGTGCATTTTAGTATGGCACAAGCACTAATTACCTGAATAATAATGGTTTCTGATTTAGACACAAATCCAACAATTTTGGGAGAGGGGAAAGTCGATTAAATTGCCCTCAATGCATTACTGGTGCTTTATTTTATTGATCCTATACTATAAAGCTGAAAGACAAAGCTAACCTCAACGGGATTTGAACTCAGAACATAAAGGGCTGTAATTTTATGGCATTACCTGAATAATAAGAAAACCTAAAATGAAACTGACTGGTGCATTTGTTTTAATTGATAGCATGACCCTCGCAAAATACAAGAATAAAATACTTACAAGTGTGTATTTTTGTTTTCAAATTTATCAACAAGTGCTGTGAATTGTTGCATAAACTTATTGCAGTGGACATATTTGTAATTACTGTGTGCCATCATACTGATCCACACAGGTTCCGAGAGGCGTGGAGCTGTATACAGGTCATGTAGGTCACTTCGTAATATTTCCAAACCCTGTAGAGATAACAAGATTGTTAGTGTTATTAATATAAAGGTTTGTTAGCTCGATGCAGTAGTGATTCTAACTTTAAACCTTAGAAACACTGACTGAATGACTTCTCGTTCTTTCAGTTAGTATTTGGTTTAATTAAAACTCTTTCATTACCATATTTCTAATGAAAGACACTGGATATGATTTTTAATAATAATTTTGAAAATAAACAAGAATTTGGAAAGATTTAGTACTTCTATGACTAATTTTCTCATTGTTATGTTTAGAACATAAATATTCTTTCATAAAATTATGATAGAAGGGTTTGAGATAAGTATAAACACTTTAAAATAAATAATTTTGTATCAGAAAACCAACAGCAGCAGTTTCAGGCAGTTTGATATCAAAAGGGTTGAGGTAGGTATAAAATATTATGAGAATTACCTCCATCACTATTGACAAAAAATATTTCTTGTTGTTGAAGGCATGGTTCACAGTTTGACTGAGTTTCTCTAAATGACCCTCAAATAATGGAATGTGAGCAAAAAAGAATGTCAGGAACAAACTGAAACGAAGAATGAAAAGTCAGAAAAAATACAAAGTCGATTGTTTTAGTTTCTTTTGACATTTAATTTTGAAAATAACTAGCTGACCCTGTGAAAATTCTATGATTTAATCAGAAACAACTATTAAATATTAAAGATCAATATGACGTTTTAAATATCTAAAACAGCTTTAGTAATCTTTATTGTATCTTTACTAATGAACAGATCATTGTGAAAATTTTAGTTTTAGAATAAAAACTTGAATTTGTAATGGGATGCAGTCATAGTACTGTTTTGTACTTTTCAAGAAAGTCTTACTCATGTGGTTTGTTAATTCAAATTTTTATGGTATCTTTACTAATGAAGAGACTGTTGTGAAAATTTGCAGTATTATTAACATAAAGACTTTAATTTTTCATGTTATGCAATCATAATGCTGTTTTGTACATTTTCAAGAATATCTGGCTAAAGTGGTTTCATGTGGTACAGGACATTAAGAGCTAAAGAAAAGTAACAATAAATACCTATTTTTTTCTT
Organism: Eledone cirrhosa; assembly: GCA_964016885.1. Classification (NCBI taxonomy): domain Eukaryota; kingdom Metazoa; phylum Mollusca; class Cephalopoda; order Octopoda; family Eledonidae; genus Eledone; species Eledone cirrhosa. The sequence goes on along the minus strand of OZ024745.1, from coordinate 29,111,668 downwards.
CATCATTCCATAAATTAAATAACACAGCAATCCCAAGTTTGTTTCTTCGAGATCTCGGTAAAGATGATGTCTGCAATTGAAATGAAATATCGTTATCATCAGCATGATCGATCCCCTTTGTCAACATTTTACACTTGCTTTCTAAGATGACATGGGTTGGATAACTTCTTACTGCCCAAGAGATTTCTTATTCAGAGTTACTACCTTCCTAGATGGGTCAAAGGCTAACATTTCACTCATATATTCCATTTTTTTACCTGATTTCGACTGCTAGATGTTCTTCATGACACCAACAACTTTTCAGTGAGTATAGGGTAAATTTTATCTTGGCACCAACACCAGAGAGGTTGTCATGTCCTTGACCAGACTAACGACTCTTCAGTACCTACGATAACTTTCTACATATACTCAAATATAAGCTGACACCCTTATTCTATATCTGAGAAATAGGCGAAAATCCAAACCCTGTTTATAAACTGAGGTAGCTAATCAACATATTTCTTAGATGATGTATATAAGCCAACCTCCCATTTTATCATGGATGTTTTGGTCACATATTCCTTGGCTTATATTCAAGTATATATGGTAATCATTTTACAAAGTGTACTGAATGCACTTTATCATATAGAGATTGCCCTGTTCTTGACAAGACTAAAGAATCCTCTTTATATTGCCCTGACTGTTCAACTATCAAACATTTTACAGTGTACTGGGTGCATTTTATCGCAGTTCCAGTACTACTGCTTAACAGAGTGTCCTGGACACATTTTATCGTGTCACGAGTACTGCCAATTTATTGAGTATACTGAGTGCATGACTTACTTCAGATCCAAATATTTCTTGCGATCCTTTCCTTCCACGTGACTCCAGGGATGTTTTCTGGGCCCTCATCCATCTTCTGTGGAGACTGTTGTAGCTGCTAGCAGTGCTGCTACCAGGTGAGGGGAACGAAGTGGTGAAACTGTCACTAGATGTTACTGCAAAAAAAAACAAATGATGATCAGTTAGGGAGCTCACTGAAATTGAAACCCTTAGTGGAGTGGGGTCTAATGGAGTGGAGATTAGTGGAGCAGTATTTAGTAGAATGAGGTTTAGCAGAGTAGAGTGAAGTGAGGTATAGTGAAGTAGTGTTTAATGAATTGAAGTTGTGAGGGCCCAAGTTGTCGACCTCCTTGTGGTGGGCCCTAGAAACTGATCTTTGTAACAGTCTTTTACACAAGAAAAAAAGTAGGTTTTAATGAAGTATCATGTAGTGGAGTAGGGTACAGCAGAGTAGGGTACAGTAGAGTAGAGTACAGTATAGTAAGGTACAGTAGAGTAGGATAGGGTACAATAGGGTAGGGTACAGTAGAGTAGGGTAGGGTACAATAGAGTAGGGTACAGTAGAGTAAGGTACAGTAGGGTAGGGTACAGCAGAGTAGGATACAGTAGAGTAGGGTACAGCAGAGTAAGGTACAGTAGAGTAGGGTACAATAGAGTAGGGTACAGTACAGTAGGGTAGGAGAGGGTGCAGCAGAGTAAGGTACAGATTAGTGACGTAACCCTTTCATTATCACATTTAATAATTTTGAAAATAATTTGGAGCGATTTAGCAAAGTAACAACTTTTTCGTTATTAAACTGTTGTTTGGAAAATAAAAGGTTCTTACATAAAATTATGATGGAAGCTTTTTAGATAACAATTTAAAACAAGCAGTTTTTTTTAATAGAGAACCAGGAGTGGTTTCAGGTGGTTTGGTATGAAAACAAAATAGTATCATCATCATTTAACATCTACTTTCCTTGATAGCAGGGTTGGATGGTCCTTTACGAACAGTGTCAGTACTGAAGCAAGGCTACTGACTTACATATGGTCCCATGTTCTACTGAGTACATTTTATTGTGGCACCAACACTAAGGAGGTTGTCATGTCTTTGATACAACTGAAGGGTCCTCTTAACCCTTTGTTTGACAAGTTTTCTATGGCTGGATGCTCTTCCTATCACCAACACTAGGAAAGTTACCATGTCTTTGACATAACTGAAGGGTCCACTCAAATTTTTGGCAAGCTTTCTACAGTTGGATGCTCTACCATCACTAAAAGTGGCCAGCAGCTGTTACCAGGAATCAGTAGAATATTAAAAAAAACAACAGCAAAAAAAAAAAAACAGAAAGTGATACCTACTTGAAGCCCTCCCACTGTCTTCTTCAGCATCATAGTTCCTTAGCGGCATATCCACTGGTAAGCTATGGGCTGCAGATAAACAACATAGATTTAGTATTTCACATTGGGATATATAAACAAAGAGATAGAGATAAAGATATATAAACAAAGAGATAGAGATAAAGATGAACATCCAAATACATTGGATGTTCATCAGCATCATTTTACATGACACTAATTCATTAAGATGTTACAGTCAGAGGCTGAACAGGTTGAACAAAATCTTGCTCTTACATTCCATCTATGGCATGATTTCTACAGTTCAATGTCCTTCCTAATTGTAACCACTTTACAGAGTGGACTGGATATCATATATTCATTCATTCATTTCCTTTCCTTTTACGTCCGCTTTTCCCTGCTTGCAAGGGTAAATAATATTATCATCTCTGAATGAACAGTTTTCCTTATTCACTTTTTACACCTACGGGAATTTACTATACATAGTATCATTTCCATTTAGCATGGGTTAGATGGGTCATCCATACCGGGAGGCAAGTCTGGCCATGGTTGGCCATGTCGAACCTTGCTCTGACGAGGACTATAAATTTGGCCGGGTATTTTACAGCTGGATGCCCTTCATAACACCAACATATATATATATATATATATATATATAGTAAATAATAAACCAAGAGTACAAGTAGGATTATATCATTTTATTAGTTTTACGTAAAACAAATAAAATATAATTCTATCTATATCCTTGGTATATTATGTATTAATCATCATGCTCTGCGAAGTTACATTCATACAATTATTGGACGAATTTGTTTAACGATGAATGTTCCAGTTGATTGATCAATGGAACTGCCTGCTCATGAAATTAACCTGCAAGTGGCTGGGTATTCCACTGATACATGTATCCTTAATATAAGTACTCAGAGAGGTTTGGTGTAATAAGGCTGGCCCTCTCAACAAGCACAGTCCATCTGACAAGCTTCAAACAGTTTCTGTCTATTCAATTTTACTCACAAGGTTTGGGTCGAACTCATTTCTACAGCTGAGTAAACTAGAGTAACTTGAAATAAAGTGTCTTACTTTAGCACACAAAACACTGCCCGGTCTGAGAATTGAACTCACAACCTGATGATTGTAAGCCCAATGCTCTAACCACTAAACAATGCAGCTTCATTGTGTCTAAATTAGAAAACAATTTAAGAGCAAGAAAGAGAGACTATGACAGCAATGGAAGGCTCTAATTATGTTATACTCACCTATATTGCCCTTGGAACTGCTACGTTTCAAAGAGCTTAAATCTACAGGTGGAAGACTGATGCAAGAGTCACTATCAACTTCACTGAAACAAACAAACAAAAGAGACGTGTGATTTAACCCTTTCATTACCCTATTTCTAATTAAAGAAACTGTCGATGATTTTTCAATAATTTTGAAAATATTCAATTAAGCTGGTGTTTAAAACTTAAAGGTTTTTAAATAAATTTATATTTAGATTAAATATAAACACTTTAACCTTTCTGTTACTATATTTCTAATGAAAGACACTGTCTATGATTTTTTTAAATAATTTTGGAATTAATGAAGAAATTAAAGGGAATTAGTAATATAACTTTCTTATTATTAAACTCATATAATTATGATGGAAGGTTTTTAGATAAATATAAACACAAGTCTAGTACTATAAAAGCAAGGGTGGTGTCAGGTGGTTTACTATAAAAAGGGTTAATGGAGAACAACAGCAAATTAGTTGCAACAATCCATAAAGGAGAGACATTTTCAATATTAAATTCTAGTCATGATAAAGATGGCTGCAGAACCTACGAGAGATGATTTCTAATTTAGGCATAAAGCCATAATATTTTGTTAGAGAGCAAAGTTGATTACTGTATATACTAGAATATATCCGATATGAATATAAGCAGATCCTACTATCTTATATCTGAGAAATGGAGGAAAAATCCAAACCTTATTTACATAAAATTTGAAGTTGGTGAAAATTGTCAAAATATTGACCCCAAATATAAACTGACTCCCCTTCTACCATTAATTTTTTTGGTCAAATATTCCTTGGCTTATATTCGAGTATATACAGTAACACTACCACAGAACTTGATTGGAACTTTATTTTGTCCACCTAAGAAGACCGAAAGGCGAAGTTGACCTCAGCAGGATTTAAAGTAAGCATATAAAGAACCACAATGGCATTTTATCTGACACTACCAATTTATCAACATCACCACTAACAACAACAGTGAATGACCTCCCACCCTACTGTTTGCTTTTTAACACACATACCTGCCGGTTTCTTTCTTTTCTTGTTCAGGTAAGAAAACTTTGGTTAACATAAGTTGATGTGGTGATCTAAAAAGAGAAGTCACAGAATTACAGTTGAAATGAACACACAGCAGTTTAATCCTTTTGATATCAAATCCCTTCAAACTGTCCCTGGCTATATGTTGTAAAACTTTATTTTAATTCTTTCTGATACCAAACTACTTGTAACCATGTCTGTTTTAATATGTTTATACGAGAGCCGACTGTAAAGTTCATAGGCTGACTATGAAGTAGTGATGCTGGAGTTGTGAAATCATGCATTAATTTCAACTCTTCTTAATAACTGCATTGTTTCTTTCCAGGGACTATGTTGAAAAATAAAACTCATTTGGATATTCCATGAGAGTATCTTGGTCAGTCTATGAACTTTTCTGATGCCCATTGTATTTATCAAAAACACTTATTTTTTGCCAACTAATTTCTGGGAGAGTCATGAAGGCAGAATCGTCAAGCATGACTTCCAGTGGATTCAGTCAAAATCAATTGATATGGCTGGATCCCCAAGTGAGACCAGCCAAGCTCGTAGATGTTATCCAACCGTCTTGCTCAGAGTCTAACACTGGATCTCCTGCCAGTTGGTTTTGCCCGTAAAATCTGTCAAGTAATTATTTCCTTAGACATTCTAAGAAGTAGCAGCTCTACATGTAACAACACCTTCATCTCTGAGCTACACACTCTATTGAGTGGCATTATTAAAAAAACCTTGATTGTATTCTTTCGATCATTACCCACAATGTGTGTGTGAGAGAGAGAATAAATAGATATATTGGAAGAATCAACCAAGTACTGTACTGGTACTTTATTTGTCGTATTCAGAATGAAAGGCAGAGTTGACTTTTGGCAGGATTTGAACCAGTGTGTTATGGGCTGAATCAAATATAACAACAACTCTGCACCTACATCATCACTTTCCATGCTGGCATGAGTTAAACAGATTGTCACAGTCTGAAACAAAACGAGTTGGAGCAATCCTATCTTGCTCGTCACATCCAATATTTGGAATGGCTTTATAGCTGGATGCCTTTCTTAATGCCAACCACCTTAAAGGGTATACTGGGTGCATTTTTTGTGACACCATTTTCCAGGGTGGACTTTATTGTGGCACCAGCACTAGAGAAGTTGTTACATACTAGACCAGACTGATGAGTCCTCTCAAACTCTCTATTTTCTCCACTTTATTGCTAAACATTGTCACCTCCAATTTCTCAACTTTTACTTGTACAGGCAATCACCGTAACTGAAGTAATTAATAAATATAATAATTAATCTCTACCTAAGAATGTGTACTTTGAGTGAAGCTCCTTTGTAGGCCATTGCAACAGAACCAAATATCATCTCTTCAAGAATTTCAACATCACTGCCAGTTCTGGGATACTGTAAAGAAGAGATAACGAAATAAGACAATTTACAAATGACATGATAACAACACCGAAAACACCACTGCACATGCCCATGACACACAGAGCTGTGCTCAGTAATGCAGTGACAGCCCATAATGAAAATAAGACTAATAACAGGGTCAGCAATTTGGGGAAGGGGAAAGTTGATTAAATCAATCCCAGTACTTAACTGGTACTTTATTTTATTGACTCCAGAAAGGTGGCAGTTGAACTCAAAATGTAAAGGACTATGCTGCAGAGTACCAAATGGGGGAGGAGCATTACAAAGATAAGTTACATAAAGTGTGGAGTTTACATAAAAATCAGATGAGAACAAAAACAAAAGAAGTATACAAAGTATATATGTTGATGATACAGTCTTATGTCTTCCTGGTAGAAGGAGATCATCTAATAGGGACAATCAAGGAACCCCATAAGTCCAGAGTCACCCTGATCACCACAGTCAAGTACCCTCTTCCAATGTTTCTTCTCCAACCTACAAACTCATGCTGAGAACAGAACCATTCACTCTTGCCATTTTCACCACAGTTACACCCACCTTTTATATAATTCAGTGAAGAACACCTCTCATTCAACTCTCACCTTTCTTTTCAACTAGAACTTTAAAAAATCAATGAGAGCTTCACCAAAGAGGAAAGTGCCAGTCCTACCGATGTTGTCAGTTAAATTTCTATTCATTTTGCATGTTTCTTTCAATATATTATGAAAAACGCTAGAGTGAGAGTCAACGTTAAAGAGCTTTTTGATCGCCTCTTTTTCTATCAGCCATGCCTTCATCCACAGCAAGAAATAGGTTGGTTATAAATTATAGAGAAGAATGTAGACTTATATATCTTCTTTTTTTTTTTTACATAACATTCCGTCACTGTCACCACTACTGCTAACCATCCTTCTATCATCAAACATCATTATCTCTCTTTGACATCTACCACTCTCACCATTACTCTTCCCTGCTGCTATCAATCACTTGTTCTTCCTTCCCCTACCCTCACACTCATGTTTGCCATAAAAGAATGAATGAAGACTGCAGAGAGTAATGGGAACTCTTTGGCCTTGCTGTGGGCATAACACTCTCTCTTGTGTTGATGTTATGATGAAATGCATCCACTACAATCTATAAAGTGGTTAGCATTAGGAATGGCATCCAGGTGTAAAAACTATACCAAAAAGTAAGACATGGTCCTCTGACCTATCTAAGTGTGTAGTAAGTCTTAGTAACTCTGAGTAACAACTGATTCAGACTGTGATGACCCATCCAACCCATGCCAGCATGGAAAAGCAAATGTAAAATGATGATAATGATGATGATTATATAATTATTACTAATTTATAAACAATGAACCCATTCATAATTTATTAACAATGGGACAAAGACACGCCAGAATAGGTTAGGAGTAATTAGTGTTATTATAGTAATTAGTAAACTACAATGAATGAATTTCAGCTGAGAAATATGACAGTGTGGGTGGGAGTGGAGCAGTGAGTGGAATTTGGTACAGTCACAGATATTATACATATATACAGACAGTTCAACATGTGTACATATGTCTAAACATATCACAATCAACATTTATTTTCCATGCTTACAAGGGTGAGACAGGTTGACATGTATGGAGACTAGACTGAGCGCGTGATTACGTCTTGCATATACATTCCATTTTTCCTATTGGTTTCTATGATTGGGTGCTAACTACTTTACAGTATGTACTGGGAACATGGTTTCTACAGCTGGATGACATCCCTCACACCAACCACTTTACAGTGGCACCAGCACTACCACCTTGCCGGGTGGACTAGATGTTTTTCATCATGGCACCAGCACTACCTCGTTACAACACAAGAGTGCTAGGTGCCCTTGGTCAGGCTCAGGTGAGATTGAAGGAAGTGAAGGTGTATAAATGGGAGATATGCAGGCTATAAGGTGGTGGGAGGGTGGTGATACAAATATCCAACCATGGGCAAGGAAGTGCCAGGTTATGAGGGTGGTTTTGAAGCAAGTATATAGTGCCTGATATTGTGAGGAGTGCTTTGTTTTCCATGTTGGCTTAAGTGAGAGGCGTGCAGGATACATGCTACTTTGATAGAAGATGAGGGAACTCACCTTAAGAGAGGACTCACAAGCACCAAGTCAATGGGAAGCAAGTGGGTGATGTCTTAAATATTGTGGGGTGTATCTTTTTTTCTTTATTGGCCTGGGGTATAGGGGAAAAGTGGGTCAAGGATATAAGTGTGAAAGGAGGGCTGGCATGAGTTGGTTGGAGAAGAGGAATTAGGAATACACTAACAGGTGGGGAGCTGAATACTGTTCCACCTCTGCTTCATAAGATTTACAATGAAGGTGGGCAGGGGCACAGATTCTGGGAAATCACTAGTATTCATAATATATATTATAAGGACAGACGTTAAATGATGACAGTGCTGATTACATATATATATATATATATACCAAATCAGCAGTGGGGGTGGATGTTGTGAAAGTAGAGCAACACACACACACATATATATATGAAAATGTGAGAATTCCGAAGGTAGAAAATAACTAAAATCAGTCGGTCACAATAAATAATAGAGGGGTGCATGGGTTTGGACGGGGGTATTCCCACTTGAGGCAAGAGTGATTGTCTTGCTCGCATAGGACTGTCTAGCAGGTTTTCTACAGTTGGATGCCCTTCCTAACACCAACCACATTTACAGTGTGGGTCTGGGAGGTTTTTACCGTGTTGCCTACACGGCCACATTACAGCGTGGACTGTGTGTTTTTTTGTTGTGACACCTACACCATCACATTTGTTTCGGCCTGGATGGTGTGGCACCAACATAACTTTACATAGGAGGGGGTGGTGTGGATGGGGTGGGGGTGGTGGGACGGGGGTGTATTTTGTTAGAGATGCCTACTGGCTGTAGTAGGTTTTACTATGTATTTAGGTAAGGCGGGTCTTCTCTATTACTGAGTACCGCCAAAGGTCTCGGTCCAGTGACATTGTCTTGGAGAGGTGTGTAAGTGTGTGAGGTCGGAGTTTATCAGCTCGTCCCAGGTTTTTCTAGGTCTGCCTATTCCGTGGCTACCGTCTATCTTTATTGCCCTGCACTTTGTTATACAGCTATCGACTTTCATGCGCATCACGTGTCCATCCCAACGTAGCCTTCTCTCGAGTAAACAACATCTGATCCCTCTTATTTCTAATTTTTTCCTTAGTTCGTTTATGCTTTGCCGTTCACGTATATTACTATTACACATCCAGCGGAGCATGCAAGCTTCGTTCCTCTCTAGTGTGCGTATATCCTCTTCACACAATGCCCAGGTCTCACTGCCATGCAACATTGCTGTTCGTATGCAGGTATCATACAACCTGCCTTTCATTTTTAGGGAGAACCCTTTAGCGGCTAATAGTGGTATAAGCTCTCTGAACTTTTTCCATCCAGTTCTGACTCTAGCTACTGTACTTTCAGAGCACCCTCCCCCACTGTTGATTTTGTTACCCAGGTAACGGAAGCTGTCCACTATTTCTATAGAGCCCTCTGCGCAGTTGTAAGAGCTAGTATTTTGTGGGCACTTGCTGCTACTTATTGCACCAGAGCACCGCCCACATGTAAAATCTATGTTCTTAGTTAGCTTACCTGTGATCCCACTACATCTTTTATGCACCCATACTTTGCATTTGGGACATAAAATGGAGTTTCTACCTACGCCTTTCCTACACACTGAGCATGGCCATTTCCCGGAAGGGACCGCCGCCTTATTTTCTTTCCTACAAACTAGAACTTTAGTCTTAGCCAGTTTAATTTTAAGGCCTTTTGATTCTAGGCCGTGCTTCCATGTTTGGAATTTCTTCTCTAGCTCGGCCATTGATTCAGCTATGAGTGTCAGGTCGTCTGCGTATAGGAGTTCCCATGGGCAGCCGGTCTTGAACTCCTCTGTTATAGCCTGAAGGGCAATAATAAATAGTAGGGGGCTGAGAACAGAGCCCTGATGGACGCCAACTTTTACGCTAAACTCTTCACTATATTCGTTGTTAATTCTAACCTTGCTGACTGTTTCTTTATACATGGCTTGTATAGCTCTCACAAGCCATTCGTCGACACCTAGTTTTCTAAGGGCCCACCAGATAATGGAACGGGGAACTCTGTCGAAGGCTTTCTACAAGTCGACAAAAGCTAAGTAGAGCGGTTTACCTTTAGCTAGGTACTTCTCCTGTAGTTGACGTACAATGAAAAGAGCGTCTGTGGTACTTTTGCCTGACACAAACCCGAACTGCATTTCATCTAGGTCAATTCTCTCTCTGATTAGTTGCGCTATTACTTTTTCTGTGACCTTCATGACCTGGTCGATTAATTTAATGCCTCTATAGTTACTCCTATCTAGGGAATCTCCTTTACCCTTATAACAGTTAACGATGATGCTGCTATGCCAGTCCTTCGGAACAACTCCATTTTGTACGACTTGGTTAACTATTAACAGCATCTCAGCAACTATTTCCGAAGGCCCAGCTGCCTCACCCGTCTTCATATCCTTGATTGCCTTACTTATTATATTACCCTCGACTAACACTGCTGGTCCCTCTATTGGGTCGATGTGGGGGAGACTGTCTTTCTCCCATTTATTCTCCTCATTTAGTAGCCTTTCATAGTGACACTTCCAAGCTACCTTCTTATCAGCGTCGGTGATGGCAAGTACGCCGTCATCATTAAGTACACACTTCTCCCTGACAATATCACGGTTTTCCTTGACACATTGCCTAGCAATCCTGAACACCTCACGTTTTTGGTCCTCGCGTTGTAGAACATGCTTGAACTTTCTTTCCTCTGCTTCCTTCTTGTGAAGTACACTTGTCTCCTAGCTTCCCTCCTGGCCACTTGATAGTCTTCTCTACTTCCCCCATCCCGCCATACTTTCCAAGCCTGCTTTTTGGCCTTAATTGACCCCTCCACCTTACTGTTCCACCACCATGTTACTCTCCTCCTGCCAACAGGCCTGCTCCAGCCACAGACTTCGTCTGTCGCCATCAGCAGGTTTGCTTTCAGAAATTCCCACTGTCCCTCTATATTGTCCGACTCTAAATGCTCTTCCTTACTGTCGAAAGCATCAAGTAATATGCTTTGAAATTTATTTCTGGCTGTGGGGTCCTTTAGCTTCCATATTTTTCTCCTGAGGATAGTCCTCTTCTGCTGTCGAGTACGTCTCGTCCTGACTATGAGGTCGCTAATTATCAGTCTATGTTGGGAGGTGCATTCTTCATGGGGGAGGGATTTAGTGTTTACAACAGACACTCTGTCACGTCTTCTGGTAAGGATATAATCTACCTGGCTTGTGTGTTCCCCGGATCTATAGGTAATCAGGTGATTGTCACCTTTTTTGAAGTTAGTGTTACAGATAGTTAGGTTATTTGCGTCACAGAATTCCAGGATTCTGGAGCCTTCCTCATTTCTAGTACCAAACCCATAGCCTCCATGGATTTCGTCGTAGCCGTCACAATGTTGTCCAACGTGACCATTTAGGTCGCCTGCAATAATTATATAGCCACTGTCGGTTATTTTGGAGGTAGTGAGCATCAGTGTCTCATAGAATCTGTCTTTTATAGTGCCGGGCAGTTCGGATTGGGGTGCGTACGCAGATATTACTGTCACCGTAGTTCTATTGAGGACAAGTCTTATTTTAATTATTCTGTCGTTCACTCTATTTACGTCTATTATCTTATCTGCCCACTTTTCTGCTACCATGATTCCTACTCCACCCAGCCCATCGTCGTTTCCCACCCAGAAAAGCTTATAACATCGTTTTTTACCCTCAATGAATCTAGCAGACCCACCCCTCCACCTGGTCTCTTGAATACAACAAACATCGACCTCCTTACGTTCAAGCATTTCTACAACCTCGTTAGCGTGACCCTTTAAGGTGCCTACATTTATGGTACCAACTCTGAAGTTTTGGATTGCGTTTGGAGGGGGTTATGTTAGCCGTCCGCGGTCGAAACAAAGAGGAGTGCTCGCATTCTCGTCCACGAGGTGAATTTGTCATTATCTTTGGCATTGTCGCTAAGCGTCCAGATTTTTCTCTCTCTTCCACTCTCCGGGATTCCGTAGTCCATCCATCCATCATATATCGAAAGGCAACCAGGCAAGCGATAGTATAGGCCTCTGGCTTATGATTGGTCCGCGTAATAATAATGGTGATGCGTGGGGGCTCTGGCTTATGATTGGTCCACGTAATAACAATGGTGGTGCGTGGGGGCGAGAGGGAGGGGTGTTGGGTAGCTAGCTAGAAGGTAATGATTGAATGAGGTCCTCGTATTTAACAAGCGATTAACAAAAATACAAGATTTGTTCTGTTCAATACGACAAAAACTCTCGTATTTAACAAGTAATAACAAAAAATACAGATTTGTTTTAGGAATACGGCCGCTACATTTAGGATTTGGCAAGATTGGAGGTTTGGACTGGATACGAAATAGAAGTGTGGAGATGATAGAAAAATATGTACATTACGTTACATGATATACCGTGGAAGGAGCAGCGATGAATTTGGCGAAAGTAATTTACTTGAAGGGGTTTATCTTATATATATATAGCTAAGAGAGAGAGGGGGGAGGGAGAGAGAGAGAGGGGGGGGGGAGAGAGAGAGAGAGAGAGAGAGAGAGAGGTATATATATATATATATGTATATATATATATATATGTATATATATATATATATATATATATATATATATATATATATATATATATATATATATATACACACATATATATATATACACATATATACATATATATATATATATATATATATATATATATATATATATATATATATACACACATATATATATATATATATATATACACACACATATATATATATATATATATATATACATATATATATATATATATACATCCAAACCCATGCAAGCGTGGAACATGGACGTTAAACGATGATGATGATGATACATACATATATATATTTATATATATACAAATATATAAACAATAAAATATTTACAAATATTTAAACTACTGTAAATAATCACACACACATTTAAATATCTGTTTGGCTATTTAAACATATACATATGTAAGTCTAAACAAAACCACCATTAAGCAACAACAATATGAAACCCCACACCAACAACAACACAAAGTAATCCACAACAACAACACCAACAACAATAACAATATAAAGCATCAATGAGTTAATAGATAGCACAAAAGTTCCAATATCAGTGATATATACACACACACACACATATATATATATATATATATATATATATACAGACACACACATGTATACATATATATATACACAAACTTACATACATCAACTCTCCATAATATTCTTGATGTAGTCACTAACTGACTCCACTGTCTGCCATGTAGTATATTTGATATTTGATATTAATGTATAATGTATATTTGTAATATTTATTTTCATTTAAATTTCTTCCGAAGATGTTTTTCTTTATTTTCTACTCACCCAAGTTACTTATAAGATCATAACTAAATGTCTAATGATTATATCACACTGAAAATATATGGCAATTATATACTCTCATATATAACTACATACAAATAGAGTTATACATTGTTTTACCCTTGTGTGTATATATATATATATATGCTAGAGTGGAAGATGGATGTTAAACTATGATGATGATGATATATATGCGAAAAAAACCACAAACCCTCCATCTCAATTCTACTTTTGAAAAGCATAAGAACTGTGAAACCGGTAAAGGCAACAAATAAATATTCTTAAAAAGACTCCAGTTGCATTTTCGATTTCATCTTTTTTCCTTATACTTTCACTCGTGTAAGACATCTCGTTTTTTTTTCATTTAAATAAAAACAACCTCATTTTCTTATATATATATATATATAACCCATGCTAGTGAGGAAAAATGAACGTTAAAAACGGTGATGATTGATATATATATATATATATATATATACGCACACACACACACATGTATACATATACCCACACACATTTATACATGCATACTTATACACACACACATACAGGGTCCTCTCGAGAGACGGGAGCCCTAATGTCAGTGAGAAACATATATATGAATCTTCCAAGTATTTTAGCTTATTCTAAGCTGCTACAATGTAGGTTTAACTATAAAACAGCCAAACAAGTTGGACATCTGTCCACTGGTTTCTGTCTCTCAGGATTTAAAAGCTAGACATGTTCAGCTATTTTATGGATAAATCTGCAGAGTATCAGAGTGCTTACAATAAGCTAACAATATTTTCAAAATTCAAATTTTCTCAATGCTTAGTAAAAAATATTTGATATATATAAGTATAATATATAAATATATTTATAAATATATATATGGCCCACTGGTGAGACAGGAACCCCTGGATGGGAGTCATGTACCTCCAGTGGAGACACTTACTAGTCCGTGTGAACATTTTGCAGGGAACATCACAGCAGTGTTTCGGCGGACATGCAAGAACTCCTAGAAATAGACAGTTTATAAAGAGATGAAGAATGCAATTTGACATACACCCACACATACATGCATACAGATATACAGACATATATGGAAAGGAAAAGAAGGGCCCCATAACTCCTTACAGAGTTATAGGGGCACAGTCTTGACACATGGCAAGTCCTGAGCATTTTAAACATGGCAGAGCACATCCCTCACCAGATCTGAATATAGCTGAAATGTTATAGAGAAGAAGGGAAGTGACAAAAAATGATAAAAAGGTGTAGAGGAAGTGTTGTCTCAATAACTGGTACTTTATCAACCTCAAAACGATGAAAAGTAAAGTTGACATCAGCAGGATTTGAACTCAGAGCACAGTGAACCAGAACAAATACTGTGGTAGTAAATCTTAATGACTGTCAATTCACAGCCTTTTTATATACATATATACACATTTGATGGTGATGATGATATAGATACATATACACACACAGATATATGCATACATATATATACACAGACACACACACATATATACACATTTATATATATAAATATATATATATATATATATATATATATATATATATAGACACAGATATATATACATACATAGATATATATATAGCTAAATTTTTTTTCTTTCTTTTTTTATTTATATTCACACATACATGTGTGTGTGTATGCGTATATATATATCAATCATCACCGCATATGTGTGAATATAAATAAAAAAAGAAAGAAAAAAAATTTAGCTATATATATCTATGTATGTATATATATCTGTGTCTATATATATATATATATATATATATATAGACACAGATATATATACATACATAGATATATATAGCTAAATTTTTTTCTTTCTTTTTTTATTTATATTCACACATATGCAAGTTTAGCTGCCCCCCTATGGAGTTGTATCTTTATCTCATAGGTTATTAAGATGACTTAATGACAGGGGCCCTAGAGCTATCATGAAAAGAAACATGGAATGAAGTGTCTTGCTCAAGAACCCAATGATCTGCCAGGTTCAGGAATTAAACACACAGCTTTGAAACCAACACCCTACATACATTTTCAGGTATATAAAAATACATAAACATGCATACATAACAATTGCATCAGTAGCAACTGAGTATGACATGGTAATATGTACAGTGCTTTAGGTGCCTATTGTGTCACAGACTCAGACAGCTTCATAACCTTCCCTCTGTTGATCCAGGGGAACATATAGGATATGGCAAGTGGGAGAAGAGGGAGAAAGCAGCCCCAGCACTGGGCTGGTACTTTATCAACCCTGAAAGGATAAAAGACAAAGTAGACCTTAAGAGACACAAACACCCTCCTGACCCTCTTTCCCTTCATCCAGCAGAACATCAAGGATATGACAGCAAGGATATGACGGCTGCACCAACACTAGGCTGGTACATTAGCAACTCTGAAAGGATGAAAGGCAAAGTAGACCTGAACCTCTTTTACTTGAGCCAGCAGACCTTGAGCTAGGTCGTCACAACTGTGAGGAGAGAGTGAGCTGGGCTAAAACTTTCTTTGTTAACCCCGAAAAGCTGGGCTAAAACTTTCTTTGTTAATCCCGAAAATATGAAAGACAAAGTAGAGTTCAACAGATACAGACATTTCTTGATCCTTCTTCCCTCAATCACGTGGAGCATTTAGGATGTGACGACTAGAAGGAGAAGTGCCTTGATCCAATGGAGCATTGAGGATGTGACAACTGGAAGGAGAAGTGCCTTGATCCAATGGAGCATTTAGGATGTGACAGCTGGAAAGAGCAGTGCACCCACACTGGGCTGGTACTTCATTATCCCCAAAAGGATGGATCTCAATGTACCAGCTCAGTGTCGGTACAACCCTTTCTCCTTTCAGCTGTCTCATCCTGGATTTTCTGCTGGATCAACGGGGGGGGGGGGGGGGTCCATATTTGCTTTTGATTACATAAATACATACAGATATGTATACATACATTATCAGTTTTTATGTCTGCTTCCAATGTTGGCATGAATTGGACCATATTTTAGGAGGCTCCTTAACCTTCCAGCCTCTTTCTTTTCTTAACTTTGCTCTTTCCTGATGAAGGACTAACGTCCGGTACATTGAAACATTCATTTTCCAACATGCGCGAAACTAATAAGATTTTGTGTAATTGTATCCCTGTGTTTGCCTTTTTTATCTTGAACTATATATATATGTGTGTGTGTGTGTATAATATATTGGTATTCATTATACATTGATATAACACTATCAAATATAGTAAAATTTAAAGAAAAAATATATTATAAAAGATGAGTTATGCATAAGTTTAACCTGTATATGTAACTGTCATCTGTTATATTGATCGATCGATCAAATCAACTGACAAGATCTCAAACCTCATTTGCTTACTGAGTGGTGTGGAACTCGTCAAATGGGATCAAGGAAACAATGTTTCGATTGGTATTTCCATTACTGATACTATCTACTGGTTGCAACTCCTGATAGATTCTTTTAATCTCTTTATTAGTATCATTCCATATGATTGTTTAAATGCTGCATAATATATGACTAGCTTAGTTGTCAGAACATATCTTTGGTGGAACAAACATCAGCATTGGCCCATCTAGTAGTGATCTCTATCAAGTGTGCCAATGTTAACACTAGTTGTATATTGTGTAACATTGAAATGATCATATGGAATGGCATTAATAAAAGAGATACAATATTTAAACACAGCTGCTATGTTCATGCCTCCAATCAGTTACACAACATACATTGAGTTCTGCTTGAATACTGGTCCACTTGTTCTATGTATCATGCCTAGAAAAGGCATGTTGATACAGTAAGGCTGTATGGTTAAGAAACTTGCTTAGCAATTATTGGGTCCCACGTTCAATCCCACTGTATATATGGCATCTTCGACAGTGTCATTTACTGTAGCCACAAGTCAACCCATTAATTGTGAGTGAAATTGGGTAGGGAGAAACTGTTTGGAAGCCCATCAGATGGACCATACTTAGAATTGAAAGAGACAGCCTTTTCATGTACTGTGTCACGTTAAATCTCCCTGCAAACTACATTAAGGGTACATGTGCCTGTGGAATGCTCATGTACCTATGCATTAATTTTATGATGAAGCTGTTTTGTTGATTGAACAAATGGAACACTCATCATCAAAACTGACTGAAGTCCATTCCACCAATAACACGCACACAGAAATAGCCATCGAAACGGCTTGGGCTCTGCCGTCGGGGTCATACATTTTCCTATATATATATATATATAAGTATATCCCTGGTTCAATCGGGGGTTACCACAGTAAGTAAGGTACTCAATACATAGCACAGTATAGATATTTAATATATATATGTATGTGTGTATATATATATATGTATGTATATATATATTCGGGTTATAGCTACTGTCGCTCGGAGAGTAGGATTGGCTCAGTGCACAGTCTTTCCTCGCTTTAAAAAATATCTTCACGCACAGGCATTGCACGATAGAATTAATTAATAATTATTAATAATGGTATATCGTGCAATGGCCATACACAATAACGAGGGGGCAGCCATCATGTATATATATATATGTAGAAGTTCTATTTAAATTGTTGGGATACAACAAGCAAATATTTTTATAACTGATATAAAGCACTCAACAAATTATTGGAGTAAAAATACAATATATTAACAAATGGAAACTATATTTATAAAACCATATTTATTTCATTATACATATTTCAAGGACACCAAGTTAAATTATGGTGTGCTTTCATCAGATAAAATATAATATAGAGCAGTTTTATAAATAAATATTGACATACCCTTAAAGAATGCGACCATTTCTGTTGGAAGCTCCCGGATAGTGGGGTTATAAATTTATTTATACTATTATGTAAATTAGTTTCGGATATTTTTAAATCAGAGATTTAAATAAGCCGTTGGGTTATGGAGAAAGAGAGAGAGAGAGAAAAAAAGAGAGAAAAAAAGAGAGAGAGAAAAAAGAGCAAACTCTAAGAGGAAAATAAGAAAAGGAGAAAGAGAAGAAAAAAGAAAAGAGAAAGCGAAAGCTCTAAGTGATAGGTTGTTTGAATTAGCTTAACTTTTGAGATGAAGTGAAAGAATAAATATTTAATGGATGAATAGAGAAGTGTAAATAAGCGTGAATGGAAAATACATACATAATAGGAGAATTTTAACCATTGTTTAAATATGATTAAATGTTTAGTTTATCATTTAAATTATTGAGATCTATACATTAAAAATTGAGATCTATATATTATTAAGAAATCTATATATTATTAAAAGAATATATTCATATATATATACATATACATACGCACACAGATATACATATAAATATATATACATACACCTACATATATATACATATACATACAAACTATAAAGGATTTTTTAATTTAAGATATAGGAATTTTCATAAACTTATAGATTTTTTATAAACTTATAGATTTTTCGGAGAAAATCTTAGAAAAAACAGAGAAAATCATTTCTATATAATATCAAAACAGCATGAAGGAAATTTACTTATATTAAATGTTACAAATGTTAAGATAGTAAAGGAAATTTTAGGTTATACACACCTTATGTTATTATACAAATTTTTTTTAATATAAGTTTTATATCTAATAAATCCACCTGTTATGTAATTGTGACTGTTATTATATAAGTTTGTTTATCACGAACCTTAAGAAAATCCTTATAAACAAGTGCAATCGAATTGTATTCATATATATATACATACAATCCCCACATAGACGTACTTACATATACAGGTAGATATGCATCACACATATATATATATACATACATACACACACACATATATATATATACATACATATATATATACACACATACATATAGAGAGAGAGATATATAAATACAGTACATAGTATAATTGAAGTACATAATATATATAATATAAAATAAAATTTAAAAAAAATAAAATAAAAATAAAAAAATTATATTACGATTTGGAAATATAATTATAAGCAATATAACTTTAAATCAATATAATTTTTAAAAATATTATAGAATATTTCAAGCTATAATTTTAAAATAATAATATGTTTAATAGATTCAGTATAAAAATTTTCTTTGTATGTTTAACTTAATTTTATAGCCATAAGAAAAAGAAAGAGAAACTTTCAAAAATAGGAGAAACTTTCAAATAAAATATTTTCCCCTTTTAAGAGCTTTCAGTGTGTTTCTCTAGAAGAATTTTTTATTTTTATTTATATTTAGGAAAAAAAATTTTTTTAACTTGAGAGTTTAAGCAGTCAAATGAAGGAATCTAATGATTTATCGATAGGTTCAATATATTAATAGAATTAATTAATTATATATTACATTTTAAATTTATATTTAAACGTTGAGTTCAATCTATGTCTGCAGCAACTGAATAAATTGTTCTTTAGGTTCAGGGAATTTTTGGTCTTTAATATAAAGAATATTTCCTCTATACAAAAATCACAATTTTCTGAAGAGGAGTTAAAAGGAGTAGCTTTTGAAATAATATTCCAAAGCAACGAATATTTAACGTTCTTTAATTTGAGGTCCCATAATAACCTAGATAGAGAAGTTGAAGATTTTTTGTTTGGATGTGTAAAAGAGTTTTTATGGTTATTGAAACGGGATTTAAAATCTGTGGAAGTAGATCCTACATAATTAAATGAATTTAAATTAGTTTTTACATTACAATTATATACTATATTTTTAACTAAGCAATTGTTATTTAAGGGACAGTTAGATTTATTTCTACAGTTACATGTGGCTAGCTAGGTTAGGTGTTGTGGAGAATGAGATTTTAATGTTATTTTTATTAAAGAGTTTGTATATCCTATCTAAACATTTCCCCCCCAACCATAGATATTACAAACTCTTTAATAAAAATAACATTAAAATCTCATTCTCCACAACACCTAACCTAGCTAACCACATCGCATTCAGTAACCATCATAAACTAAGACAGTATAACTCCCACACCGCAGTACCACCACCCCTATCAAATACACCACGCCACTACACCAATACTTACTCTAGTAGCACACCTCCCCCATCTAATCCTTCTAACACTGACCAACCGCTTAGGTTAAACTACCCTACTCTCACTAACCGCAGAAGCAACTGCAACTACCGTTACCCTAATGCATGCCCACTAAATGGACACTGCCTGACACCCAACATAGTCTATAGGTGCACGGTTAAAACTGCTTCGAATACCAGCTCCTATATCGGGTCTACCTCTAACCCTTTTAAGGTACGCTATAATGCGCACTCTTTTTTCCTTCCGAGACCCTAACAACAGATGTTTGACATCTCTAGTTAGGCTCATTAAAAACCTTAAATTAACCAACATTGAACACTCACTAACATGGGATATCTTAGCTAGGACCCAACCGTTCAATGGACAAAGAAAATCTTGTGATCTCTGTATTACTCTATCACAACCTCTACCGATTAACGATAGAATGGAGGTAACTATTAGCTGTCAACATCGAAGGGCTAATTCCTTCGCCAACAGAATATTTGACCCAACATAGTCATCTAGCCCCTTTTTTACTTGTAGCTAATAAGTTAAATAGCTATAAAACTTAGATAATAATAAGTTACCTCCCCTACATTGTCTCTCAATTAAAAAATTAAAAAATTAGCACTTAACTATAAATTACCCACGATTTCTAATCTCTCGAGGAGTTACTTCCTCTGAAACCACCCTCTAATTAGTAAGGTAAATATGTCCATTGGCGGCCATCTTGTTACCCACATGCAGCCTCGACAGAAGAATACTGCTTGATTATGGCAGACAATTGATACACCCAGGACACCATAGTGAAATACCAATATATGGAACATTACATTATGTAGCATTCTTTCCTTATTTTAATTTATATTCCTTTGAAGTGCCGATGAGCCGCTCTATCTTTAATTATGTTAATTATTTTCAACTGAATCAGATCAATAATGATATATAGTTATTTGATCCAGAAATATTATATGGAGTAGCGAAACAATTTTAAACGGACATTATTATTATTATTATTATTATTATTATTATTATTCTCTACATTCCTTACATCAAACTAAAATATGTTGACAATCTTTTAATAATGTCTTCCTTGTGAAATTTGTGGTCTTGCTTTGCTTAACTAATATATATATATATATATATATAAACAAGGTTTAGTAAATAATGAAAAAGTTTCAAAATAAATTTAAAAAAATTGACTTTACCTACTATAGTTACCTTTACCGATCGGTTTTGAATCCCAAAAATAAAACGGAGACCATACGGCCTTCATTGCAAAGGAAGATTCTCGTCAGAAGGTTCTTTTCATTCAAAGAATATAAAATTCCTGAATTTAAATCACAAACTAGCGCTATCAAAAACTGTTCCTGGGATGAGAGTGGATGATGTAGAACAGGTTTATCAAGGGCCGTAGCAAAGATAGAGGCAAAAGGAGGTACAGAATCTTTCTTTGCAACAAAGGCCGTATGGTCTCCGTTTTATTTTTGGGATTCGAAACCGATCGGTAAAGGTAACTATAGTAGGTAAAGTCAATTTTTTTTAATTTATTTTGAAACTTTTTCATTATTTACTAAACCTTGTTTATATTTGTTCTGGCTCGTTAATTTATTAACCCGCCATTGAACCACACTGGCATTTGGTTGGACAATACATGCGTACCTTGGCGCCTTGTGCGTGAAGGAACGTATTTCCTATATATATATATATATATATATATATATGAGAGAGAGAGAGGTTTAGTTATATATATTCTTTTAACAATATATGAATCATCCATTTGTAAAATAAGCATCACAACAATCAAATATGTGCGAGGGGGGCTAGATTTGTTTGATAATTTAAGGACAATGTCCTTTGATATCTTCTTCCCAAATTCTCTTTCTCAGACACATGGTGTTGACAAGATGATCAGCAGTAGAACAGCCATCTTGAACTACCTACCTATGTATCAATTTTCAGACAATAAAAACAACATCAATCTATCTATTTGCCTACTGACCTACCTAACTATCTATCTGTCTATCTACTACCTATTTAACCACTTAACTACTTATCTACCAACCAATGTATCTATCTTTGGATAAGATCAACAATAGCAACAAAACAAATCCCAATAGCAGTCTGAAGACAGATAGATATATATATAGGTAAAACGAAGCCATAATTTAGTCTATATATGTTTGATAATGGTTAAAGAAAATATGGATGAAAATTATTATTGATTCTAAATGAAAGTAAAATGAAATACGCTGATGGTTGGAGTGATAAGAGGGAGACGATCAAGGGAAATTGAGGATTGAAGCATCTTTACAAAAAATGATGTGATCAATGAATCATTAAATTAAATAAACTCCATCAATTTAAACAGGAACTCATCATTAATATCATTGTTTTACATGCATTGGACATGTCATAGTCCAGTCAATACTCAAGCAGAGCCACTGACCTCCAAATTGTTACTAAAGGGTGAAAGTGGAGCATGTGGACGGATAAGGACAGGTCATGTTTTATGCTGGTTGACAGGTCTTCACCAGCACAACAATCTTCGCAATCCTTTGTCATCTCTGTTGTGAGGTTGAGCTTTCTATAGCCAATGCTCATTACTTCATCCTAAGTTTTCTTGAGACTACCTTGAGTCTATTTTCTCAGTTAACCTGCCTATAATCCCACAAGATCTCTTGTGGGTTCATACATACAGTGTACACCTTATGCAGTTTCTGCCCACCCCTTTTTTTACATATTGAGCTTCCTGTCCTCCTTCCAACTTATTAAGACTTTAGTCTTTGCTAGGTTAACTGTTAACCCTTTCGAATCTCGTGGAGGTTTTTTCGGTGCCTGGAATTTAACTTTCCCACAGAAAAGAAGTTTGTACATGTTCTGTCATGAGGATCAGAGGCATGAAGTGTTCCAGATTGTAGGACAGTGTGCTAAATGAAGGAAAGTGTGTTTCAAATGACAGTGGAGCACTTGCCCTGTTTGATGCCAAGAAGAAAAAGGCATGCAAGTCTACACATACACACACATATATACATACATACATACAAGATCAACATCACCAGGGTTAAATGAGTTGTCACATTATGAGGCTAACCAGGTCAAGTCTTGCTCATATGGATTTGTTTGGGGCTTGGTCTCTACTGGGGTAGTTCCTCTTCCTTCCACTCATTCTCCACATTGATTAATTTCTCATAGCATTTCCAGACCTCCTCCTTCTGAGCACAAGTGAACTTCTAAGTGTGCCTATGCCATTTGAAACATACTTTTCCTTAACAACATCCTGATTTACACTGACACATTGTTTCATAATACAGAACACTTCACACCAATGATCCTCATGTCGCAGCACATTAGCAAACCTCTAGATGCTATGTAAACCTTTCATCTAACTTTTCTTTTAGCTACTTGGTATTGCTCTTTGACACCCCCATTTTCTTAATCATTCCATGTCTATTACCTTTAATAGCTCTATTTACAATGCTGTTCCATATTCATCAGACTGGTACTTTGCTCCAGACAAGGGTCTCTTCAGTAGCTTGAAGGAGGTTGTTCCATTGAAACTTCCAGTTATCCTCTATATCATAGTATATATTACTCCTGCTTCTCATCATACATGTCATGTAGAGCTTTTCCAAACCTATCTTTAACAGAGAGGTCATTTAGTTTCCATACACTGCTTCTATAGATTGTCCCCCTTTCCTTATTCTATCACTAATAACTAAGATGTGGTTAACATATATAACTAGTGTATCTATGGAGTATATATAACAACGGTGTCTATAGTGTATATATATATATAACTAGAGTATCTATACATAAAGTGTATATGTACATAACTAGAGTGTCTATAGTGTATATATACATAAGTAGAGTGTCTATATATATATATATATAACGAAGGAAATGTGGTAAGGAACCAGATGGACCATAATGCACCAGAGTACTCAATACTTAGGGTAGTAGAGTGGGTAATAGGAAAAAGTATGACCCTGACGGCAGAGCTCAAGCCGTTTCGACAGCTATTTCTGGACCAGAAATATTAAGTCAGAAATAGCCGTCGAAACGGCTTGGCCTCTGCTGTCGGGGTCATACTTTTTCCTATATATATATATATATATATAACGAGAGTGCCTATAGTGTATATATATATATACATAACTAGAGTGTCTTTAGTGTATATATACATAACTAGAGTGTCTATAGTGTATACATATATATAACTAGGGTGTCTATAGTGTATATATACATAACTAGGGTGTCTATAGAGTATACCTATATATAACTATATAACTAGGGTATCTATAGTGTATATATATACATAACTAGGGTGTCTATAGTGTATATATACTAGGGTATCCATAGTATATATCTATATAACTAGAGTCATGCTATCATGTATATACATGTATAATGCTCAGGATCTATATAAATATAAGAGATGTGCTTAACATATAAAACCAACACAACATACCTCAGTGTTCTCTTCCATCTGTGGGAAAGCCTTTGAATCAAACAGCAGTTGTCGGCCCCGTAAATCACTGTCCAGGTACACAACTAACCTGACCTGCTTCTTGTCAAACTCAGGTGAAATCCATCTGAAGGAAAAACACAAGAAAATAAACTTTATTTCTATTGTCATAGTAATTTTTTTTTTTTATTTTTTTTTAAATATCATTTTACTTCCATTTTTTCTCGTCCTCAATGTTGTCATGAGTTGGGCCTAGTAACCTCTAAGACATATCGGGAACATGTCTCAATACATTCAATATTTATAGCTGAATGCTTTTCCTAATGTCAACTACTTTACAGAGTGTACTGAGTGCATTTTATAGTGGCACCAATACTACCACTTTACAGAGTGTACTGGGTGCATTTTACAGTAGCACCAACACTACCTCTTTACAGAGTGTACTGGGTGTATTTTATAGTGGCACCAGCACTACCTCTTTACAGAGTATACTGAGTGCATTTTACAGTGGCACCAGTACTACCTCTTTACAAAGTGTACTGAGTGCATTTTATCATGGTACAAGCACTACCACTTTACAGAGTATACTGGGTGCATATCCACCACTGTGATCCTGTTAAGAAATATCATCACCACCATCACTGCCACTGACAAATAGTAAAGAATCTCTAACCATGCCCACCCCTACTTCATCCACCCCTGTTCATTAAAGCATAGTTTCAGCTTGCTATACCCAAAGTCCATCAAGTTAAATAGAATAATCACAACACAACACACGAGAAAGTCATTAACATGAAGCTATTTCCAAAATTAATCATCATCATACCATTAACACTACTTCCATTACCAGTGACAGTACCACCATCACTATAACTTTAAGCCACCACCACCATTACCATCATCACTATAAACAATGTCACTACCACCACAATTAGCACTAACAGCATGATTTCAAACCACTCTTATCACCATCATTATTACGCAGTAAATATATTTCATAATTACAAGTACTTCACTTATACAGTATTCATAAATTAGAATGTGTGAGTGTAGACATTATTGAGGGTAGGCTGAAAAGTTCATAGGTGATATATTGCATGCATTAATTTCAACTCTTCTTATCAATAACTGCATTGTTTCTTTCCAGGGACTATGTTGAAAAATAAACTTCATTAACTTATTCCCTGAGAGTATCTTGGTCAGCGTATGAACTTTTCAGCCAACTATCATATGCATGATGGGTGTATACATGAGTGTGAGTGCATATATGAGTATGTGTAGATATGTATGTGTGTGTGTGTGTGTTTATGTGTGTGTGTATACATATATATCATGCCAGCAAGGGCCAACTACTGTAGAATGGTGATAATGATGATAGTATGAAATTTTTGTCTTTTTACTTGGTAGATCTGGAGGAGGAGAAACAGACAGTGACCATGGCCTTTACAGGTCCTCCAACACTGGAGAGATCGATGTTTACAGGGCCACTTCTTTGTGAAAGATGAGCAGGAGAGCTCCAGAAGACCCTCTGGAGAAGGAGGGACATCATACACCTCAACATCACCGCTAACACCATCACCACCACCACCACTGCTAATACCATCACCACCACCACTGCTAATACCATCACTGCTATCACCACCACCACTGCTAATACCATCACTGCCATCACCACCACCACTGCTAATACCATCACTGCCATCATCACCACCACTGCTAATACCATCACCACCACCACTGCTAATACCATCACTGCCATCACCACCACTGCTAATACCATCACTGCCATCACCACCACCACTGCTAATACCATCACTGCCATCACCACCACCACTGCTAATACCATCACTGCCACCACCACCACCACTGCTAATACCATCACCACCACCACTGCTAATACCATCACTGCCATCACCACCACCACTGCTAATACCATCACTGCCATCACCACCACCACTGCTAATACCATCACTGCCACCACCACCACCACTGCTAATACCATCACTGCCATCACCACCACCACTGCTAATACCATCACTGCCATCACCACCACCACTGCTAATACCATCACTGCCATCACCACCACCACTGCTAATACCATCACCACCACCACTGCTAATACCATCACTGCCATCACCACCACTGCTAATACCATCACTGCCATCACCACCACCACTGCTAATACCATCACCACCACCACTGCTAATACCATCACTGCCATCACCACCACTGCTAATACCATCACTGCCATCACCACCACCACTGCTAATACCATCACTGCCATCACCACCACCACTGCTAATACCATCACTGCCATCACCACCACCACTGCTAATACCATCACTGCCACCACCCATACCACTTCTAACACCAACACCACCAACACCACTCCCACCATCACCACTGTTAACACTATCACCACCACCATTACCAGCACGTGACACCTCCCAAACAACAACAGTTGGCTCTGTCTATGGTGGAGATCATTCTTGGCATATTCCCAATACAACTTTTATTCCAACAAATACCCTTTACTATGTACCAACCTCCTCCTCCTCCTCCACTGAACATAGCTATTCTTCATCTACCTCCTCCTCCCTGCTTCAAAAAAAAACACAAATCTGTCTCATGAACTGTGTGTGTGTGTATGTGTGAAAATATTCTTTCTCTCTCTCTCTCTCTCTCTCTCTCTCTCTCTCTCTCTCTGTTTGTGCAAGTTTGTGATTTATGCATGTGTGGGAGTGCTTGTGTGTGGAAATGTCTACATTTTTCTTTACTGGGTCAAACTGTGACCATACTGGAGCAATCATATTGACCCCCAGTACTGAATGTTTTTGTCAAACAGCTACGGAATATAAACACACACATACACACACAATTAAGGATGGTTTTCTGAAAGCGATTGAAAAAAAAAAATACCATAGTTCAATGACATTGCAACTCATTTCTACAGCTGAGTAAACTGGAACAACGTAAAATAAAGTGTATTATGCAAGGACATAATGCATCTCCCAGCCTGGAAATCAAACTCACAATCATATGATTGTGAACCCAACAATCATGTCATTATCATTTGGCAGTATCGGTAGAGGGTCGGATGCCATGCTTTGTAGTATAGAGTTACGGCCCTTTATGGTCTGAATTCAAATCTCGCCGAGGTTAACTTTGCCTTTCATCCTTACGGGGTCGATAAAATAAAGTACCAGTAATGCACTGGGATAATTGCTGGCCTTGTGCCAAAAGTAGAAACAATTATCATTTTTACATCCGTTTTTCCACGCTTCATCATCATCACCGTTTTATACGTCCATGCTAGCATGGGTTAGACAGGTTGCCCTGTTATGGGCAATGCCAGGTCAGGTGACCATCTCTTGCTCATACAGAACTGATTTTGGCTTCCTACCACCAACCTTATTTACAGTGACGACTGAGTGCTTTTTTACCGTGGCGCCTACAGCTTATATATATATATATATATGTATATATATATATATTTATATTTATATATACTAGCTGACATACCCAGTTTCGCCCAGGTAAATAGATGATAAGAGAAGACTGATAGAAGAGAAAAATGACTGTATTGGATGCGTTGTTTGGCTTATGGTTTACAGTACAAGGTTAAAAAGTGATTCTCTTGTATTCAATCCTACAACTTGCCTCATTTATATATATATATATTATAGTAAGTCCATGTTAATAAATCTGTTATTAGTTTTGGGGAGATAGATTAATAAACATTTGTGTAAGAAGGATTGAGTACTCAACATAGTACAGCTTTAGTGTTATCACGTAGGTGTGTGTAGAACAGAGTGTTCATTTAGTAATGAAAGTAGTATGTTAGATTTCACCAGATCCTATATATTATGTAATCACTGTTATATGTAATCCGTAGATACAATCTTATCAGACAAGTTTTTTCTACTTGCATAAACATTAATGATGTAAGTTCTTATGTGATATACCAGCTGACAGGCTAAAATGATATTTCTTCACCACTCTGCCAGCATATGGAGTTACTCAGAGGTGAGGGGAGGTGAAGTGTGGCTACTTTTCAGTCTATAGTTGGGAGTGGTTCCTATTTGCCCAATCTATTCCTTGTCACCCTCTCAATATTCTCTTCTTGTTGACATTTAGGGCAACTCTGGTTTATCAGCTCATACTTCTCAGTTGGTAGACGTTGTCATTTGGTGGCGCCAAGTTAGCAAGGTGGTCAGTGCTTTATGTTGTTGTTGGTGGTGGTGATGATGTTAACTGTTGTCCACTTAGTAAACATGTGAAGGAGATTCAGTGCGTCATAACATCAGTACAACAGAGTGACATTAAACCTTGAAGATAAATGTCACATCAACCCTTTCAAAAGCCACTAAAATCTAACTAAATGCTGAAAAATAACCTTGACAGATGTGCAAAGGAAGGAAAAAAATTGTTCCCAAAATATATTTAAAACAAACACATAAATTATAATATATTTAAATAAATTTGAAAGAAGACAAAAAAATTAAACTTACTACATTTTTAGATAATAAAAAACAGTGATATATGTATATGCTTATATATAAGTATGTGTATATATCATTTTACATTTTTCCACACATACACGTATACACACACATCAAAAATACAAAAGCTTAAATATGTACAGTTAAATAGTGTCAAAATGACCTAAAAATGATAAGTTACTATATTATTGGTAGACACAGACTTGTAATGTCTGGAGAGAGGAAGAGGAAGGAGAAAGTAAAGGAGAAAAAGAAGCAATGGAGAGAAGGTTAGACCAGTAGTCTGTAGACAGACAAAACAGCAGCATCAGGGGTCGTGTCTTTTAGTGAAGACCAGACCAATCAATATATTGTGAAACTAACCACCCATATTGATATAATAATGAAAATAATAATAATAATAATAATTGTATGTCTGTTTCTACTTTTGGCAGAAGACCAACAATTTGAAGGGGAAAGTTAATTAAATTGATCTTAATACTTAACTGGTACTTTATTTTATTGACCCCAGAAAGATGAAAGGCAAAGTTAACCTTGGTGGGAGTTGAACTCAAAATGTAAATGGCCATGCTACAAACATTTAGTGTGACTAATAATAATAATAATTGTTTCTACTTTTGGCACAAGGCCAGCAATTACCCAGTGTATTACTGGTACTTTATTTTATCGACCCCGTAAGGATGGAAGGCAAAGTTAACCTCGGCGGGATTTGAACTCAGAATGGCAAGAGCCGTAACGCTATGCGTCAAAGCATGGCGTCCGACCCTCTACCGATACTGCCAATCCACCTAATGATTTCATTTATTGGCCACAAGGGCCGACATCTAGGGGACAATGCAAAGACAGGGACTGTGGGGGTTTACAATAAGGTCGAGTAAAAGTGCACAATAGCAAGACCAATTCAACAATGAAGATATAAAAAATATAAAATAAACTATAATAATAATTGTTTCTACTTTTGGCACAAGGCCAGCAATTACCCAGTACATTACTGGTACTTTATTTTATCGACCCCGTAAGGATGGAAGGCAAAGTTAACCTCGGCGGCATTTGAACTCAGATCGTAAAGGGACGTAACTACGCTGGAAAGCATGTCTGACCCTCTACCAATACTGCCAATTCACCGCCCTATAATAATAATGCTTTCTTTATTAACCACAAGGTTTACACAAAGTAAGACATTAAGGACAATACAGGACGGTACAAATGGGGGGGAAAAAACAACAACAGAGGATGTAATAAAAAAGAAACAATGAAAAATAATAGTGGTTTCTGATTTGGGCACAAGGCCAATATTATTATATATTTTTTATTTGAGAGGGAGGGGGTCAATGTAATTGACCCCAATGCATAACTGGTACTTTATTTTATTGACTCCACAAAAATGAAAGATAAAGCTAACCTTGGTGGAATTTAAATTCAGAATGTAAAGGGACGCTTTACCAATACTGCCATACTGTTTTGTGGGAACTCCTGGATTCTTGCATGAGTAGAGGGCTGGCTACCTGCAGCCTACAGTACCATGCTACTTGTTCTCTTCAGTTATCTAGTACTTTCTTGATAATCAACAACAATTGGCTCTATCTTTACCTTTTTCATTTTCCAAAGTTAGGCTATCTCATTATTATTATTTCTTTTATTTGCTACAAGAGTGCCAAATGAGGGGGACATTACCTAATCTTTCAAGGACAGCTTCCTCTCAGCCTATTTCTAGATGAGGCTAGCCTGGTCATAATTTTGTCCTAAATCCTGTCCACCCGGAAGTTTGGCCCAAACCAAACCCCAAGCAGTTTAACATTGGCCTACAACACTATACAGAGCATGGATCTGTCTTTCCAACTGCTGAGCCACATGCCAATCAACTTATCAGGGTTTGTCTTTGGCCTAGACATCATGTCATATTCCTTTAGAACAGTGGCAACTATTTCCACTTTCATAGAGTTCGATACAATTATTGTGATGTCATCTATATATGCTGACACTGCTCTTGCAATCCCTTATCCCAATTCAAGAGAGATGCCCTTTAACAGCTCCAACTTCTGCAGTAACGGCTTAAGAACCAACACATAGAGAAACAGCAAAAGAGGACACCTTTAACAGACAAAGCACATGATGTTGAGAGGCAGTCATGTAGTCATTCACTTTGATGACTGATCAGATGTCACTGAGATCCGGAAATGAAACTGAATACAACAACTTCGAAGACAGCCATCACATAGCGATGGTCAGCCCTATCAAATGCTTTTGATGGATACAAATTAATCAGAGCCCCACTGAAACAAGATTTGTGACCCATCCTTTCTATAGTGTATCCCATTAGGTGAAGTTTGTTGTGGATGGATTTGTTCGGGATCGTACAAGTTTGCAATTCTCCAATTAGGCCATTGACAAGCGCCAACCTCTTTGATGTAAACAGCCTTACAGTTATTTTCTGCATTTGGGATTCCTACATTGTCTAAAAGAATTTCAAATTACCCAGTGCTTTAATTGTTTGTATAGAAGGTTGTTAACATCCAAGCTATACAGTACTGCCAGAGGCTACAGATCAATAGTTAGTTCAGAATTCAAGAGATATTGAGTTCAATTCTCCATAGTGACTGCTGACCACTTTTTTCTTTCCATAAGGATACTCTAACCCATTTTCTTAGATATTTATAGCAATCGACTGCTACAGTCAGTTTCTATGTTTGGAATTCCAACATTTTCTAATATATATATATATATATATATCCCTACCGCCCTGACCTACTTACACTCCCCTCACCCACTTCTACGTGCCTCACCTCTATTTGTGTATATATATATTTATCCCTCCTTTCCAGACTTACTTCCACTTCCCTCCCAGACCTTCCATTCCATCAATGCTACTATTCCACATGCAGCATGTTTCTTCCACTGCTACTAGCAACTGCTGCATGCCTTGCACTACACACATACATAAATAAACTTACACACACTTACAGATACACCTACACACTGAGACACAGACATATATAGACAGATGCAGGCACATTTCTTCTATGCCAGCAATATTTAGCCACAAAGATTCACCTCCTCCACCACCACTACCACTATCCGTCTACGGTGTAATGAATCAAGATGATAAAGTGTTGTTACATGATAGTAGATGTTAGACTAACTCAGCTGGCCTGTGAGTCACAAATGATGATGGTGGTGGTGGCCATGGCTGGAACAGAAGTTATTTATTTGTGTTGTCAGTCTACCATATCCATGTCTGTGTATTGGATTTTGTACTAAACTCCAAAACTCATCGTGTGCCAGATTGATTTTCTCCACCAACTCCTGCTCAAAACATACATCTGTTTGTTTGGCCACACACCCTGTTGCCCATGAGGTGAACTCCATGATACAGTCACATCAGAGCCCCTCCTGGTACTGGGTAACAGTAAGGTGAGCAGTTGAAAACATCGACTGGTACAATCAAGTAGGATCAATTAATATCTGGTCCTCACATATATGGTGTACCCCATCAGTACCAGGATTGGCTGACAATATCTGGGGTTGCAGTGCATAGAGGCTGACAGTATCTGCCTCACACCTGTGAGGTTTAGCTAGCCTCCTACAAGGTTGCAACTCAGATTTTTGGGAGTGTTTTAATGATAGAGGCCCAAGTACTATGTTAGGTGTGTGTGTGTATTTGTTGTTACAGCTCACCCCATGTAAGTTTAACTGGCTTCCTACAAAGTTGAATTTCATTGGATTCTTGGATGCTTCAATGATAGAGCCTCAAATCCTATCATGAAAAGCAATATGAAATGAAACATCTTGCTCAAGAACACAATGCACCATCCAGTCCATGAATGAATCCATGATCTTACAATCATGAGTCTAACACTCTCACCACTAGGCCATGCTCCTTCATAAGTGAAGATGGTTTCTGCTGTAGATTAGAATGGAGAGATGGAAGATATCTTAGGTGGGTGATGTAAATATTGTCACAAGGACAGTAATTTAAGCAGCAGGTGTATGCTACACATCAATGTCTCCTAAAACTAGCTTCTGAGGAAAGATCAGGGTTCCGTGAGAAAGTATCTTTTAACCCTTTCATCACCATTATTTTACACCCATCTTTCATGCTAGCATGGGTTGGACAGGTTCGTCATGGTCCGTGATCAAATAGGTCAGGCAACCATCTTACTCATGCATTCCATATTTGGCATAGTTTTCTATGGCTGAATGCCCTTCCTAATGCCAACCACCTTACAGAATGTGCTGGATGCATTTTTTTCATTGAACCATTACAGAGTGTACTAAATTTGGTCTCTTCCCATCCTCATTGTTGAGGGTTGGGGACCATGGACATTTGCACCACTGCAAATCTATATGATACTGTATGTTTATGATTTATTGAGAAAAGTAACGTCGATGGGTTCTGGATCCTTGTCCAACCATTACCTAAAAACTGGTTACCGAGCTGCAGTTCATTCACCTTCATCACAAAGACAAAGCTGTTGACCACTAGAAAAGTTATCACTAAGGTGACTATGGAGTCACATCTACCACAGTTGTGATCTTTTTTCCTAGACAGACTGTTAACCAAAGCTAACAAGCACTTACAGAGTTTAGTGGGTGCATATTATTGTGGCAACACTACAGCCACTTTACTAAGTGGACTGGGTGCATATTATTGTGACACCAACACTAGAGAAGTTGTCCCAAGTTTATCCAGACTGAATAGTCCTTTCAATGAAAGACACAGCCTATAATTTTCAAATAATTTTGTAAATAATCAACAATTTGGAGAGATTTAGTAATTTAACTGAATTTCACATTTATCTGATGCTCTCCCAAATCTACCGCTTACGACATACACACACAGACACATATGGGTGAGCATGTATGTATTAGAGTGTAAGTATAAAAGAGCAATTGAATAAGTGAGTGAAAGTGTGTGGATGCATGTGAATGTAAGAGTATATGAGTGAATGTGTATGAGAATGAGAGAGTCTATGACAGAAAGTAAATAGGAGTGTGTGTGTGTAAATGTGAGTTTCATCATCATCATCATCATTGTTTATGTGAATGTGAGAGAATGTATGAAGCAGAGAAATTGAATGGGAGTTGTGTGTCTATGTGTGTGAATCTATGTGCATCTGTGTATGAGTGAGTGTATGACAAATTCAGAGTGTATATGGAAGTGAGAAATTAAATGGAAGTGTGTGTGCACGTGTGTGTGTGTGTAAAAGGAAGAATGTAGGAGAGTGTATGAGAGAAAGAGAGAAAGTAAATTAAAGTGTGTGTGATTATGAGAAGGAAAAATTAGTGAAAGAATGTGTCAGAGGGAGAGTGAGAGAAAGAGTATAGGTATGTGTGTGTGTTTGTGTTTATTTCTATAGACATACTTACATACAGACAGGGGAAGATAGTCTTCCATTAGAGCACACCTAGTTAATGAAGTCTGTATAACAACAACAATTAGTGAAGAACTATTTACAACTGACTGGTTGTTGGTGTTTGGTCAATGTAATGGGACTGTTTATAGCACAAACAACAACATATCTAGTCCACCACCATGACAATACCACCAAAACAACCATCATCACCACCACCACCACCATGATCAGAAGCACAACCAGTGCACCACTACCAACATATCCACTACTATCATCATCCTCACCACCACCAAAGACCTGATAATTAGACAACACACCACCAGGTGGGAGTATGAGAGGGTGGTAGAGTAGTAAGGGAGTAGATAATGGAAGTTGAATGTCAACAGTAGAGAGACATTTGCAGTTATTTCAAAGACTAAATGAAATCACAGACATTCTGATATAGTCTGAAGATATAGTTAATTCACAGGCATTGTTAATTAAACTAATTAAAACAGACTTTAGTCTATTATGTGCAGGTATGTCTGGGTGGTTATGGAGATTGCTTTGCAGCCATGTGGTTTCAGGTTTAGTCCCACTGAGTGTACCCTTGGGCAAGTGTTTTCTACTATTGACCAATACCTTGAAAGTGGAATCAGAGAGAGAAAGAGAGCGTGCGTTTGCGCATGTCGGCTAAAATGACAAAATCAGATTAAGAGAAATAAGGTGGAAGAAAAGACAAAATTGACCACCACGAAAGGATAAAACAAATTAAACAAAAGGTGGGAAAAAGAAGAAATGATGAACACAATATATGCCAAACAAAGGGTTGAGAGGCTCCTCAGTTGTGTAAAAGACATCACAATGTCTTCTGTTCACTCAGTAGAACGTGAGATAGTAAATAAGCGAGACACAGATCCCTGGCTTGTCTGGAAGATCAGTAGCTCCACTTCAGTGCTGACTTGTCCTATGCAGACCCATCCAACCCACGCTAGCAGGGAAAGCAAACATTAAAATAACAATGATGAGGAAAAACATTTTAAAATATGTATAATGAAAATATTTACACTGAATAAAAAGAAAAATATTGGATCTCATGTTCTTGGTAAACAACCAAAGAAATAATAATTGTTTCTACTTTTGGCACAAGGCCAGCAATTTGAAGGGGTGGAGAAAGTCGATTAAATCTACTCTAGTGTGTTACTGGTACTTTATTTTATCAATCCCATGTTAATGCTGGTGCTCTGTGATAAAATACACCCACTAAACTTTTTAAAGTGGTAGTGTTGATACCAAGATAAAATGTACTCAATGCACTTTGTAAAGTGCTCATGCTGTGCTAAAATACACCCACCTACACTTTATAAAGTGGTACTACTGGCGCTATGATAATATGTACCAAGTATACTATGCTCATAACATGAAAAACACTAAGTGTTTAGCATTAAGAAGGACAACCAGTATTAGAAACCATGTGAAAATATGAAACATATGAGCAAGGCATGATTTTCAACCTGTCTAGACACAGAACATAACACATCAAACCCATGTCAGCATGGAAAGTGAACATAAAATAGTGATGAACAAGCAATAAAATTACAGAATCATTAGGGCGTCAGAATGTTTTGTAGTATTTATTCTAGCGCTTTGCATTATGAGTTCAAATCCCTTGAAAGGTTTACTTTGCCTTTCGCCCTTTCAAGTTTGATAAAATACGAGTCTAGTACTGAGGTCAATTTTTCTTGCTTATTTGCTCTATCTCTCTGGCAGGCTTTCTATGGCTACATGCCCTTTCTAATGCCAACCATTTCACAGTGTGCATGGGGTATTTTCTACTAGTGTGAACTGCCACTGCTACTTCACACATACATGATGCCATAATAAAATGTACCCAGTACACACTGTAAAGTGGTTGGCATTAGGAAGAGCATTAGTCATAGAAAGTATGTCAAAACAAAATGTATAAACAAGACATGGTTGCCTGACCTGCATTATCTCAGAGCGGAACAACTCATCCAACCCATGCCAATGTGAAAAACAGATATAAAGTAGTTATGCTGATGATGATATATATATAATCATCAGTTAACATCCATTTTCCTTACTAGCAAGTGTTGGACATAACGTCACAAACTGGTGAGTACTCAAGTAAAGCTATTGACCTCCAAGTGGGCTGGAGGCCAAACATACAATCCCATGCTCTACTGAATACATTTTATTATGGCACCAACACTAGGGAGGTTGCCATATTCATGGCATAGCTAGAGAATCCTCCCAACCCTTTGGCAAGCTTTCTACACTAGATACCATTCCTATCACTAACCACCTTACATTGAGTACTGGGTGTGTTTATCTTGTAGTTCACCAAAGCTAGAGAGGTTGTTGTGCCCCTAACACAACTGTGGAGCACCCTCTACCCAACAGATGAGGGCAAGGTGTTGTCAACTATGAGGAAAGGGTTACGATGAAGGAGAGACACCAAGGAGTGTGGGAGATACTGAGATGAAAACAGCTACTAGAGGGCTATGACTGGTGTGTCAGGGAGAGGGGTAGTAATTATAATAGAGTGAGAGGTAACCCTGGGTAGGGTGTGTGTATGTGTGTATATATATATATATATATCTTTTATGTGTGTGTGTAATAACTGACTGCCATTTTCTATTTTATTACATAACAACAAAAACAAATAATGAATAACTAGAAAAAGAAATAAAGGTTTACCATGTGAGAAAATTAATTTACACACACATATACACAGGCACGAATATATATAAATATGCATATGTACACACACTTCAACATAATACAAACACCACACAAATTCAACCAATGCTATGCCACCATGTTAAATGATTATTATACACACACATACATATATATATATATATCTATATATCTAGACAACACACAAATATCACCCCACCCCCCACCCGTGTCTGGCTTAGGATTACTACTACTACTACTACAATACTTGCTACCACCGCCACTACTACTATCACATCCAATACTACAACCAACACCACAACTATGATTACTACTGCCATAACCACAACCAAGACCACCACTACTACTATTACTAACACAACCACCACCACCTCCATCACTATTATCCTAGTCTCAAAGTGGCCTACATTAAGACAGGAACAACCCCCCCCCCCCCCACTAACATCAGTTACCACTCCCCCTCTACTTATGGATTTATCAACATTTACACACCCACATATACATACACTAGCTCTACTACATGTCATTCAACAAGATCACAAAACACAGTCACTGTCATATGGTCACTCATGTGAGCTGTGTGTGAGTGTGTGTGTGTGTGTGTGTACATACAGCCACACACACATACATGTGTGTATGTATATATACATTATATATATACATATATATACATTATATACAGACATATATATAATAATCAATACAAAGACCAAAATCCAGAGGACTAGATAAGGGTTGTGTATACATATGTGTGTGTGTGTGTATACACATACGCACATATATACGTCTATAAATATACACATACTACAGATGTGTATTAAGTATCTAGGTGGGTGTGTATCATCATCATCACCATTTGTCTGTTTTTCTTCACTTGCATGGGTTAGACGGGTTGTCCCCATTATGAAATAAGTTTGACCAGCTCGTTTTTGTACGGCTGGATGCCCTTACTAACACCAAACCAGCTATGTTTACAGTGTGGAACTGGGTGGTCTCATGATGAAGGAGGTCTGACCAGTTGACTGCCCTTCCTAGCAATACATATATGTGTGTGTATATATACACACACACAGAGCTCACATGAGTGGTCATATGACAGTGTGTGCATGTGTATAAGTTGGGGTGTCCTATGGTTACCCTAGTAGCCATGAGAACACCTGACATCAGTGTTTCAGGATGATTTACCTATCTTCAGTGACATTTACTCACTCAGTAGCAAGAAAGGATAATATACACCTTATAGATTTTCAAAATGGTTTTTTAAAATTCCTGAAATGTTAGTGCCTGGCCATTGTCACAGATTATATCACACCCAATGAGACATGTTTAATATACAAAAACATTATTTGTGCTTCCATATACACCTTTAATATGAATCACACCATGCTAGTGCTAAAACACACAGATTCAATAAATGAACAAGTACTATAACTTTACCAACCCCACCCACCCCCAATAGTCATAGCACACCACACCCTAATTTTGAGAAGTCATTGACACAATATGTCACATGTAAAATGTAGAGAGTTCATATGACAACTCATTATACTGCATTCCACTGTAATATAATATAATAAATATACTGTATACTATACAGTAATATGATATACTGTAATATACTGTAATATACTATACTGTATTACACAGTAATATACTATAGTATAATGTACACTATCCAGTAATATAATATACTGTATATTATACTGTACTGCACTGTAATATACTATACTGTACTGCACAGTAATATACGACATGCAAAAGTACCTGAAATCCAACCAGAGCCGGCTATTGGCACATATTCTTCATTGACCATACTTAAATATGGAATGATACGCGATTTTTATTTTACTATATTTACTATATATGTGTATCATTTGATATTTAATATACTATTATATCTGTAGCACCCCCCACCACCACTCTGGACCTTCTCAATGCCCCCCCCCCCCCCCAGGAGGTGGTAGCATCCACTTTGAGAACTTCTGTACTATAACACAGTAATATAATATACTGTACTATATATTGTACTGTGTACTATTCTATATGATATACTACTATACTATATAGCAAGAATAGGCAAGTTTTTTCAAGCAGTGGGCCCCATAGGATGTGGTTCATCATAAGGTGGACCACATAGGATATGGCTCATCATAGGGTGGGCCACATAGGATATGGCTCATCATAGGGTGGGCCACATAGGATGTGGCTCATCATATGGTGGGCCACATAGGATATGGCTCATCATATGGTGGGCCACATAGGATGTGGCTCATCATATGGTGGGCCACATAAGGCAGGCCACACTACTAAAAAATTCAAGGCAATATAGAAATTAGGTGTGCCATTCAGAAAGCTAGATGGGTCACATGCAGCTCACATGCAGCTCACATGCTGCAGTTTGCCCATGACTGCTATATAGTGTCGATACATTGACCAACTATGTCACACACACATTGTAGACAAGTCATACAATACAACACACTATATTGTACTGTATATCTATTTTATTAAAAGTAGTGTACTGGAGTTTTTGTTCCATCTGTCAAATTCTCAAAAAACAGTCAAAAATGTATATTTAGAATTCATGGAAAACACATGTATGGCAAAAGAGGGGTGTAGGGGGAATGCATATACATACATAGATATTTATATTATATATACACACATATATTTATACATATATATATATATATATACTGTGTATATATGCGTGTGTGTGTGTGTATATATATAGAGAGAGAGGGAGAGGGTGAGATAATTGGTTACTAATTGAGACTAGTAAGACCATTATTCAAGTTCCTATATATGATGCATATGAAGGATGGCAGCTGTATAAAAAGGTCCAAGGGGCTCAAAGTTGATGAAAGCTATGGTGTAGGAAGATGTAGGAAGACTTGGGATTAGGTGATAAAAGCTGAGCTTGCATTATTGCACCTCTCAAAAGATTGAGATCTCTAGCATTATGCAGTAATACAGAAGACCCACCTTCCCATGTGCACAGTTTGAAGCATGCATCTTGTATGCACTACCCTCCCCCTCTCATATACCCACCTTAACACCCCTCCCTTCGTCCATGTCCCAGCCCTCTTGCACCTCTCACACATGAACACTCCACCCCTTGCACCTCCCACACATGAACACTCCACCCCTTGCACACCCCTCTAGATTTACCTCCCCAATCCCCCCACACTGTAAACTGGTTGTGATGGCGACATGACAAAAAGTGTCCATCCCACACTGTAAAGTGGTCGTGTAGGTGTCACAAGAAAAAGCACCCAGCACACACTAAATGTGGTTAGTGTTAGGAAGGGCATCCATTCATAGAAACTAAGCCAAAACCAGTTCTGAATGAGCAAGACATGGTCATCTGACCTAGCTTGTCTCCCAATGGAGCAACTCATCTAACCCACGCTTGCATGGAACGGACATTAAACAGTGATGATGATGATTCAATTCACAAACATAGCATTGTTAAAGTTTGGTGGAGTAACTTGTTACTTATACCATCTGTAAAACAATGGATTGTGGACTAGTAGATAATAATTGACTGTCAGTAGTTAATCAAGTGACACCAATTACAAGCAATACTATTACTACTATGACTACTATTGCATTCAATACTGCTACACCTAATATAATCAACACTGCTGCCACTTATATAAATCTTTCTTATTTCAAGTGTATTTCGTTTGCAAAAACTTTTTGGGAAATCTCAAAGAAATGTAAATTCTACAATTAAAGGAAAAGGAGCCGATCATTAATTAGACCAAGTAAATAATGTTTCCTTTGGTCTTTACAGTGTAGATACTATTTGACAGTCACAACACCTAGCAAAATAGGTCAATCATTAGATGTTTCCATTGCTAATACTATCTGTTGGAACAATTTGAAATGTTTCCATTGCTAATACTATCTGTTGGAACAATTTGAAATGAAGTATTTTGCTCTTAAACATAATACACTTCCTGATGCAGAAATTGAATGATCCTGAGCCACTAGACCATGCAACTGATTGTGGTTAAGGGAAATAAGGCTGCAGTTCATATATTAGAAGCACCAATAAGTAAATTGGCCGATTACCAATTAATTGGCCTTACATTATCAGCTGATACTGACTAATCAACCACTGATTATCTATAACGTAATTATGTTTTATGATGATATGAAAATGTGTATTATAATTAATTTTAAGTAAAATATTTCATAATTAGTCACAATTATAGGGCAACATAATAACAAAATTGGTTGATTTTACTCCAGTAGGTAACATATACAAGTCTGCAAGTAATTAGCTATGCTTTGAAACTGGAGAAATTTGAATGTTTTTACATTATAATTTATGAGTTCTTAAATTTGATCATTAAACTTTATATTTTGTTTGAGGAAGTTAAGATAACAGAATCATTGTTACTGGAAAATTTGTTAATATCATAAAATAATTCCTTTTTAAAAGATCAGTAAACATATCCTTTCGGGAGGGTAAGAGGGTCTCTTCTACTTTGACACATTTTAACCTAGAGGGAATTATGCCCCCTGGGCAATAACACCCATCTCCACTGCCAAATTGGTGACCCAGGTAACAGAAGCTGTCAACTACTTCTGTGAAACCCTCAGAACATTTGGTAAAGCTTGTTTCATGTAAGAAATTTCTAATTGTCTAAGTCAGAATGTTTAGCACTAGGAATAGAGTTATATTACACTTATGTGCGTAGATTGTGTGCCCTAGGAACTAATGTTTCTTATGTATTTAAGAGTGTACAGAGCTGTAGTAGCTTTCACTGATTGACACTGGATGGTCTTTTGTGACATACCCATGTGTCCCAGTTTCAGTTCAACTTGCCACTCAGCGAACTGATGACGCACAATATATGCTCAGTGAAGCTGAGCACCTAGCATCTCTCAGTTCAAAGACAGACCTGCGTGGTGAAGAGCCACATCCTACACGAGGAGTTTCTGATAAGCCTATCATAGGATAGTCTAGCAGAAGAGGTCGGATCTAGAGGAACAAGCCTCAATAAAAATCCTGCTTGTCTCATAGTAAGCAATAGCTCATGTGACGATCATCAATTTAATTAGATGACCTCAGCGCTGTGAACACCAGTGACTTCACAGATGATCGACTATTAATTCGACAATAGGTTGGCACAACTGCTCCAGTTAGAGGAGAAATCTCTGTGAGTATGCAGGTGTGTTAAGCCACATATATTCTAGCCATTAGAAAAAAAAGGATGACTCAAGAAGAAGATGTATCTACATATTGAATCCAATATGTTTCCAAATGTCTCTGTCACTCATAATTTTCTGGCTCTAAAACAATAAAAGCCAATTATAAAAGCTGATTAATCAGCAAAATGGCCGATATGGTCAATACTGATTATCTGCCAATTATTTAGTGCAAGTTTGTCTTATATATAAATCATTCTCTACAAAGTATATTTTGGTTGCATTTGAAATAATATTTTCATCCTTAATAAATGTGGCAAAGTAATTTTATTTACCTGACTGCTCAAAAGATTAACAATTTGCAGAATGAAAGTAATCAGAGAAAGAAAAAAAAAAGAAAAACTACTACTAATATTACATTCAATACTACTGTTGCTATCACTTCTAAAAATACTACTATTACTAACACCACCACCACAACTAACAGTACAGCTCTCCAAGGAACATATTACATAATATATAAATAGCCAGGAAAAACCTAGGTGAAAACAGACACATACACACTTGGGTAGGAAGCTTGAAGGTAATACAATATTACTTTTATCCTCTTCCACCGACCCCCACCAGTACAGGGTAATAAGGCAATATAGTATTGCCTATATCGGCTGAGAACCACCACCACCCCAATATTACTGAAAAAGGGCAAGGCAATACAGTAGTACTCACAACTTCTTAGCCTCACCACCACTACCCTACAGGAGGACATAAAACAATACAGTTTTTCCCTCTATCCTCTCAAACCCACCATTATCTAAGGGTGGGGTATATTAGAGCTAAATGGGTGGTGGTCTCACTTTCATGCAGCATTGCTGTTCCCTACACAAACATCATACAATCTGCTATTTACTATGAGAGAAACCTTTTGTAGCCAGTAGCAGTAGTAGCTCCCTGAATATCTTCCACACTGTTCTACTTTCAGGACACCCACTGCCACTACAAATTAGGTCACCTAAGTAGCAGGAACTATCAACTACTTCTATGGGGTCCTCTGAGTATTTTATAGAGCTTGTTTCATGTGAGCACTTGCTGCTTACTGCGTCTGTGCATCTGCCTGAGATCCCACTACATCTCTTGTGTACTCATTGTTTACATTTGGTACACAATGGAATTTCTACCACCTACTTTCCTGCATACTCAGCAAGACCATTTAGGACTTTAATCTTTGCCAAATTGATATTAAGGCCTTCCAATTCCAGAATTTCTTCTCTAATTACATCGAAGATTCAGCTATGAAGACTAGATCATCGGCGTTTAACTTTGTTGTAGCCTGGAAGACAATAATAAATAGGAGGGAGCTGAGGACAAAGCCCAAGTGAAACCTCACTCATTGTTAACTAACCTTGCTGACTGTACCTCTATACAAGGCTTGTACCACTCTCACATGCCACAGTTTCCAAACTGTATCTTGTCTAGGTTGACTTGATCCTTAAACAGTCATGCAATTAAATCTTTTAGTAAATTTCATAACCTGATCTACCAACTT
This sequence comes from Eledone cirrhosa, assembly GCA_964016885.1. Taxonomy (NCBI): domain Eukaryota; kingdom Metazoa; phylum Mollusca; class Cephalopoda; order Octopoda; family Eledonidae; genus Eledone; species Eledone cirrhosa. The sequence continues at coordinate 29,067,552 of OZ024745.1, read as the reverse complement.
GATGCCTCAATAGTTTCTTCTGTCTTGTATATCCCCTTTGCTCTTGCAGTAGTTGACAATGATGCTGCTATGCCAGTCATTAAATATGATGCCATCCTGTAATGACCTGGTTTACTATATGCACAGTTAACATGTGACTCACCATACCAGATACTTTCAACAATGTAGCAACTTTTCCTGAAGGGCCAGCAGTTTTCATATCCTTAATTACCTTACCATATTGTTGCTAACTTAAATGGTTGGTCCCTCTGTTGGGTCTACTTGGGGCAGACTATCTTCCTCTCATATATTCTCCTCATTCAAAAATCTCTCATTATGGTACTTTCACACCTCTTTCTTTTTACCAGTGTTGAAAGCAAGTGCACCACTGTCATTACAAATATACTCCCCCACATTTTGATTTTCCCTCACACACTGCCTTGCAACACTGAACACCTCATGCCTTCACAGTGTAAAACATGCACAAACTTCTTACTTTCTGCCTCCCTCCTTGCTAAGTGTACCTGCTGCTTAGTTTCTCTTCTCTGATTACCCTATTTTTCCAGTTTTTCATGCTTGTTTCTAAGGTTTCATCATCACTTCTACTCTATATTCCACCCTTCATCTACTTGAGGTGAAGTAAGTTATCGCTCAAAATCTACCTATGTTGCCGATTTCAAAATCTTCTTCTATACTGTGAACTAACAGATATGTTGTGCTTATTTTGAGGTGGTGGTTTGTTAGTGTCATCGAGAAATAAAAGACTGGTCGGTAAAAAGCTGGAAGAATTCATCACATTCATGAACCCTTCAAATGTTACTGGACATGAAAACCCTACTCTTTATTTCAGGCACAAAAGCCCTACACTAACCCTTCCAATATATCCTAAACCACCTCTACTCTTGCGAGTTTCAAAACTTTAAGGGTGAAGAAATAAAGCTGTACAGGCTAGATTCTGTTTCTGTAAGACACAGGGAGTAATCACTTCTAATATCACTGCAGAGAGTAGACGGGGATGCTACAAGTTATAGAAAGCAGCCTGTCTAGGAGAGCAGTAACTCTAAATTCTAACTGATACAGGGTAGAGAAAACTCTTAGGTCACTACTGCTGAGAGACATGATAAAATGCACCCAGTCCATGTAAAGTAGTTGGCAATAGGAAGGGCATCCAGCCAGAAAACTGTTACAAGAGAAAAGGGAATGAGATCGAAAGAAGCAACTTCAGAAGCATTAAACTAATAGATCAAATTATGAAAGTGACAGAAAGACTATTAGCACAACTCATTAGAGAAAGAGCAAAATTAAATGAGTTGAAGTTTTGTTTCATATCAGAGAGGAGCACCACAGATACCCTCTTCTTAGTGAGACAACTACAAGAAAGTTCCTAGCTAAGCGTAAGCCACAATATCTTTTGTTGATCTAGAGAAGGCCTTTGACAGAGTCCGATGATCTGTCATCTGGTGGGCCCTAAGGAAACTTGGTGTAGAAGAAAGGCTTGTGAGAGAGCAGTGCAAACTATGTATAGAGCAATTGTAGGAGTAGTGAAATGAATCTTTTCCAATCCCAAGAAAGTAGTTGATAGTTTCTGTTACTTAAGCGACTTTATTCGCAGAGGAGAAGGTTGCTCTGAAAGCATAGTAGCTAGAATAAGAACAGGCTAGAAAAAATTTAGGGAATACTACTGTTGACAACAAAGGGTTATTTTGAACGAAGGGTAGATTGTATGATACTTGCGTGGGAAGTGCAATGTTGCATGGCAGAGAGATATAAACAGTAAATGTAGAGGATATACAAATGCTGGAGAGAAATGAAGTAAGCAAGCTCCATTGGATTTAACAAACAGTGTGGTATGGATGAACTGTGAGAAAAGCTGTGTATAAGAGGAATCAAATGTAGTGTGCAAGAGAGAAGACTGTGTTGGAATGGACATGTGATGGGTATAAATGATGAATGCTGGGTGAAGTGCCAGATGATGCTAGTGGAAGGAAGTTGTGGTAGAGGAAGACCAAAAAAAAAACTGGGCAGAGGAGATGACAAAGGAACACTACAAGTGGAAGGAGTATGTGCTGGAAAAGATCCACCCAACCCAGGCAAGCAAGGAAAAGCTATATATATCACACCTATATATATATATATATATATATATATATATAATCTTGATTAATATGGCATATCAATCCTGGACACCAAAAATTAAATATGTTAAACACTTATTACCGTCATTATTGACAACACAGGTCCACTAATATAAAAGAGAGAGTCAGATACATGTATAGAAGAGAAAAAGAGAATGACATAAGCTGTCTGGTCTTGTGAGAAACTGCTGTTGTTGCTGCTATGGTAATGAACATCTCAATATGCCCAACCGAGAATTCCTCCACTCATCTCCCCCGCATTATCTGTCTTTCTCTACATACACATACAACCACAGAAAGACAAACAGACTAGCATGCTGATATCTGTGGTCACAGGGCACAGACACATACAAACAGACTGGCATGCTGATAGTGCAGTCATAGGACATACACATATACACATACAAGCACTCAAAAACAGAGACTAGCATGTTGATATGCAGTCATAGACCACACATACACACATCAGACAGACAGTCTAGTATGCTGATATCTGTAGTCACAAACATGCATACACAACTACTTGTTGAGTCACATACACACACACAGATAGACAGATAAACTAGGATGTTGACATCTGCTACTAGACACACATACAAACATACATATATCTCATACACATCTAAACGCTGAATCACACATCACATACACACACGCAGGAAATAAGTGTTTTATCAAGCACTCATACAACATACATATATTCCCATGTAAATCCAATCACACATACACAGATTCTCCCAATTTACTAGTGTGTACATTACCTATATAAGGATAGGAACAAAATCCCTACTAGACAGCCTCCGCCTCTCTACTACTATTAAACAATAATCCCCAAGACAAAATCTTCCACTCCTACCAGACAAAACACCACATAGTAAAAAATAAAACGAAATCTATCTAGTTTTAATAGCTAAAATTATTAAATGAAATTTACCTGGTAAACAAACAACTAAAACTACCTATTGAAATTGTTTTTTTTGTTTTGTTTTTTTGACTATGTAATGGATTTTGTCCAGTATCGTAGAAAGTTTGTCATAAATTCTATTTATTTATTTAATCAATTTAAACGTCCATATAGAGCTAGTAAGCCAGGACAGACTAGGAGTGGTATCTGGTACCCCTTACAATTAAGAAACAAAAACAAAAGTCAGAAAAAAAAAGTAAAGAGAACAAGAGGCAAAGGAAGTATAAATAAGTAAAAGAGTGAAACACAAGAACTGTAAAAGAGCTGAATCTTTTCGTAGACTCCATGTACTGAAAGATCCTGTTTATAGTTGGTAGATCTTTGAGAATATGTATTGTATCTTCCATCTTAGTAGTTTTTTAAAGAGTAGCTTCAAGATGTCCTCTCTTTCAGACCTCATATACATAAGGTCTAAAAAATAACCCTTTGTTGTCAACAGTAGCCTGTTTTTATTCTAGCTACTATGCTTTCAGAGCAACCTTCTCCTCTGCGAATAAAGTCGCTTAAGTAACAGAAACTATCAACTACTTTCTTGGGATTGGAAAAGATTCATTTCACTACTCCTACAATTGCTCTATACATAGTTTGCACTGCTCTCTCACAAGCCTTTCTTCTACACCAAGTTTCCTTAGGGCCCACCAGATGACAGATCATCGGACTCTGTCAAAGGCCTTCTCTAGATCAACAAAAGATATTGTGGCTTACGCTTAGCTAGGAACTTTCTTGTAGTTGTCTCACTAAGAAGAGGGTATCTGTGGTGCTCTTCTCTGATATGAAACAAAACTTCAACTCATTTAATTTTGCTCTTTCTCTAATGAGTTGTGCTAATAGTCTTTCTGTCACTTTCATAATTTGATCTATTAGTTTAATGCTTCTGAAGTTGCTTCTTTTGATCTCATTCCCTTTTCTCTTGTAACAGTTTTCTGGCTGGATGCCCTTCCTATTGCCAACTACTTTACATGGACTGGGTGCATTTTATCATGTCTCTCAGCAGTAGTGACCTAAGAGTTTTCTCTACCCTGTATCAGTTAGAATTTAGAGTTACTGCTCTCCTAGACAGGCTGCTTTCTATAACTTGTAGCATCCCCGTCTACTCTCTGCAGTGATATTAGAAGTGATTACTCCCTGTGTCTTACAGAAACAGAATCTAGCCTGTACAGCTTTATTTCTTCACCCTTAAAGTTTTGAAACTCGCAAAAGTAGAGGTGGTTTAGGATATATTGGAAGGGTTAGTGTAGGGCTTTTGTGCCTGAAATAAAGAGTAGGGTTTTCATGTCCGGTAACATTTGAAGGGTTCATGAATGTGATGAATTCTTCCAGCTTTTTACCGACCAGTCTTTTATTTCTCGATGACACTAACATATGTGAACATTTACATGCATATGTGTGTGTATATATATATATATGTTTGTTTTCACGCATGTTACATGAAATGTCTATTCCTTGCAATGTGCCATCTCAACAAAGATCTATGACTGAAGAACTAATGGCATTAGGAGTGTTAAAATATATATATATATATAGTGGTCAATAGGGAATTATATAAAAACCATGTAATGACAGCCGCAGCCTGATGACATCTGTCTTTCTCACACACACCCTATAATTGCTTCCATCTTCTGCGTACATGTATGTATGGCTTCTTCGCTCACTTATTCCTGAGAAGGTCATGGGGGCAGAGTCCTCAAAGACTCGTTCCAGCAGGTCCTGTCAGAAGCAACTGTCTTCAACTGGTCTAGCTGGATCCCCAAGGGAGACCAGCTAAGCTCATAGATGTTATCCAACCATCCTGCTCAGGGTCTCCTGCCAGTTGGTTTTGCCCATAAAATCTGTCCAGAAATTCTTTCTTGGGATATTCTAACCACATGCCCATATAATTGGAGCTGTGATCTCTCAATTCGGAGAAGTAGTAGCTCTACCTGGAATGATTTTCTGATCCCCAAGCTACACACACTATTGAGTAATGTTACTCCAAAGACCCTTCAGACTAGCCCCATTACAGCCGCTTGTATTTGCGATCGTATTCTTTCCATCATTACCCAAGATTCATGACCATAGCTAAGGGTTGGCACGAATGCCGAATTGAAGGTAGCGAGTGACTTTTACACCTACCTCCCTACTTCTGATTACTGAATGCTGATACTGGCATATTATGGCACCAGCTCCTGCAATTCTTGCACTTAATTCAGTGTGTGTGTGTGTGTATGTATATATACATACATACACACACACATACCTACAAGAGAACCCTTACATGTATATACGCAATATTTATATAATATATGCAAAGAATCCAGTGAATCAGATAATATATTTTAATTTTCTTCAAATATATATGCATTTGTCAATGATACCCCACCAAATATTATTTAATCTATCCATATTACATGGTGGAAATTTTAAACTTTGCTCGAATGCTCAGACACCTTGTTATCTTACTGATATTTCTCACAGCTCAGGAATCCAGAATAACTGGATCCATGCTAAGTTTGCATCCATCTTTGGAAATTCTGGAAGTAAATATTAAATCAACCCCCACGTTCACTGCCACTGCCCCTGCCATATCAAATGTACTCCAGAAAGATGTTTCATTTTTCAATTGTAATGCTACACACGAAAACATCATTTAAATACTGTATATGCTTGTGTAAAAGTCCAACCCCAATTTGAATTTCTTCATGCATCTCATGTAAATGGTTCCTTATGGACAACAGATCAACATTTGCAAATCAAAGTATTATCCTGAACATAGATATTATGATGAAGAAATTAATTTTACATATATCCTGAAGTATGCAATTGTAAAAATATAAGAGCTATTCAGGAAGTGAGTTTGGTCCATAGAAACATTGGCATTATTACGGTAATTCATTTTGAGTCTATTTGAGCTTCTACTAATGGTTACAGTATTTTGAATAGTAGTGTGAATTTTAGCCCATCAAAAGTAGTATTTATGTAATAGTCAACCTCATAAATTTAATAAATCATTACTCTGCTGTGCCACAAGAATAACTGAATTTAATTACCCATATATCTATATTGGTTTAATGTATTATATACATAAAATATGTGTTTTTAACCTGAACTCCTGATGGCATTTTAAGCCTGGTGGACCATCTTCTCTCCAAGGAAAGAGTGAGAGAGAGGAAATGAGAAAGAAATATAAAAGATATACATTTTTTATTGACCTCAAAAGAATGAAGGGCAAAGTTGACCATGGCAGGATTTGAACTCAGAATGTAGAGAGCTTGAATAAAGTGGTAATTTATGTTCTTGAGCAAGATTGCTTACCATGTTAGAACTGGGATCCAAATTATTAAAACACCCATAACACCTCATAGGAGGCCATCTAAACCAACATAGATGTAAGCTGTACCAACAACATTATAGGATTGGGGGCTCTTTTTGTTAAAATATTCCAAGAAACCTCGTATGAGAGGTAACTTCATATAAGACCAGGTAAACCTACATAGGTGTGAGCTGTACCTACAACAACAGGAAGGGACTGGGGGCTCTAATTGTTAAAATACTGGAGAAACCTTGTATGAGATGCAACCTTATAAGAGGCTAAACCTATATAAGTGTGAGCTGTAAATTTTAATTTTATCATAGTGTCCTCTTGGATGAGGAAGACTTGTAATTTCATATCATACCTTTAGTATAGTCCAGTACTTTCTTTTTTAATTATAATTACTTCACACTATGCTACATGGTTGACAAGCAAACAAAAATATCCGACAACGAAGACTCTTTACACATGCTGAGGTTATGGCATCCTCTCTAGTGTTGGTGCCATGATAAAATGCACCTAGTACATTTTGTCATGTAACTGACAAGCAATCAATGTAGAATAGAGAGGACTCATTAGTGGTTAGGAGCGTATGGCAACCTCGCTAGTGATGGTGCCATACGTTAAGTCGGGTATTGAACAGGAAAGGTATGCAATCGTAGAAAACTTGCCAAATATGGAACGTATAAGCAAGTTAAGGTCACTCTGACTTGTCTGGTCTCGAAGTGTAACATTGTCCAACTCATGCCAGCGTGGAAAGCGGTCGTAAAATGATGATATATACATATATACAGCTATATAAAGAGAGATACACATATATAAATATAGAGAGGGAAGAGATTCACAGACAAATATAGATATGCATACACACACATACACACACACACATATATATATATATATATATATATAGTACCGCATAACCATACCTTGGGTTTATTAAAACGAGGAAAAAGTGTTCACAACCAAAGTAGAGAATATTATATATTTAATAATAAACTGGGGCTACTAGGGTAATAGATTCTCAGAATTGGTAGATCACCAAATGAAACTGCCATTGCCGTATTTGTTACGGCTCTCAACTTTCTGAGTTCAACCCTTACCGAGGCCAAATTTGCCTTTCATCATTCGGTGTCAATAAAATAGATTACCAGTCAAGTACTGAGGTTAATTTAATCCACTTTACCCTACCTCTAAATTCGCTGGCTCTGGGCCGAAATTAGAAATCAATATTACTAAGACTACTCTCTCAGCAGCTACTCCGAGTTTATGAATCAGGTAGTAGCAACGGAGAGTAATCTCAGTAATATATATATATATATTGGCCTCAGCCGGATGGCTGAAACAGGTAAAAGTAAAAGAGTATATATATACACACACACTCACTCACTATATCAACAAACAAAGATGTCAAACTCACGGCTTTTTTGGCTCTGGAATTGCAGGTTTGGTGTTGTAATTTCTGGCCCTTTTACTCTGGAATAATCTATTAAGGAACGGCATGTGGTGTTGTGTTTGTAGTGAGGTTATTGGGGTGTAGTGAGGTTATTGGGGTGTAGTGAGGTTATTGGGGTGTAGTGAGGTGTTGGTTGTAGCTATGGTAAGTTTCTGGTGTGTACTTTAGTTGTGATATGTGGTTGTAGTTAAGATGTGGTGTTGTGGTGGTTCTATGATTGTTGTAGTTGTGATCTGGTGGTGTTTCGGTGTGTGTATACGAGATGGAGAAGAAAAGATGATTGAACCATCAATTGTAGTAATGTTGCTGTATGGGTTATGTTGTTTATAACCTTGCTGCTATTGATGTTTTTGTTATGGCGGTGTGACGAGTCATATCCGTTGTGGAGTGTTCTGACTCTGTCTCTTTCTATCTCCGTGAAAGAGGAAACATGTATAATAGTTCGTAGTAAAGAGTGCAATGTTAGAAAAATAAGTAGTATTAGTTTACAATAATAGTTACGATGTTTGCCTATACAGACTTCTATGGACGTTGGTTTGGAGTGCCCCGTTCCTGTGATATTAGAAGTGATAATTCCACCAATATAGATCAATAGAGAGTTAAATTATAGGTGAATGGAGGGGGTGGGAGCGTACTAGAGTATGTAATAGTAATCTAGTACTTAACTATAAGAATGGAAACAATCTAAGAGAGAGAGATGTGTGTGTGTGGTGTAACGAAGCTATGGTAAGAAAACAAAACAAACCAAACCAGACATGTCTGAATTACATAGTTAACAATTGGGGAAGGAGGTAGAGTAATAGTATGAGTAACAGTTACGAGGGAGGGGGAAATAAAGAGGGAACAAGATATAAACATTGAAAGAAGGGGAGGTAATGAAAGGCTTAGAAATAGAAATAAAATAGAGAGAGAAAGAAAGAAAGGTAAGCAGAGTGAAAGAGGGTGAACGCGCACGATCCTGGTTGTTGATCACGTGATATAATAGGGGTTGTTGATTGGTGCTAGTAAAACGTCTTACTATTGAGTAGATGTCAACAGCAGTGATTGAATGGCGCTCTCTGATTGGTTCATTGTCATTAATGCTGTTGTGTGTCTCTTTTTCTCTATTTATACATCTTACCCTCTCTTATTCCTCTACTAACACTTCCCGCTTCATATTCACATTAGCACACATATTTACAAAGTATATACATACACACACACAATTTAACAAAACCTATACATAAACACACATCTACAAATCATATACAATTAGACACACATTTGGAAAGCACGTGCATATACACACATATCAGGTTACACAAAGATGTCTATGTTGACCACATACGCATATATATCTTACGCTCTTCCTCGTTTCGGAGTATATTTTCCCTTCTTTTAAATTTCCTTATCGATAACGGTGACTCGCTAGACCGATTTTTGCAAAGAAAGATTGTCCAGACAGACATCTGATGGTCAATGAGAGCCTTGGTCATCTATATTTATATATATGTATGACTCATACATAAACAACTTACGTTTAAGATTTAACGACCTGAACGCTCTTTTTGACGTTATCTCTTCCTCTCTCTCTATATATATATGTATTATTTAATCAAATTATATATATTAGATATTAATTTAACAATGATAAAAATAACTTTCTACTTTTGGCACAAGGCCAGCAATTATCCTAGTGTATTACTGGTACTTTATTTTATCGACTTTATAACGAAGGCAAGTTATTTTACATATTCATTTCATTGTTTTACGATCGTTTCGGAGGGTTCATCATATTGATATATTGACTGATCTATAGCAGTTAGAGAACTATATTATCAGACATAATATATAGGTTCGATCATACCGTCTTCTTCGGAAACAATGACGTGTGTGTGTATATATATATATATATATATATATATATATAGTAATAATTGTTTCTACTTTTGGCACAAGGCCAGCAATTACTCAGTACATTACTGGTACTTTATTTTATCGACCCCGTAAGGATGAAAGGCAAAGTTAACTTCGGCGGGATTTGAACTCAGATCGTAAAGGGGGGTAACTCTTTGCGATCTGAGTTCAAATCCCGCCGAGGTTAACTTTGCCTTTCATCCTTACGGGGTCGATAAAATAAAGTACCAGTAATGTACTGGGTATTTGCTGGCCTTGTGCCAAAAGTAGAAACTTTTATATATAGTAATAATGAATACAAAGACCAAAATCCAAAGAGGAGTCAATAAGGATTGTGTGTGTGTGTGTGTGTGTATATATATATATATATATTGTGTGTGTGTGTATATATATATATATGGCTTCCAAAAATAATGGTTGCATTTTAATAGGGTACGTCAAAGCTTATTTGTAAAACTGTTATATATTGTATTTTGTCTGATGAAGGCATACCATAACTTAATTTGGTATCCCTGAAATATGTATAATGAAATAAATATGGTTTTATAAATATAGTTTCCAATTATTAATATCGTATATCTACTCCAAATACTTGTTTCTACTTTAGGCACAAGGCCAGCAATTACCCAGTGCATTACTGGTACTTTATTTTATCGACCTCGTAAGGATGAAAGGCAAAGTCAAATACTTGTCGAGTGCTTTATATCAGTTATAAAAATATTTACTTGTTGTATCCCAACAATTTTAAATAGAACTTTTGCATATATATATATATATATATATATATATATATATATTTTTTTTTTTTTTCATTTATATATATATATATATATATATATATATATATAACGAAGGAATTGTGGTAAGGAACCAGATGGACCATAACGCACCAGAGTACTCAATACTTAGGGTAGTAGAGTGGGTAATAGGAAAAGGTATGACCCTGATGGCAGAGCTCAAGCCGTTTCGACGGCTATTTCTGGACTCGCTAGACCGATTTTTGCAGTCCAGAAATGGCCGTCGAAATGGCTTGAGCTCTGCAGTCGGGGTCATACCTTTTCCTATATATATATATATATATATAAACCTGTACAGCAAATATTATTAGTACAGATTAAAGTTTAAGCAAAGATTTTCTGCTTGCACCCTATATGGGGTCTGAAACGATTTCAGAAGATCCCGTATAGGGGGAAAGCTGAAATTCTTTGCTTAAACTTTAATCTGTACAAATTATATATATATATATACATACACACACACATCATTTTACGTCCGCTTTTCCCTGTTTGCAAGGGTTGGACGGGTCCTATTCAGCACAGCATCTCTCCACTTATCACGGTCCTTCGTCATCTCCTCGGTGAGTTTCAGCGATCTGAGGTCTGCTCTCACCACCTCCACCCATGTTTTTGGTGGTTTACTTCTACTGTATCCTCCTTCTACTGGGATTTCTTGGCACTTCTTTACCCAGCGGTCATCCTCCATGCGCATCGCATATCCATACCATCTCAGCCTTCTCTCCTGCACACCGCAACTTATCCCTCTTATACCCAGTTTCTTTCTCAACTCGTCTATGCTTGGTCATATATATATTAAGTGCAAGAATTACAGGAGCTGGTGCAGTAATGTGCCAGATTCAGCATTCAGTAATCAGAAAAGAGAGGTAAACTTGCTATCTTTAATCTTCAATTCGGCATTCATGCCAACCCTTACCTATAGTCATGAATCTTGGGTAAGGATAATGACCGAAAGAATACAAGTGACCGAAATGGGGTTCCTCCGAAGGGTCTTTGAAGTAACGTTACTTGATAGAGTGTGTGGCTTGGAGATCAGAGAGTCACTCTAGGTAGAGCTGCTATTTCTCTGAATTGAGAGATCATAGCTCCAATACTATGGGCATGTGGCTAGAATGCTTCAAGAAAGAATCTCTGGACATTTTACAGGCAAAACCAACCGACATGAGGCCCAGGGGTAGACCCCGAGCAGGATGGTTGGATTACATCTATAAGCTTGGCTAGTCTTGCTTGAGGATCCAGCCAGATCTGTTTGAGACGGTTGCTTCTGACAGGACCTGCTGGAAGAAGTGTTTGAGGACTCTGCCCCCATGACCCTCTCAGGAATAAGTGGGAAAAGAAAAAAAGAAAGAAATATATATATACACACACACACACACACACACACACACACATATATATATATATATATGTATGTATGTGTGTATATATATATATATATTTTTTTTTACACACACATATATATATATATATTAAAATAACAAAACTGACACGATTACCCCGCAAGCCTTTCAGGGAGGAGACTAACATAATCAGAGTGTGCTCAGTTGGTGGACTGAAACGTCATTTGAAAGTGCACCAATAAATATTTGCTCTATGGTTCTTATATATTTGATATATATTTATCCTTATCGAGCCCTCTTTGGATTTTAGTCTTCAAATTTATTATTATTATTACTATATATGCCGAGGTTAACTTTGCTTTTCATCCTTACAGGGTCGATAAAATAAAGTACCAGTAATACACTGGAATAATTGCTGGCCTTGTGCCAAAAGTAGAAACAATATATATAAGGGCGGTGGATTGGCAGTATCGGTAGAGGGTCGGACGCCGTGCTTTCCAGCATAGTTACGTCCCTTTACGATCTGAGTTCAAATCCCGCTGAGGTTGACTTTGCCTTTCATCCTTACGGGGTCGATAAAATAAAGTATCAGTAATGCACTGGGTACTTGCTGGCCTTGTGCCTAACGTAGAAACAATTATTACTATATATATATATATATAAATTCACAGAGAATCGCATTTCGGCAGGTAGAAAAAGCGGAACGTAACGCAAATTCAGAGTCATGCTGGCAAGCGCTCCATGGGCTAAAAAACCAGAGCTATAAACATAGGTTATAAACGCCATACAAACTGACAAGAAGGCATTAACCACCTAAGCCAAAAAACAAGTCAAGCTAAACAGGTCAGACAAAATAAATGACATAATATATATAATACATATACATAATATATATATATATATATATATATTAAAATAACAGATTAAAGTTTAAGCAAAGAATCGCTGCTTTCACCCTTAACGGGATCTTCTGAAACTAACATATATATATATATATATATACGATATTAAACAAATGGAAACTATATTTATAAAACCATATTTATTTCGTTATATATATTTCTGGGATATCATATTAAAAATATGGTATGCCTTCCTCAGACAAAACACAATACATAAGCTGTTTTATAAATAATTAGTGACATACCTTGTAATAATGCAACTTCCATTTAAAAAGATTTTTAATATGATATCCCAGAAATATATATAACGAAATAAATATGGTTTTATAAATATAGTTTCCATTTGTTTAATATCGTAAACCTACTCCAGAAACTGTTGAGTGCTTTTATATCAGTTATAAAATATTTACTCGTTGTAACCCAACAATCTTAAATAAAATTTTTGCATATATATATATATATATATATATATATATATATATATATATATATGAAAAGTGTAATTTTCTACACAAAACGAAGGTTATAGAGAAAATTGAGGTTGGTAATGGCACATGGAATATATAAGAGACAGAATACTTTTTTTGTGAAAAAACATATAATTTTATAAGGTAAGGAAATAATAAGGGGTATAAAAAATGACCGGTTTCGATGGGTCTGCAAAAGCCATCTTTTCAAATGTTGATTAATATTAAGAATTGAATTTTCAAATCTCAAATTTTAACTCTTCGTATTATTAATTTTTCTTAATATTAATCAACATTTGAAAAGATGGCTTTTGCAGACCCATCGAAACCGGTCATTTTTTATACCCTTTATTATTTCCTTACCTTATAAAATTATATGTTTTTTCACAAAAAAGTATTCTGTCTCTTATATATTCCATGTGCCATTACCAACCTCAATTTTCTCTCTCTATATATATATATCCCAGATAGTCCTGAATATAATTTGCTCCTTATGCACTCTCATGTGCCGCTTGAGTCCAGCAGCAGACCTACAGGCTTCGTCGTAAAACTGACACGATTACCCCGCAAGCCTTTCAGGGAGGAGACTAACATAATCAGAGTGTGCCTCAGTTGGTGGACTGAAACGTCATTTGAAAGTGCACCAAAACAGGACCATGACACCTACTGCGAGAGGGCCCCCATTGTTGCAACGTCTGTGCAAGTCCCTAGCAGGACTAAAAAGCCACATCAGTGCTGCTCAAGCTTAAGTATCAAGCGATAACATTACTCGAAATTGTGTTGCAGCCATCATGTGCGTGTGCGTATGATCCCATGCAATTAAGACTCTCAAAGAAATTGGTGCAGCATTGAGTTTTCTGGCAATAAGTCATACTGCAGAAGACCTGCCTTCCCACACATACAGGATGAAACAAACATAAAGAGGACAGCCTGCACCACTCTTCTTCAAACACGTTCCCCAATTTAATACTCAGGACACCCTTATTATCTATGTACACACTGTAGACCTCTTCCACTCATTTCTTTCTGTCAACATTCCCTCCCTGATCCCCTCTCTTAACCCAGCCCAACCCATACACATATATGCCCATCTTGTACAACAACAAAATATTTGGTTAGGGTTAGGAAGGGCACTCGGTGGGGTGGCCATGCCAAAACAGAAACAATGTATGAACTTGGCGTGGCCTATTTTGCTAGGTCGCAACCTGTCTGACCCAAAGGGCAATTGATGTCTAACGGTGACGATGACACCACCCCCTTTTACATGCCTTTCCAGTTCAACCCATGCATGCATGGAAGAGCGGACACGCTCGACACCTACTTTCCCACAGCGTTGGTGCCATGATATAAAGCACCTAGTCTATTCTGTAGTGTGATCGTGCTGGTACCTCGACAAAAAAGCATACAGTACACCATGTTAGGTGGTCATTCTAGAACTACGATAAAAAGTACCCTGTCCATCGTAGAAAGGGATAGTCGTGGTACCATGGAAAATGCGCCCAGTACATGCTGTAATCTGGTTAAATTCAGCCGTAAAATGAAAAACAGGCCGAAAACATCTGTATGAGCAAGACGTGATCACCTGACCTGGCTAGCCACATAACATAACCGATCTAACCCATGCAAGCATGGATAATACACGTTAGATATATATATATATGTGTGTATATAGATATATGTGTGTATATATAAATATATGTAATGTTAAACAATGAAGGAATAAGGAAAAGGTGCAATAGTTAATTAATCCGCTGTTTTAAGATCGTTCCAGAAAGCAAAATTGTCAAAATGCAGACCAATCGATGGCAGTTATGCAACTCCATACCAGAAGCATCGCAAAAATAAAACAAACATTCTACCGTCTATCCTCAGAAACAATGTATTTTACTTTGCAATGTATTTTACTGTGCACATCAATTACTAAAATTATTATAAGTCAATCCTACCTTCATTGGGTGGAACATTAATAAATGTTATATGTATATATATATATATATATATATATATATATATATATATATATATATATTGTTATACTTTGGGAGGGTCATGTTGCCAATAAGAAACACATGCACCAGTTGTTTTCATTTCAATTTATTATAAATTAAATTTATAAATTTAGGAATTTATAAATTTATAAATTTCAGGTTGGTTGGTTGGCCCCACAACCAGACGACCGTTCATATATTGTCAAAGTTCCCTCGTCACACACTCCGTGACCCCTTCAGTGACTGGGGACCCCTTTATATATTAGTTATGTAATAAACAACATAAGATAATTATTTCATTTACCAGTGGTTTCTTGAAGACACATGTTGTGTCTGTCTTCGGTCGTCAGAATGAATAAAAAACATGGTGTATTTATTAAATGAAATAATTATCTTATGTTGTTTATTACATAACTAATAAGCTCTGTAGCCTACATAGAGCACTCTTTTTTCCTGTACCTTTCTGACGGAAATACTTCATATATATTGCTGAATAGCAACGATGAGTGATATTACATATATTTTGTGTGTGTATATATATATGTTTATTAATCTGTGAATCTCTCTCTCTCTCTCATATATATATATATATGAGAGAGAGATTCACAGATTAATAAACATATATAGATACACTCACATAAAATATATGTAATATCACTCATCGTTGCTACTCAGCAATATATATAATGAAAAAAGAAGGCCAGATTCCAAATATTCTTTTAATGTTGCAAAAACATGATACGTATATATATATATATATATGTGTGTGTGTGTGTGTGTGTGTGTGTGTGTGTGTGTGTCGGGTTCGATCGGGGGTAGCCACAGTAGTAAGTAAGGTACTCAATACATTAGTAGAGTGTAAACAAATTTAATATAGAAATGGTTTCGAAGGAAATCAATCATCAGTGCTTTCCTGATGGTTTGCTTCGGATGAAACAATCCAAGTAATAATTGTTTCTATTTTAGGCACAAGGCCAGCAATTACTCAGTACATTACTGGTACTTTATTTTATCGACCTCGTAAGGATGAAAGGCAAAGTTAACCTCGGCGGGATTTGAACTCAGATCATAAAGGGACGTAACAATCCAAGTAATAATAGCTTCAAGCTAAATGTGTTATGTCATTTTAGATCTAAACAGAAATACTTAAGAAGGTAGTTTATAAACAGTACATCGTTTTTTTTTGTTTTTTATGGATGCTTCTTTCCAGATCAATGTGTAATCTTTTATTCGTGTTTCTGGTGGTGTTTTGTTGTCCTAAGTCGAGCATAACAAACATTAATTAAATATAATGCACTGAAACATATGTAAAAAAAAGTAAATGATATATATCAACAAACATAAGAATGTCAAACTTACGGCTTTTTTGGCTCCGGAATTGCAGGTTTGGTGTTGTAATTTCTGGCCCTTTTACTCTGGAATAATCTATTAAGGAACGGCATGTGGTGTTGTGTTTGTAGTGAGGTTATTGGGGTGTAGTGAGGTGTTGGTTGTAGCTATGGTAAGTTTCTGGTGTGTACTTTAGTTGTGATATGTGGTTGTAGTTAAGATGTGGTGTTGTGGTGGTTCTATGATTGTTGTAGTTGTGATCTGGTGGTGTTTCGGTGTGTGTATACGAGATGGAGAAGAAAAGATGATTGAACCATCAATTGTAGTAATGTTGCTGTATGGGTTATGTTGTTTATAACCTTGCTGCTATTGATGTTTTTGTTATGGCGGTGTGACGAGTCATATCCGTTGTGGAGTGTTCTGACTCTGTCTCTTTCTATCTCCGTGAAAGAGGAAACATGTATAATAGTTCGTAGTAAAGAGTGCAATGTTAGAAAAATAAGTAGTATTAGTTTACAATAATAGTTACGATGGAACGTTTGCCTATACAGACTTCTATGGACGTTGGTTTGGAGTGCCCCGTTCCTGTGATATTAGAAGTGATAATTCCACCAATATAGATCAATAGAGAGTTAAATTATAGGTGAGTGGAGGGGGTGGGAGCGTACTAGAGTATGTAATAGTAATCTAGTACTTAACTATAACAGAAGAATGTGTGTGGTGTAATGAATCTATGAAAAGAAAACAAAACAAACCAGACATGTCGGAATTACATGGCTAACAATTGGGGGAGGAGGTAGAGTAGTAGTATGAGTTAAAATAAGGAAGGAGGGGAAAATAAAGAGGGAACAACATTGAGGAAAGAGAAAGATTAGAAGAGGAAAAGGCAAAAAAAGTGATATAGGAAGTGAAAGACTAAGAGAAAGATATGGGAGCAATAGAAATATACATATATATAAACAGAGAGAGGGAGTGTAAAAGCGCGCAATGGTGGTCATTGATCATGTGATACAATAGAGATCGTTGATTGGTGCTAGTAAAACGTCTTACTATTGAGCAGATGTCAACAGCAGTGATTGAATGGCGTGTTCTGATTGGTTCATTTTCATTAACGTTGTTGTGTGTCTGTCTTCCTCTATTACCACTTCTTATACACATTCTTCTATTAACGCTTCCCGCTTCACATTCATGTTATAACACACGCATTTACAAAACATATACAGACGCATTTATAAAGCACGTGTGTATACAAACGCAACACCTCATTCAATTGTCACACACTCACATACAAAAAGAATTTACACATACTGTATTTGATAGTTAAAAACTTAATTGTAAAATTTTTCAATTTCAATTCTGTATCTATTAAAAAAATAAGAAATTGGAAAACTCAGCTTTCTCTCTTTCTGTAAAATTAATAATGACTGCATTCCACCCTTTTAACCTTAAACCGAACACTGAACCCAAACTCTATTGCTTAACCAAACCGTCTTCTTCAACCACTTATTCCTGAGGGGGTCCTAGGGGCAGAAGCCTCAAACACTCCTTCCAACAGGTCTTCTCAGAAGTGACTGTCTCCAACTACTGTGAACCAATCACAGCAGGAAGTTTTTTTCTGCGATATACGTATGACCATGTCAACACTGCTACTTGGAGTCGTTTACCGTCCCCCAAATTACCATCAGGACACTCAACTTTGTGATATCCTCAGAGCTGTTGCCAGGAAGACAGCCACTTATGTTTTCATTGCAGGTGACTTCAATCACCCTGAGATTGACTGGGAGACCTTTCGTTGGCCGCCAAGTGCAAATGACTTCCTTGAGCTGGTGCTGGACTCGAGTTGGTCCCAGGTGGTCACCTCCCCAACAAGAGGTGACAACACTTTGGACCTACTCTTCACCACTACTCCTGAAACGGTCATTAGTGTTACTGCTGAGGAACCTTTAGGTGACTCTGATCATGCTATGATCATTGCCAATCTATCCCTCATGGGCAGTAACAAGAACCACAACCATCTCCAAACTGCTCACTTTGACTGGAATAGAGCAGACTGGAACTGTTACTGCACCGAGTTGCAACGGCCAAACTGGCTTGAGTTCTATGACTCTGGAGATGTCAACACTGTACTCCAGAACATCCTGAGCTCAATATGGACAGCATGTGCAGCATCGGTGCCACGTAAGCGGAAAAAACATCCTAAAAGCGCAATTTGGGAGACTGCAGCAGTCCGTCTTGCCAGAAAAGAACGGCGCAATGCTGAACGTGAGTACAAACTTCACAAATCAGACATTAATAGGAAGAGGCGAAATAGATCGTCCAACCACCTCAAACAGGTGACAAAAAAGGCAGTGCTTCAATTTGAGCAGCGCATAGCAACCAGCCCTGACAGTAAGGTGTTCTGGAAGTATGTTCACTCAAAGCAGAGGCCTCACTCTCCAGTTGGTCCTCTTCGCAATCCCCACACAAGCCAGGTTACTGACGACCCCAAGGAATGCGCAGAGCTCATTGCTGAATGCTATGCAGGCATTTTCACCATTGAAGACCAGAGTGTACCATCTCCACCACCTATGACACCGGACTCTATTACAACCATGGAATTTACACCTGCAATGCTGCGACGTCACCTAAAAAATAAACGCAACCATGCCTCTCCTGGTCTTGATGGTGTTACGTACCTGCTTCTTAAACGTGGTGGGTACTTCCTTCTACACCAGTTATCACGCTTCTTCCAATTCTGTCTGAACAACAGTGCTACTCCAGAACAGTGGAAAACTGCCAGTGTAATTCCTCTGTTCAAAAAGGGTGACCGCACATCACCTGTGAACTATCGTCCAGTCAGTCTTACTAGTTGCATCGCCAAACTGATGGAATCCTGTGTCAGAGAAACACTTTGGAACTTCTGGAGCTCTCACAGTCTTATCCGGCCTTCGCAATTTGGATTTATCCCCAACTCCAGCTGCTGTGATCAACTTATAGAGTTTCTTGAGGACATCACCCGGATCACTGATGGCGGCTCATGGGTGGATGTTGTTTACCTTGACTTTGCGAAGGCCTTCAATTCTGTGCCGCACAAAAGGCTTATGGCAAAACTCTCTGCAATGGGTGTGAAGGATGATCTTTTTAACTGGTTGAAGTCCTTCATTCTCAGTCGAAGAGAGGTAGTCACGGTTCTGGGACAGCATTCCTCACCATATGAGATGTCATCTGGTGTACCTCAGGGATCTGTTCTTGGCCCCCTTTTGTTTGTGGCATATATTAATGACATAGATGCCAACTTAAGGAATGCCACAGTACTAAAGTACGCAGACGACATCAAGCTGTACCTTGAGATAAAAAGGACAGATCCTGAACACTATAGATCTTGCTTGCAGTCTGACCTGGACACAATGCAACAGTGGATCTCAGACTGGCAACTCAAGCTAGCTGTGGACAAGTGCACCACCATGCATTTTGGGAGTAAAAACCCAGCGTCCACATATTCCCTCCACAGCACTAATATCAAGAAGTCTTCCTGTGAACGTGACCTGGGCATTACGGTCAGCAGCGATTTGCGTTGGACGAGGCACGTCTCTAAAATTGTCAAGAGGGCCGAGGGTGTCTTAGCATCACTCAGCAAGACCTTTGTCAGCCGCTCTCCAGATATCTATTTAAGGCTGTATACAGCTATGGTGCGACCACACTTAGAATTTGCATCACCAGTCTGGAACCCCTATCTTGCTCAGGACATTGACCGCCTGGAAACTGTTCAGAGACGTGCAACCAAGCGAATACCCTCCATCAGGCATCTACCATACTCTGATCGCCTTGCTTCCCTGGGCATGGATTCATTGAAGCTCCGACGCCTGGCAACTGACTTGGTAAACACCCACAAAATTGTTAACCATGTTGCCAACAACAACCCTGAGTGCCTTTTCGATTTCCATGTGTCTAACACACGTGGACATGCCCACAAAGTAAGAAAACAGCACAGTTCCCATGACTTTCGGAAACATTTTTTCACGCTCAGAGTTGCTGAAGCATGGAACAAACTACCTGCATCAGTTGTTAGCTGTCGAGACGCTGCATCCTTTAAGGCCTCCATGCTTCCCGAGATCCGCCAACACTACAGCTAACACATACAAACATGTACTTCCCTGGCATTTGTGTATTATTCTATGTACTATATTGACGAGTTGTAGTGCACCTGAGCACTTTACACAATAATTTCATTATTATTATTATAATCCGGCTGGATCCCCAAGCTAGACCAGCCAAGCTCATGGATGTTATCCAACCATCTTGCTCTGGGTCTCTTGTCAGTTGGTTTTGCCCATAAAATCTGTCCAGCAATTCTTTCTTAAGATATTCTAACCACATACCCATAGTATCAGAGCTGTGATCTCTTAATTCGGAGAAGTAGTAGCTCTACCTAGAGTGATTCTCTGATCTCTGAGTTATGCACTTTATCGAGTAACATTACTCCAAAGACCCTTTGGAGGAATCCCATTTCAACCGCTTGTATTCACGATTGTATTCTTTCAGTCATTACCCAAGATTCAGGTTGGATAAGGATTGGCAAGAAAACTGAATTGAAGATAACGTGTTTGGCTTTTACACCTACCCCCACTTCTTCTGATCACTGAATACTGAAGCAGGTGCATTACTGCACCAGCCTTTGCAATTCTTGCACTTAATTTAGCCTCCTGCCTTCCATCACTCATGAACACGGCCCCGAGATAATTGAACTTCTCTATAACATTAACCAAACCCTAACATTAATACTAAACATACCCATAACCTAGATTTAATACTAAAACTAACCCTAGCAATAATTCTAAACCTAAACATAACAATAACCTTAACCCTGAATCTAACCCTGATCTTAATCCTAAATTTAACTATAACCCTAAGCTAACACTGAAGTTAACCCTAAAACTAAGCCTAACTCTGAAACTAACCCTAACTCTAAACCTAATCTTAACCTTAAGCCTAATGGTAACACTAACTATATCGCTTTCCCTAAACCTCACCATAATGAAAACCCAAACCTAACCATAACCATTACTGCAATCCTAAAACTAACCATAACTCTAAAGTTTACCATAACACTATACTTTCCATAACCCTAACCCTAATCTGACAGTAACAATAAACTGAAACTTAAACCTAAACCTAACCCTATTGGAAATGCTAACCTACACCCGAATCTAACACTATCCCTAAATTTAAACAGATATAAAAAAAAAAAACTGAAGTTAACACTAAACCTTAAAATTCACCCTAATTCCCTAAGCCTAAAGTTTACCTTAACTCTAATACTACATATAGTACTAGCCCTAGTTCTTAACCTAAAAATAACCTAAGCATTAACATTACATTAAAATTAAACACCCAAACCATAACACTATCCCTAACATTAACCTTAAATCAAAACCTAACTTTAAGCCAAACACTAACAATAAACCTAATCCTAACCATATTCTTATGGCTAAACTTAACCATAACATTACCCTGAACCATAAAGCTAACTGAATATCAATCCTGATCCTAACCTAAATACTAACTCTCACCTAAACCCTATTACTAACCCTAAGGCTAATCTTAAAACTTTCCCTAACCGTAAAACTAACACCTATACTAAACCTAACCCTAATCATCACCCTAACAAAAAGCCTTAACCTAACATTAGCCCTAAACAGAATCCTAACCTTATATGCCTAACCTTAAACATAAAAATAAAACTAAGGCTAATGCTAACCCCAAACCTCACCCTAATCTTAAACTAAGCCTAACCTTAAATGTAAACCAAACCTTAAAGCAAAAATTAAATCCTAAATCTGAACCCTAAACCTAACCCGAAATAAACCTAAATCTAATCCTAACTCTAAACCTAAGCTAACGTTAATCTTAACCCTAACACTAAATGTAACCTACACCATAATCCTAACCCTACACATAACACTAGCCTAAGTTCTAATTATAAACAGAACCCTAAACCTAACCTTAAAATTAACACTATCCACTAACATTAAACCTAAACCTATCTGTAATTCTAACACTAAGTTTCTAAACCTAACCCTAACATCTATCTATATACTACTGAAACTCTGTGGTTGTGTGCTTGTCTGCAATTTAATACAGACAAAATGGCGCATAATGGGAAAATACTTTGAAAAGAAGTTGCCCCTGAAATGGGAATACAAATGGAATAAAACAAGTTTTGTGTAAATCAGAGCATGGGTTCCCGAGATACAGGATTTTTCCAGGTACTTTCATAAATAGAGAGACTGAAAGAGATAGTGGTTGTGAGAGAATATATTGAAAGAGAGAGAGAAGGAGACAGAGAAGGAAAATGGAAGAGAGAGAGGGAGCTGGTGGTATTGTTGAATGGAATTTTATCAAGTGATTTCAAAGAATCGAATACACCATTACTGTATCTAACTCGAATTTGGTGACTGAATATTAAGTCATATGTATCATATAACTTGTGTTTAGGACATGATGTGTGGAGTAAGTATTTCCTGTAAAATGGTCATGTAGGAGACACAGCAAAAAGCACCCAGCACACACGGTAAATGTGGTTAGTGTTAGGAAGGGCATCCAGCCGTAGAAAACCAGCCAGAAACAGTCCTATACACAGTCACCCAACCCAAATTGCCTCAAATGGGACGAACCTGTCTAATCCATGTTAGCATGGAAGATAGACATTATATGATGATGATGATGATGAATAAAAAGGACGATTTGTTATGTCATCATTACATTTATTAAGTAGTGATGTGTGATTCGTTATATATTATATATATATATATAATATATATATATATAATATATATATATATATACATACACACTCACATATATATATACAGGGTGTCTCAAAAATGTATACACACTTCAACAGCATTCTAATCAGTGTGTATACATTTCTTTGGGACACCCTGTATATATATAGAGATCCATAGACACTCACATATATATATATAAACACACACAAGCATACACATATATATAAACACACACATATATGTATATATGTGCAAGTGGCTAAGCATTCCATAGACACAATTACCCTTTACGTAGTTCTCAGGGAGATTCAGAATGACAGTGCCTAAACCTAACACTAACCTTTAATATTAACCCTAACACTAAATCTAAACCTAACCCTAACCCTCATGCTAATCTTAAACTTAAGCCTAACCCTAACTTTAACCATAACACTAAACCTAATCCCAAACTCCAAACCTAATTTTAAACTAAATCTTAACCTAAATACATGTAGGTTGTAGATGATATGACTTTATCCACAGAGAGGAGCTTAGAGACAAGTATGATAGGTGGTCCAATGAGTAGGTGGACAGGGCATGGCTGAGGTAAGCCTTGAGCAACTGACTGCAGTGTAGATAGTTGAAGATGTTTCTCATGTCAAGGTTAATGATGGGATACCTGGAATCTCTGGGCATCAGCTCGAGTGGGGAGTCATTGAAGCACTCTTTAATGACGTGGGTGGACTCCTCACACTTACCAGCCATGCCGACCCCTAGTTGCACCAAGCTTAGTTGTTTGATCAGTTCAGAGGTGTTGAACTTGCAGATGATCTGCAGCCGGCCATCTGAAGACATTATGCACAGCAATATGGATAATATCACCTTCTCTTTTCCAAACAGCAGTCAGGTTGGTTGAAAAGAAGAGGCCTTGGGAATGGTGGGTCCAGGACACCATGCGTGAAGCTATTCATGAAGACTCCAATTGCATTCCTCCCATTGGATTCAACAACTTTAACTTGGTTGATGCTATTTTTGATGGCTCAACCTTCTTCTTTTCTTCTCCATCTCGTACACACACTGAACCACCAGATCACAACTATAACAATCATAGAACCTCCAAAACCACATCTTAACTACAACCACACATCACAACTAAAGTATACATCAGAAACTACAATAGCTACAACCAACTATTACTTCACCCCAATAACCTCACTACAAACACAACACCACATACCGTTCCTTAATAGGTTATTCCAGAGTAAAAGGGCCAGAAATTACAACACCAAACCTGCAACATTTTTATGTTTATTTATATATATTATTTACTTTATTTGACATATGTTTCAGTACAATA
Organism: Eledone cirrhosa; assembly: GCA_964016885.1. Lineage (NCBI taxonomy): Eukaryota > Metazoa > Mollusca > Cephalopoda > Octopoda > Eledonidae > Eledone > Eledone cirrhosa. The sequence goes on along the minus strand of OZ024745.1, from coordinate 29,042,910 downwards.
TATTTAATCAATGTTTGTTATGCTCAACTTAGGACAACAAAACATTATATCATTAGAAAGAAAAATAAATGATTACACATTGATCTGGAAAGAAACATCTATAAAAAATTTAAAAAACGATGTACCATTGGTAAACTACCTTCTTATGTATTTCTGTTTAGATCTAAAATGACATAATACATTTAGCTTGAAAAAATTATTAGTTGGCAGTATAAACTCAATTCACTTTCACTCTGTGTAACTCGCTATATACGGGTGTATGATTATATATATATGCAGAGGTTATATTTAATTTTTTAAATGTTATAACTGATATAAAGCACTCAACAATTTAGTGGAGTAAAAAATATACAATATATTAATAAATGGAAACTATATTTATAAAACCATATTTATTTTATTATACATATTTCAAGGGCAACCAAGGCAAATTATGGTGCGCTTTCATCAGATAAAATACATATTTGTTTTATAAATAAATATTGACATACCCGGAAACAAAAAATATATATATATCATATACTCGTAAATAGCGAGTTACACACTATATATATAATGTTTTTTAAAATCTCTTCTCAATCATCCCGGAGTTGTCACCCACTAAATTGTATAATATTATTTGTGGGAGTTATCTCCTTGCATTACAAATGAAAGTTTTATTTTATGGGAGTTATTTTTCTTGTATTATAAATTTTTTTAATCAATTCTCATTGATTTTAGTTGCATTCTCAATTTCCGTTATTAATCGTAAAAAAATTAATTGTAGGAGTTATTTCCCTTGTATTACAAATACTGTAAGTATTAGAGTTACGAGGATGGGCTGAAAAGTTCATAGGTTGACTATAAAGGAGTGAGTGATGCGAGGCTGTGAAATCTTGCAGGCATTAATTTCAACCCTTATTGTTTCTTTCCTCATTTGGTCATTCCATGAGAGTATCTTGGTTAGCCTTTGAATCTTTCAGCTGTCTTGTAGGGTTAGTATTTAGGGTTGGGGTTAGGGTTAAGGATTGGTCTAGGGGTACAGTTAGTATTAGAACTAGGGTTAGAGTTAGGGTTAGGGTGAGAGCTAGGGTTTAGCATTAGGGTTAGGGTTAAGGATTAAGAGTTTAATTAAGGGTTACTGTTAGAGTAATGACTAGAGATAAGCTTAACAGTATGGTTTATGGATAGATTTATCTTAGCTTTTTAGCTTCTTCACCCACATATTCCTGGGAGGTTCATGGGGGAAGAGTTCTTAAATGGGTCCTGTCAGAAGCAACTGTCTCCAAGCAAGACCAGCAAAGCTCATGGATGTTATCTAACCATCTTGCTCTGGGTCTCCTGTTGGTTGGGTTTGCCCATAAAATCTGTCCAGCTATTCTTTCCTAAGACATTCTAACCACATACCCATAGTATCAGAGCTGTGATCTCTCAATTCAGAGAATTTGCAGCTCTACCTGAAGTGACTCTCTGAATTCCAAGCTATGAACTCTATTGAATAACGTTACTCCAAACACCCTTCAGACGAACCCCATTTCAGCCGCTTGTATCCGCAATCGTATTTTTTCGATCATTACCTAAGATTCATGACCATAGGTATGGGTTGGCACGATACCAAATTGAAGATAGCAAGTTTGGCTTTTACCTCTACCTCCCTTCTTTTGATTACTGACTCCTGAAGCTGGTGCATTACTGCACCAGCTCCTGCAATTCTTGGACGTAATTCAGCCCCGTCTTCCATCACTTGTGTACACAGCCCCAAGGTACTTGAACTTCTCCACCTGCTGATTGCTAAATTTCATAATGGATGAACGGTTATATCAAAATTATAAAGTTTAGGAAAAATGTTTAGGAGAAAACAGAAAAAAATGAATTTAAAAGTAAAAATGAAATTAAGGAAAATTTGAAACAGAAATTTATACTTTTAGTACTTATTCACATATCCCACTTACTATCATATATGTATTCCTTTTGATTAAAAATAAATAAATAAATAGCAGTCTATCAGCTGTATTCATCATTCATTTTTATCACTGTTTAACATCCATTTTTCTACGGTAACATGGGTCGGACAAGATGCCCTGTTGTGAGACAAGCCAAGTCTGATGACCATGTTTTGCTCATACACAACTGGTTGGCTTGGTTTCTATGGCTGGATGTCCTTCCAAACACCTTGTAGATTAGAATTATGTCACTTTTGGCACGTTGCATCTCTTCTTTGTTTCATTTATGTATTCATTAGTTTTTTCCCAATGTTATAGACCAAACTTTTGCAGTTAGCTGTTGTTATATATGGAAGTTTTATTTCTTTTTATTATTTGACTTTTTAATATCTTTTAATTATAATGTTACTCATATTCTTTGTCATTTAGCTGTTGCTTGGTTCTAATTTTATCACTCAGTAATAATTTCTCCATTTATATTATGAAGTATAACTATCCATGAGGCTGTTTTTATAAAACACTAACCAAACTTCTTTATATACCCTAAACTTTTTATACAACTCTAACCAAACTTAAGCAGTAACCTTTAACCTATACACAAATTTATCCCCAATGCTGATCTTAATCTTAAACCTAACCTTAACACCCTAGCACCTAACAACTAAACCTAATCCATAACACTATTTCATAACTTTAACACTCCAATCCTAATGTCTAACTCCTAACCTAAAACCTACCTTTAACCAGAACACTAGGCCTAATCTTAAACCTAACTCTCCTCTGCTGCTAATTAAGTCACCTATATAACAGAAGCTATCAACCATTTCTATGGATCCTTCATGTGATTGGAAAAAGTTTATATCACTGACACTCTTCCTCTCTATTTCTCCTGTTCATCTTTTTCAGTCTTCTCTTCCTATTAGTCTACTTGTTATCTCACTACATCTCTTGTGTATCCAAGATTTACATTGTGTACATCATATAGAGTTTATGCCAACTCCTTTTCTACATATTGAGTAGGCCCAAATCTCTGAGGGAATCAGGGTCCTATCTTCTTTCCTACTTAGTAGCACTTTAGTTTTGGCTAAGTTTACTCTCAGACCTTTTGATCCCAACATCTGTTTCCATAATTGGATTCAGCAATAATCACCAGATCATCCACATAGGGAAGTTCCCATGGACAGCCAGTCTTAAACTCTTCTCTTATGGCCTGGAGAACTATGATGACTAGCAGTGAGCTAGTACCCAGCCTGTACCTTGAATTCCTCATTAACATATATATCAGATAGAGTATCAATATTAAGTAAGAAAAGAGATGATTTTACATATTCCACTTCAGTTTATTGCCTTACATCACACCCGTCATGTGTGATGTAAGGCAATTATTGGAATCTGGGCTTTGTTCTTATACGAAAATAGATACATTGGTAAATATTCATAAATACATTGTATACAGACCGATACACAAGTAAACAGATAGAGTGGTGGGTAAATTTATAGATAGACAAGTAGGTTGATCGATTAGACTGATATACAGATGTGTGGATAGATAGGTAGATAGATATCCAGTCAGACAGACAGATAGATAGATGTATTTATTGTCAGAAGATGGATACATAATGTAAAAAATATAGGTAGAGAGGAAGATATCAAATTACCATTTCCCTGTCATTGCACGTGACCTCTTATAAATAAATAAATGTATGTGTGTTTATATACATAGACAGGCTTCGTTAATAACTTTAGATAGATATAGATGTGATGGTGGTGGCAGCGGGTATGGATTCCTCGGTTTGCTTTCTTGTTTGGTATCCACTCACAGAATATTTCGTTTTCCTTCTGTACTATTCCATCTATTATAAATATATCTCACAAATATGTATGTGTATATATATCCTCAGGTCGATGATGATGATGCTGTGGTGCTGGTGTATGGAGCCTACACCAACGATGTAGGTCCCATTCTAACTAGCAGGACTCCACGAACTACAGTAAGCTGGCCTGCTTAATACACACATACACTAAACAAAGCTAAAACTACTTTCACACATTGCTACAGAGAGTGACACATACACAGCGCCAGGGTGGGAGGAGAGAGAAAGAGAGTCACGGTGACGTTTGGCTTTAAAATCTATAATATTCCTTTTCCGCTTTTCTCTCTTTGCATTGTCTGCCTTTTTCTTTTTCCCCTCTCTTACTTTTATTGTCTTCTACTCCTCACACTATAACCTCGCTACTATTTCCTCTGCCCCTTTCTTTTTGTTACCCTTGCTACTGCTGTTCTTACTGCTGTCGCTTACTCTCTCCGTCATCCCCCTCTCTTACTGTTCCTTATTTCTTTCCCTTTCCCTCTTTATTCCACCCCTTCTTTTTTTCTTTACCTCTCACTCTCGTTAAGATGCTGTATTTCCCTCACTCATTTTTTATTAGTCTCTCTCACTTTCTCACTACTACTCCAACTGGCTACCACTCCAGTGATGCCTACAGTAGCAGCAGCAACAGCAGCAGCACTAATAGTAGTAGTATTAGTAGTAAATACTGGAGTGGTAGCAGCAGTTTGCATAGTTGTGTGAAGATGGAGATGGTGACGGAGCGGAGTCGAATAAATGAAGGGGAGGATTGATGTTTAAACAACAGAGGAGTAGCATGAGAATGCTGAAGAGAGGAAGAGGAAAGAAAAGTACGTGGGGGGTTAAAGAATAGCAATATAGTGACGTAATAGGAGAAAGTACCTGGGTCGGAAAGAGAGGGAGAAAGATGTTAAGAAATGGTAAAAGTTATATAGAGAGGGTGTGTATGGCTCGCAAAAAAAAAGAAAAAACAGATAATGTATGTATGTGCGAAAGAGGAAGGGAGAAAAAATTAAAAAAGCCGATAAAAAGGGTTAAAGTTATAGAGAGAGGGAATAGCTGACAGACGAAAAGGAAGAAAGGGTTTTAGTTATATATGAAAGGGTGAGTATAGCTGACGGAAAAGAGGAAAGAAAAAAATAATGTGTGTAAGTGGGAGAGAGAAAGAAATGGAAAGCTGATAAGAAAGGGTTGAAGTTATATAGGGAGGGTGCGTATAGCTGGCGGACGAAAAAGAAGAGAGAATAATGTGTGTGTGTGTGTGTGAGAGAGAGAGAGAGAAAAGAAAGAAAGAAAAAGCAAAGAAAGGGTTAAAGTTATAGAGAGAGGGTGTGTATAGCTGGCAGACGAAAAGGAAGAAAAAGTAATGTGTGTGAGAGAGAAGAAGCGAATAAGAGAAGTAAAAGTTAAAGAAAATGTGTGCGTGTAGCTGACAGACGATAAGGAAGAAAGGGTTAAAGTTATATAGAGAAAGGGAGTATAACTGGTAGCCGAAAAAGTAAAGAGGATAATGTGTGCGCGTGAGAGTGTGCTAGAGGATGATAGGAAAAGCGGGTTGTTCAGAGAGAGACAGAATATATTAAAGACGTGGTATAACAGGGGTTAGAGAGAGATAGTGTATGTATGTGTATGGAACAGAGATAAGATTGAGAGAAGGAGAGAGAAAGAAAGAGAAAGAGAAATAGTATGAGGTATGTGGGGGTAGTGTGAGGAAAATAATAAAATAATGAGAAAGAGGGGGGACGTGATGAAGGGGTGGATGGTTAACAGGAGCTGTACACATACACACACATATACACACCAACATGCACACACACACACACACACATATATTTATATATACACATACACACACGATGATATCAAGCAATTTCCTAAAAAGAATTTAGCAACCACTACCACTGCCACCACAACCAATACAACTACTACTACTACAACCACCACCACTACCGCCGCCGCCGCTGCTGCCACTGCCACTACTACTACTACTACTACTACTACTACTACTACTACTACTACTACTACTACTACCACCATCACCACCACCACCACTACTACTACTACTAATACTAATTCTACTACTATTACTACTACTACTACTACTACTACTACTACTACTACTACTACTACTACTACTACCACCATCACCACCACCACCACTACTACTACTACTAATACTAATTCTACTACTATTACTACTACTACTAAAAACACAACGCTACAATTGAAGAAACGAATTACCCCCCCCCCCCCCCCCAAAAAAAAGATTACACTACCCACACACATACAAATCATACAAGAAACATCGAATTAGAAGAAAAATTCCCCCAATGTTATTGGGGACTTCCGGGCCACTTAATCCAACCAGATATACTCCAACATCTTTGTGGAGGAACCCTCAACTGGCTGGGAGAAGAGATCATTAACCCTTTCTTACTTTCCTACTCCTTATCTAACATGGCCTTACTCAGAATAGACAGTATAAGTGCATGTGGGGTGGGGTCATCTTGAAAGTAGAGTCACTTGCTCAACGACCTCAGGTCACTGAACAGAGATGTGGTGGCTATCAGCAAGACCAGGATTTCCGAGGTACAGGCCTTCACACCCATTTTCAGCAGCTATGAGGTATATGCATCTCCTAGCCATCCTGGATCTGGAGGTGGAGCCATTATGTTGTTTTGGAAAGGCTTTGATCTCATGATATAGGCTATCTTCTTGGACCCAGAAGGTAATTCGGCGACCATATTGATCATTTTAGTCCCATAACTCTGCTAAATACAGAGTTTAAAATTTTTGCCAAGTTGTTTGTGATGAAGTGGGCGTTTGTCATCAATGATCTAATAGGAGAGGAGCAAACATGTATCATCCCAAACAGATCCATCCACGACAACCTCCACCTAATGCAACATATCGTAGAGAGGATGGCTAAAGAAACTGGCAAGGGTGGAGCCCTGATCAACTTAAATCAATCGAAAGCTTTCAATAGAGTTGACCATTGCTATCTGGTGGCAGTCCTCAAGGCAGCCAGCTTTAGGCCTGTCTTCAGAGGCTGAATCACTGAAATGCACAGCAATGTCTGCTCTATGGTTAGAACCGTTCAACATCATGTACTCGGTCCTCCAAGGTTGTCCCCTCCTGTTCCTTTTGTATGTATTGACTCTCAAGCCATTACTACACAAATTGGAGATATTGAGGGGGTATCCTGCACAAACCAGGATATGGGAGATCGGTGTCAGCTTATACTGGCAACCGCACTATGGTGATGTCGAACACCAAACACATTGAGGTGATCGGCACTGCTCTGAGGGAGTACAAAGCAGTAACGGGAGCAAAAATTAACCAGGAAAAGTTGGTGAGCCTGAAGACAAGCACTTTCATCTTCGGCGAAGACCTGATTAACTTTTTCAGGCTTCACTTGAGGAAAATCCGGGTGGAGAGGGAAGTGCTATTTTCCAAGCAGTTTATTGAAAGGTGGGTGAACATGGCCCACGTGAATGCATCTGCTCTGAGTATGTGGCTGTAGATTGGAGTAGGAAAACTAGAAGAAGCTCTAGTGATCAGAGTGACCGTGGCTTTTTGTGGCTATTTTCCATGTGTGACCCTCAGAAGTCTTCCCTATTGGGAATTTTTTTTTTTTATTCTTACATGTTTTCTTTGTTTTTGTTTAAAACTTTTTTAAACACCAAAGCCCACACTGTACCTTCTGTGGTGTCCCTAATGTTTTCTTAATGGGAGCCCTGCATGGCTAATAAAGAATTCATTATCATTACAATACCTCCTCCTACAACAACAAAACAACAACTACTACTACTACTGCTGCTGTTGCTGCTGCTACCATTACTACTACTACTACTACCACCGCCGCCACCACCACCACTATTACTGCTGCTGCTGCTGCTGCTGCTGCTGCTACTACTACTACTACTACTAGCACCAATACCACCACCACAACTATTACTGCTGCTGCTGCTACCACCACCACCACCACCACCACTACTACTACTACTACCACCACCACTACCACCACCACCACTATTACTGCTGCTGATGCTGCTGATGCTGATGCTGCTGATGCTACTACTACTACTACTACTACTACTACTACTAATACTACTACTACTACTACTACCACCACCACAACTATTACTGCTGTTGCTGCTACCACCACCACCACCACCACCACCACCACTACTACTACTACCACCACCACCACCACCACCACCACCACCACTATTACTGCTGCTGCTGCTGCTACTACTACTACTACTACCACCAACACCACCACCACAACTATTACTGCTGCTGCTGCTACCACCACCACCACCACCACCACCACCACCACCACTACTACTACTACTACTACTACTCCTACTACTACTACTACTACTCAACAGTGCATCAAGTTTACATCTGAGCAGCCCTTATGTAATATTCATGGGAGAAATAAAATTAATTTTGGGTGCCTTTAAATATTGTGGGGCTCCTAGCTACAACCTGATTAGTTTGAGCTGCCCCTTAATCTTCCACTGGTACTTCTGTGTCTTGCCTGTGATATCTCAGAGTGGGTATATAATATCATTGGTAATGTTTGTTGTGCGTGATATCTTACTGCAGGTAGAGGATATCGCATTGACTGTTGATTGTCTGTAATATCTTACTGTTATATTTGATATCACTGGGACTCTAGGTTGTCTGTGATATCTTACTGTCATGTTTGATATCAACTGTTGGTTGTCTGCGATATCTTACTTTGAGTGTTTGATATCAATGGGACTGCTGGTTGTCTGTAATATCTTACTGTGGGTTTTTGATATCACTGGGACTGTTTGTTGTCTGTGATATCTCACTGTAGGTATATGATATCACTGGGACTGTTGGTTTTCTGTGATATTTCACTGTAGGTATATAATATCACTGGGACTGTTGGTTGTCTGTGATATCTCATTGTAAAGATATAATATCATTGGGATAGTTTGTTGTCTGTGATATCTCACTGTAGGTATATGATATCACTGGGACTGTTGGTTTTCTGTGATATTTCACTGTAGGTATATAATATCACTGGGTCTGTTGGTTGTCTGTAATATCTTCCTTGTTAACCACTTCAGGTTTTGGTATCCTTGAAGATTGTTCCTCCATCTTGTCAGACACAGAAAGACTATATCGACTACAAACATTTGCCAGCATTCATCTTCAATAAACCCAATATAAAAGGAACATGTAGGTCTAGAGAAAGTTTCAATCTACAAAAGATTAGTAGCTTCCTATCACTGGCTTTCTCTCTCTACCATGTACAACTTTAATAATCCAATAAGTTTACAAAGAAATTGGGATAGTTTAAACATTTTTAATTTACTTGCTTATATTAAGAAAAGCTGCTACAGTTCATGTCTTCTTTTCATGTCATATGACTGATTGTTGGCAAATATGTGATAAACAATTATGACTTATATGGGTGTATGTGTACATCATTGTGTGTATCATCATCATCATCATTTTACGTCCGCTTTTCCCTGCTTGCAAGGGTGGGACGGGAACTGATTCTGGCTTGATTTCTACAGCTGGATGCCGTTCCTAACACCAACCTCATTTACAGTGAGTGCTGGGTGCTTTTTTTTCCATGGTACCTATATGTCCACTTTACAGTGTGGGCTGGGTGCTTTTTTGCCGTGGCACCTCCACAACCACTATGCAGTGGAATGATAGGGGCCCCAGTCCCTATCATCTCATTTCTACAGCTGAGTAAACTGGAGCAATGTGAAATAAAGTGTCTTGCTCAAGGAAAAATTATTGTTCATCAACATATTTTTTTTCATACACAGATCTTTGTTAGCAAAGCATTACAACAAATATTCTCCCAAGCAGGGCCTCCAAGGACCACTGCATGGAGATAAGTTTGGCCCAGTCCCATTCAGTTCATATATTTAAACAATAAAATAGTTGAATGTGTCTGGTAAATCACCTTTGGGGATGTTTAAAAGGTGGGCAGGTGGTAAAGAAAAAACAACTGCAAATAAACTTAATATTTCCTGATATATTTGCACTAAATTCCTCTCTTTTATATTCTGAAGAATCTTGTCCATATATTTACATTGTGGGCTGGGTGCTTTTTGTCATGATAACAACACTGCCACTTTGCAGGGACAGGAGCAAGAGTGTAATGGCATAAGAGAAGGGTGGTGTGATCAGATGTGGGTGGGGTGTTAGGGTGTGGGAAGTGTATGGAAGGGGGAGGGAGGATAGGGGTTAAGAGGTGCATACTAAATGTATGCTTCAGCCCATGCACAATAAAAAACCGACAGAAAGATAGGACATCCGGTGTGGGCCGGAGTACAGTGTCACTTGAGACTAGCACATGTACAGCAACTGAAATGTTGCCCTCAATTAGTTTCAGGTTGACTCTGTCCCAAAGAAGTTTTGTGCGGTCAGCAGTGGACTGCATGCGCTGTGTCAGCATGAGAGGGCCTAGAAAAAAGCAATATTGCCCTTGAGCCTCAAAATAGGGGAGGGGCCTGATCTCTTCCCCACCATTGAGTTCCCTGCCATTGAGATCTTGAGTGTGAGGGTAGCAAAACTAAACTGTTTTGCGGGCCACCTGAGTCAAGCGCTTGATCGATGGATGATGCAAGTGCTTTGGCCATAAGAGTGCAGGAAGCTTTGGGGAGCTTGGTGATGATCTCCACAACTGACTGAGGTGGAAGATCGCCACCAGGGCCTCGTCATGTTTGAGCAGATTCAGGTCCCCATTGTGCCAAGCATCTGTGGCATCGAGGAGGATAGGCGTTGCAGGCAGTGCCACTGGTGCAGGAATCCACCACATGCCAAGTGAGTTTGACACAAGAAAGGTGGAAGAATGTTACATTTGGAGCAGTTCCTTCCTATCTTGCACCTGTTGCTCGCATCACACGAGTGATCCTGATGGACCTTCTGCAGGGTGAAAGGCTGAGGAGAGGAGGGCATTTTCACTGGCGTGTTGGTGGTGGAGGCAGAAAATTATAATTGGGGTGAGTATGGGGGTGGTTGGTAGATGTGTAGCGGGATAGAATGAGGGAGAAGTAGAAAGAGAGTGATGGGGGATGAATAAGAGGATAGGTGTGTGGAGGGATAGAGAGAGGAGAAGGATGGATAGGGAGTGAGAGAAGGAGGTAAATAGATAGGGGATGGGTTCCATAAAGGGAGAGAACCAGGAGAAGAAAAGAAAGAAATGTGTTTATGGACCTAACTTTTAAAAATAAACGGTGGCATTTATAGTGAATGAGAGAAAAAAAAAAGAAAAAGGAAACAGTCCCAGTGATATCAAATTCTACACACAGTGAAATATCACAGACAACCAATGGTACCAATAATATCATATACTCAGTGAGATATTGCAAGCAACCAACTATCCCAATGATATTGTATACTCACAGTAAGATATCACAGCCACCAAACAATCCCAGTGATATCAAATACCCACAGTAAGATATCATACACAACCAACAGTCCCAATGATATCATATACCTACAGTGAGATATCACAGACACCCAACACTCTCGATGCTATCAACAAAGAATAGTAAGATATAACAGCTGATGAACAGTCTCCATGTATCAAACATCTGCATTGAGATGTCTTTGACAACCAACAGTCCTATTGATATCAAACACCTATAGTGAGATATCACAGACAACCAACAATCCCAGTGATATCAAACACCCATAGTGAGATATCACATTCAATCAACACTACCAATGATATCAACAAACCACAGTGAGATGTTACAGATACGAACAGTCTCAATGATATCAAATAATTACAGTAATATATCACACACAGACAACCAACAGTCCCAGTGATATTATATACCTGCAGTGAAATATCATAGACAACCAGCTATCACAGATAACCAGCAGTACCAATGATATCATATATATACCTACAGTGAGATACCACAGAAAACCAACAGTCCCAATGATATTATATACCTACAGTGAGATATCACAGACAACAAACAGTCCCAGTGATATCAAAAACCCACAGTAAGATATCACAGACAACCTACAGTCCTAGTGTTATCATATACCCACAGCAAGATATCATAAACAACCAACAGTCCTAGTGTTATCATATACCCACAGTTAGATATCACAGAAAACCTAATGTCCCAGTGTTATCATATACCCACTGTGTGATATCATAGACAACCAACAGTCCCAGTGTTATCATATACCCAGTGTGATATCACTGACAACCAAATTTGATGTTGTTGACTGCTTTTGCTACCTTGGTGACGTGATAGGAGCCAGTGGAGGTTGTTTCTTTTTTTTATGTGCTTCTATTGCCAGATGCAGATCTGCATGGAAATCCCTTCAAGAGCTCATATGAGGGCAATCCCAAAAGTAAGGTCTCCTTCCAATATTGCAACTTCCAATATTGCAATTTTCCGTTAAAATCCTGTGGAAACCTCAGGAATCAAAATGCAGAGAGCATCCAGAGTGATCCGCCGATCTTTACGCATGTTTTCCTCGGAAGGAGACCTTACTTTTGGGATTGCCCTCTATATAATAACTGCGCGAAATTCACACTTGGCGGTAGCATTCAACGGGAGCTCCATTCTCAACGGCTGCCAAGCCAGGATTGAGCATCCCAGCGAAGCGCGTGCATGCTTGTTTGGGAGTGAAGGAAGCACCAATCACAACAGCCACACAAATAGTTTCTCTGCGTCCCCATCGCTTTGGAGACCTTACTTTTGGGATTACCCTAGTACAAATCCTGACAAGAAGGTCCCTATCCATTGAAACAAGAGGTTTCTGAGATTTTGACAACACATCCAATGAACCATAGTATTTTAATTTCTCTCCAGTTGCAATTTGTCCTTAATCCTGAGGGGGCCAAAAACTTCCATACAATAACACAGATCGAACACAAACATTAAACAAAATCTCTGACAGTCCACATGGTATCTCTCTACCAAATATTGACTCTGTTTTAAGATCCCACAGACTGTGCTGGTTTGGACATGTGAACATTGTGGCTCCTGGTAGATGAGGAAGGGGGTGCCCACATAAGACCTGGGAAGAGGTAATTAAGTATGATCTGCAAACCTGGAACCTGGACTAAACCTTATCCCTGGAACAAACACTCTGGAGAGATGCTTTGAAGAGGCTCCCAAAATGTCCAATGTTTGTGACAAATAAAGATGTTAAACCAGAAGATGAGGATGATGATGACCCATCATTATCAGTGATATCAAAGATCCACAGTGATCCAACATTCCCAGTGATATATTCCCACAGTGAGATATTACAGACAACCAACAGTCTTAATAATTGTTTCTACTTTTTGCACAAGGTCAGCAATTACTCAGTGTATTACTGGTACTTTATTTTATCGACCCCGTAAGGATGAAAGGCAAAGCTAACCTCGGCGGGATTTGAACTCAGAATGGTAAGGGCCGTAACTCTATGCGTCAAAGCATGGCGTTCGACCTTCTACTGATACTGCCAATCCACTGCCCTACAGTCTTAATAATATCATATTCCCACAGTGAGATACCACATGCAACCAACAGTACCAATGATATCATATACACACAGTAATATATCACAGGCAACCAAATGTCCCAGTGTTATCATAAACCCACAGTGAGATATCACAGACAACCAACAGCTCCAATGATATCAAACACCCACAGTGAAATATCACAGACAACCAGCTGTACCAATGATATCAAACACCCACAGTGAGATATCACAGACAATCAACAGAATTACCAGTTGTGGTAGTAGCAGTAGTAGCAGTAGTAGTAATAACAGCAGTGGTTCTTAGATTTTATTAATATTGTTATTAGTACTAGTTATGAAGGGGGTGTTGGTAGTGGTTGCTAAATTGTTTGAGAGAAATATCTTTAGTTCACAGTGTGTACGTATATCTATAGATATATGGATGTGTGTGGATATCTATATGTATGTGTGTTTGAATGTATATATATAAATGTGTGTGTGTCTGTGTATATGTATGTATATGTGTACAGCTCCCGTTAACCCCCTCCCTATCTTCCCCTCTTCCTTTCTCTCATTATTTCATTATTTCTCGTACAGTGCCCTTACATACCTCATACTACTTCTCTCTCTCTCTCTCATTCTTATCTGTTCCATACACACACACACACACTATATATATATATATATATATATATATATATATATATATATATATATATATATCCACGCTCTTTCTCTAACCCTTACTTGTTATAGCCTGTCTTTAATACTGGCTCTCTCACACTATCGCACTGTTTTAATCTGTTCCTTTCTCTCTCACACATTATCCTTTTTTCCCCCCTATCTTCTGTCAGCTATACACATCCTCCCTATATAACTTCAACCCTTTCTTCCGTTTCGACCGCCAGCTATACGCACCCTCCCTATATAACTTCAACCCTTTCTTATCAGCTTTCCATTTCTTTCTCTCTCCCACTTACACACATTATTTTTTCTTTCCTCTTTTCCGTCAGCTATACTCACCCCTTCATATATAACTAAAACCCTTTCTTCCTTTTCGTCTGTCAGCTATTCCCTCTCTCTATAACTTTAACCCCTTTTTATCGGCTTTTTTAATTTTTTCTCCCTTCCTCTTTCGCACATACATACATTATCTGTTTCTTCTTTTTTTTTTGCGAGCCATACACACCCTCTCTATATAACTTTTAGCATTTCTTAACATCTTTCTCCCTCTCTTTCCGACCCAGGTACTTTCTCCTATTACGTCACTATATTGCTATTCTTTAACCCCCACGTACTTTTCTTTCCTCTTCCTCTCTTCAGCATTCTCATGCTACTCCTCTGTTGTTTAAACATCAATCCACCCCTTCATTTATTCGACTCCGCTCCGTCACCATCTCCATCTTCACACAACTATGCAAACTGCTGCTACCACTCCAGTATTTACTACTAATACTACTACTATTAGTGCTGCTGCTGTTGCTGCTGCTACTGTAGGCATCACTGGAGTGGCAGGCCGTTGGAGTAGTAGTGAGAAAGTGAGAGAGACTAATAAAAAATGAGTGAGGGAAATACAGCATCTTAACGAGAGTGAGAGGTAAAGAAAAAAAGAAGGGGTGGAATAAAGAGGGAAAGGGAAAGAAATAAGGAACAGTAAGAGAGGGGGATGACGGAGAGAGTAAGCGACAGCAGTAAGAACAGCAGTAGCAAGGGTAACAAAAAGAAAGGGGTAGAGGAAATAGTAGCGAGGTTATAGTGTGAGGAGTAGAAGACAATAAAAGTAAGAGAGGGGAAAAAGAAAAAGGCAGACAATGCAAAGAGAGAAAAGCGGAAAAGGAATATTATAGATTTTAAAGCCAAACGTCACCGTGACTCTCTTTCTCTCTCCTCCCACCCTGGCGCTGTGTATGTGTCACTCTCTGTAGCAATGTGTGAAAGTAGTTTTAGCTTTGTTTAGTGTATGTGTGTATTAAGCAGGCCAGCTTACTGTAGTTCGTGGAGTCCTGCTAGTTAGAATGGAACCTACATCGTTGGTGTAGGCTCCATACACCAGCACCACAACATCATCATCATCGACCTGAGGATATATATACACATACATATTTGTGAGATATATTTATAATAGATGGAATAGTACAGAAGGAAAACAAAATATTCTGTGAGTGGATACCAAACAAGAAAGCAAACCGAGGAATCCATACCCGCTGCCACCACCATCACCACCACCATCACCATCACATCTATATCTATCTAAAGTTATTAAGGAAGTCAGTTTCTCTGTCTATGCGTATGAATATATATATAAACATATATTTATAGAGAGAGATTGGTAGATAGGTATTTGTTACATATATGTATGTGTGTGTGTGTTAAATACTCTTATATACTTGTATAAACACAATTTATATATATATATTTAAATATATATATATATAGCTTCTGTGTATATATGTATTTTCACCGAGGTGAATGAATGAGTTAATTTGAGATCGCACGTAAAAGCGTGCGTGTATTCATAATTGTATAAATACACATAAATATATAAACATTTATGTTTTCTTTTTCTCTCTCCTTAAAAATTTCTACGTATAATGTTCACATGTATTGAGTGCTCATTCTGTTAATATATGTTTTATGTACACTCGTACATAAAACAACCTCTTCAGTTTATATATGTATATATATATATATATATATATACAGAATTAAATAGATATATATAAATATTTATATATCTGCTTTTCTCTGTGTAATATCTCTCTCTCTCCCTACACACACACTATATATATATATACATATATATATATACATACCTAGCTATCTATCTACTATATATATATATATAATATATATATATATATATAATTATATTTTATTATATATCCATACATACATATTGGTCTATATATGTTGTGTATGAGTGAATGCAGAAGTGTGTTGTGTCTTATGTGTGAGTGGTGCTTCGTTGCCTTCAGGATATGGCCGACTGGAACATAGTAACAGACTGGCTTCGTTCTTTGAATCTGGTGCACTACACACAAGCCTTCTTGGATAATGGTTACGACGATCTGGAAATTTGCAAACAGATCGGTGATCCTGACTTGGACGCCATAGGAGTCTTCAAACAGGAACATCGTCAGCGAATCTTGGATGCTGTAAGGATTCTTCGCGAACAGGGTGGTACCGCCGTCTATTTTACCCTCGAAAAACCCAATAATGATGTTGATGTAGCAGCTAGTATAGTTGACGGACATGGACATGTGGCTTGCACCACCACTGCCAACAATTCAGACAGCACCTACCATAGAACTGGTGGTCTGGTGTGTCTGGGTGGTGGCAATGGTAGTGGTACTGGTGGTGGAAATATCGATCACAACGTAGGAGATTGTTCCTCCACAAATGAGCCCATCCATTATTCCCGACGATTACCCAACGATTATGAAGATGGCAAGTCTGCTTTGCTCACTTACCCCAAGATACAGTTAAAACATATAGTCCGTGACAAACTTGTTCGTGATGAGATCGATCTGTCTGGTCCACCTTACACCACTGCGGTAAGTCAATAATGATTGATTTTTCGTCTAGGAAGAGGGTTGGGTGGTAGCGGAAAACCTGGATGAATTTTTTCCTGTAATATTTCGTATTTGTTCTTTGGTATTGATGTTATATGTATTAATATGTTCATTATTATGGATATTACTGTTACGTATATCATGTTTCTTATTATAGTTATTGTTGTTACGTATATTATCCTCTTATGTTTATTGTTACGTACATTATCATTGTTTATTGTTACACATATATTATCATTGTTTATTATTAATGTTTGTTATATTTATAATTATGTATATCATTATTATTGTATCCCAGTATCATATTTATAGTTATGTATATTATTGTTTGTTATTGTTTTTATATTTTGCCTCCTCCTCCCCTCACACCCTTCTCCAACCACGTCAGAATTTCTACCCCCCCCCCCCCCAGGCTCTATCCCATCACATTGTTTCCTCCTCCTCTCCCTACATTGCATCTTCAATCTCTCTACTCCTCCTGCTCCCTCCACATCCCTGACTCATTCACCCGAATCGCCCCCCACCTCGATTTTTCAGTCGTTGTTCACTTACACGACTATATACACATATTTCTATACGCAATTATGTATACACACTGTTATGTACATTTTTAATCTAGCTCTCTACTTATAACAATATACCCACTTATAGAAAAA
>OZ024745.1:28938061-29007727 GCA_964016885.1 Eledone cirrhosa | reverse complement strand
GGTGCATGTCTGTGCCTCTCTAAATAGGGCATCGATGACAAACACCAACCTCTTTGCCGACACTTTGGCTAAAATCTTAAACTCTACATTTAACAGAATTATGAGCCTGAAGTTATATATGTAATCCCCTTAGTTCAGGTCCTTTCTCAGTAGTGCCATCACTCCTTGGCTCACAGAACTAGGTGTTCTCATATTCTGTTGCCCGTTAGTGTAAATGTCCACTAATATGTCACTGAATGTCTAGCAAGTATACATAGTGCTCAGAGGGCATGCCATCCAAATCTGATGGTTTGTCCCTCAAGCAGCCAGTTATTGCCTCCTGTATTTCATAGGTTGTTATCAGTCATTAGCAGCACTGCACCTCTGTTGATGAGAGTCATGGCAAGCCTTGAGGTAGACACTAACATCCATTTGATGATTTGGTTCACTGCTTGTCTCCAATATCTGAGCGCAGTACTGCTGAAAGAGCCCACACATCTGCTCAGAACCAAGTAGCATACGTCTATCTTGGTTAACCAAAGACTGAATTGTGGCTTTGTTGCCACATTATGGCTCAGCTACTCAAGCCCATTGGGTGGATTTTGTACAGCCCTGTCTCAGAGTATGTCTCCGAACTCTGACAATCAGCCTTCATGTTTTACATTGTGTAGTAGTGGTGGTAGTACAGGGATGATAATATAGTAGTGGTATTGTGGTGGTAGTGCAGGGGTGATAATATAGTAGTGGTAGTGTGGTGGTAGTGCAGGGGTGATAATATAGTAGTGGTAGTGTGGTGGTAGTACAGGGGTGATAATATAGTAGTGGTAGTGTGGTGGTAGTGCAGGGGTGATAATATAGTAGTGGTATTGTGGTGGTAGTACAGAAGTGATAATATAGTAGTGGTATTGTGGTGGTAGTACAGGAGTGATAATATAGTAGTGGTAGTGTGGTGGTAGTACAGGGGTGATAATATAGTAATGGTATTGTGGTGGTAGTACAGGGGTGATAATATAGTAGTGGTATTGTGGTGGTAGTACAGGAGTGATAATATAGTAGTGGTAGTGTGGTGGTAGTACAGGGGTGATAATATAGTAGTGGTATTGTGGTGGTAGTACAGGGGTGATAATATAGTAGTGGTATTGTGGTGGTAGTACAGGAGTGATAATATAGTAGTGGTAGTGTAGTGGTAGTGCAGGGGTGATAATATAGTAGTGGTATTGTGGTGGTAGTACAGGAGTGATAATATAGTAGTGGTAGTGTGGTGGTAGTACAGGGGTGATAATATAGTAGTGGTAGTGTGGTGGTAGTACAGGGGTGATAATATAGTAGTGGTATTGTGGTGGTAGTACAGGGGTGATAATATAGTAGTGGTAGTGTGGTGGTAGTACAGGGGTGATAATATAGTAGTGGTATTGTGGTGGTAGTACAGGAGTGATAATATAGTAGTGGTAGTGTGGTGGTAGTACAAGGGGTGATAATATAGTAGTGGTAGTGTGGTGGTAGTACAGGGGTGATAATATAGTAGTGGTATTGTGGTGGTAGTACAGGAGTGATAATATAGTAGTGGTAGTGTGGTGGTAGTACAGGAGTGATAATATAGTAGTGGTAGTGTGGTGGTAGTACAGGGGTGATAATATAGTAGTGGTATTGTGGTGGTAGTACAGGAGTGATAATATAGTAGTGGTAGTGTGGTGGTAGTACAGGGGTGATAATATAGTAGTGGTAGTGTGGTGGTAGTACAGTGATATTACAGTGGTAGTGTAGTAGTGGTAGTGTGGTGGTGGTGGTGGTAGTAGTGTAGCAGTAGTAGTGGTGGTGGTGTAGTGATAGTAGTGGTAGTAGTACAGTGGTGGTGTAGTGGTAGTAGTGGTTGTAGTACAGTGGTGGTGTAGTGGTAGTAGTGGTGGTGTAGTGGAAGTACAATGGTGGTGTAGTGGTAGTAGTCCTGTGGTGGTGTAGTGGTAGTAGTACAGTGGTGGTGTAGTGGTAGTAGTGGTGGTGTAGTGGTAGTAGTATTACAGTAGCTGCTACTGCTGCTGTCTTCCAACAATGTGACCAGCAGCCATATTGGAATGTTTCCATAGAGAAAAGAAATCCAACCATTCTTTGTTAAACAAAATATAAAAAAATCAATGAAGGTTTGCCAAAAATAACATTAGAAATTGTCTGACCTCGTGACCTTGTAACCTCATGACCTCGTGACCTCTGAAGTGCCTTGCAGTGATTGTAGTGGAACCATTTAAAACCTTGATCAAACATATTTGTAAAACACACACAAACGCAAACATACATATGCACATATACAGACACAGTTACACACACATATGCACATATACATACACACACAGACACACTCAATCACTCACAAACACACATAGACATATGTAAACACACGTCCAGACACACATATCCACACACACACAACACTAACTGCTTCTCCCCCTTTTCTTCTTTTACTCTTCCTCCTCTTCAACCTTCACCTCCACTTCTCCACTTCCTTCTTCGTCTTCTCTCACGCCACACCACCCTTATCACCATCCATACCACCACCAATACCACCGCCTCCACAGCACAAACCACCACTATATCCCCCACCACATCCACCATATCCCCCACCACATCCACCATCTATACCACTGCCATCTTCACCACTACTTCAAAATGCTTGGTTTATGAAATATAGTATGGTTCCTATTTATGTAACTGAGAGAGCAAAACTTCCCAGCAAGTTCTTTCCCTTGCAAAAGAAGCAGCCAATCAAATCATCATTTTAAGGTCACTTTCTATACTGGCATGGGTTGGATATAGGTTGTCACAGTCCTGACAGGTTACAGTGACCTCATCTGGCTCATATGTTCCATATTTGTCATAGTTTCTACAGCTGGATGCCCTTCATAACAGCAACCACTTTACAGACTGTACTGGGTGCATTTTACTGTGGCATCTGCACTACCACTTTACAGGAAGTACTGCATGCATTTTTATTGTGGCATCAGCACTACCATTTCACAGGGTGTACTGGGTATTTTGTTATGGCACCAGCACAACCATTTCACAGAATGTCCTGGGTGTATTTTATCGTGGCACCAGCACAACCATTTCACAGAATGTCCTGGGTGTATTTTATCATGGCACCAGCACTAACATTTCACAGAATGTCCTGGGTGTATTTTATCATGGCACCAGCACTACCATTTCACAGAATGTCCTGGGTGTATTTTATCATGGCACCAGCACTACCATTTCACAGAATGTCCTGGCTGTATTTTATCATGGCACCAGCACTACCATTTCACAGAATGTCCTGGGTGTATTTTATCATGGCACCAGCACTACCATTTCACAGAATGTCCTGGGTGTATTTTATCATGGCACCAGCACTAACATTTCACAGAATGTCCTGGGTGTATTTTATCGTGGCACCAGCACAACCATTTCACAGAATGTCCTGGGTGTATTTTATCATGGCACCAGCACTACCATTTCACAGAATGTCCTGGCTGTATTTTATCATGGCACCAGCACTACCATTTCACAGAATGTCCTGGGTGTATTTTATCATGGCACCAGCACTAACATTTCACAGAATATCCTGGGTGTATTTTATCATGGCACCAGCACTAACATTTCATAGAATGTCCTGGCTGTATTTTATCATTGAATCAGCATTAGAGAGGTTGTCACATACTCGTTTAGACTTAAGTGTTCTCTTAATCCTTACACTGTCCCCATTCAATTGCCAAACACTGTAGCCTCCAGTGTCATTTCATTACAGTTCTTGTACAGTCAGCTCAATCCTGTGTCATCTCCTTTGTAAGAGTTTTTATGTTTTTCTTAAGTCTCCCTCTTTCATAAGTGTCATCCACTTCAAGGACTTAGCACTGAAATACAGCAACTCCCCTCAGGCATTTTCACACACATACATATATGTACACATATATCATCAGTCCTGATGATTTCATTTGAATGAAACAGTTCTAGACCTGTAGAAGTCATTTCTATATTAAATAGAAATACCTATGCTCTTCCAGCATATTGAGTACCCCTTTTAACTCTGCTCTTTTCCAAATCCCCATCGGTAATCCACCCTTAATTATATATATATATATATATATATATGGCTTAGTGGTTAATTATATATATATATATATATATATATGGCTTAGTGGTTAGAGCATTGGGCTTGCAATCGAAAGGTTGTGAGTTCAATCCTCAGACCGGGTGATGTGTTGTTTCCTTGAGCAAGACACTTTATTTCACATTGCTCCAGTTTACTCAGCTGTAGAAATGAGATGATAGGGACTGGGGTCCATATCATTCCACTGCAAAGTGGTCGTGGAGGTGCCACGGCAAAACAAGCACCCAGCACTCACTGTAAATGAGGTTGGTGTTAGGAAGGGCATCCAGCTGTAGAAATCAAGCCAGAATCAGTTCCCGTCCCACCCTTGCAAGCAGGGAAAAGCGGACGTAAAATGAAATGATGATGATGATGATGATATATATAATTAAATTTTAAAAAACTTTCCACTTAAGTTAATAGAGGACTCATTAAATCTACATAGCAAAATTGTAAAATTATAAAATTAAATTGTTATAGAATACAAACTACAAGTGAAGTCATTCTTTTCCTTTTTTCAAATATATATATATATACATATTTGAAGGAATTTCTCCAGTCCGGTCTCCTGTCATTTTACTCAATAATATATATATATATATATATATATATATATATATAATATTATTGTATATGAAAACATATATAAATATATAAACATATACTATATGTTAATATACAATAAACATATGGATCTATTTTTTAAAAAATGGTTGAGTGGGTGTCACTAATGGGAAATTAACAAATCTTGAAACAGCACTGTCTGTCATTCTCGACTGTACTGACACGCTATATATTCACAGAGAAAAACAAAGTAAAATGATTTTAGTATATGTTTATATATGTTTTCATATTCACCCTTATTATGCTTAAATACTGTCGAAGTGCTATTGCTAATTAATTATAATCAGCCAAATTCACAGAATATGTAAGTAATCATTCCCAGCTGATGTTTTCTATTTTTGCTATTTGCAAATGAGCATCTCCAGCAAGAGTTCATTACATGGAATTCTATATAGACTCTAGTCTATTTCCATGTCAGTACAGTTTGAGTGACTACGACCAATGAAATTAACAAATCTTGAAACAGCACTGTCTAGAATTCTCGACTGTACCAACAAACTCTGATATATTCACAGAGAAAAATATTTTTTCATTAGAAAAAAAATGTTCTTTTATAGCGAGGCTATCCATATATTTACTGTATATAAACATATAGTATATTTTTAATTAGAGGCACCCGTCTTACTGCTATTGCAAGTTAATATATATATATACTAATAATAAAAAAAAGGACAATTGGTCAGCTCAATGTTCGATTTGTATATATATATAAACGTGTATAAAGCTCGATTTTCGAACTTACTAAATGCTGAGGAAATATATTTATAAGAAGATGTAGGAAACTCAGACACACAAAATAACTGCAATTATAGCAACTCACTGTAATTTTAGTTATTTTCTGTGTCTGAGCTTACATCTTCTTATATATCATCATCATCATGGTATATAAGAAGATGTAAGAAACTCAGACACAGAAAATAACTAAAATTACAGTATCATCATTGTTGTCATTTTTCCGTCCATTTTTCCATGCTTGCATGGGTTGGATGGTTCCTTTTCAGCATAGCATCTCTCCTCTTGCCGCATTCTTTCGTCATCTCCTCTGTGAGTCTTAGTCATTTGAGATCAGCTCTCATCACCTCTGCTCAGGTCTTCCTGGATCTACTTCTGCTGAGGGTTTCTTCCACTGGGATTTTCTGGACTTCTTCACCCAACAATCATCATCAATGCATATCACATGCCTATACCAACAGAGTCCTCTTTCTTGCACACCACTTCTGATTCCTCATAAACCCAGTTTCTCTCTCAGTCCACCCAATCTCTGCTATTCTCTCACATTTACATTGCACATCCAACAAAGCTTAGCTGCTTCATTTCTCTCCAGCCTATGCATGTGCTCTGCAGTCACTGCCCATGTTTCACGACTATGCAGCATTACACTTCACACACAGGCATCATATATATTTTGAAAATAGAATTAGAAGCTTTCATGGTATATTGACTACATGCTTACATATTTATATATGTGTGTGTACTCCAGAATCGCTGGACAGATTTTACCGGCAAAGCCAACCAACAGGAGACCCCAGGGATAGACCACAAGTAAGATGGTTGAATAACATCCATAAACTTGGTTTGTCTTCCTTGGGGATCCAGCCAGATCAATTGGAGATGGTTGCTTCTGATAGAATTCTCTGAGAGGTGTGTTCAAGGACTCTGCCATCATGCGGTGTAATTTGAAGGCCTATATGTATGACCTAAGGTGGCGAGTAGCAGAGTCATTAGAGGGTCAGATTAGGGGATAGCTCAGTATTTCTTCTGGCTCTCAGCTTTTTCAGTTCAAATCTCACCAAGATTGACTTTGCACTTCATTCTTTCGAGGTGGATAAATGAAGGTCCAGTAAAGTACTGGGGCTGATTCTTTTCTCTCTCTCTCTCTCTCTCTCTCTCTTCTCTTCTCTCTCGCTCTCTCTTCTCTTCTCTCTCTCTCTCTCTCTCTCTCTCTCTCTCTCTTCTCCCCTCTCTCTCTCTCTCTCTCTCTCTCTCTCTCTCATAAATCAACTGTATAAGCCTAAAGATATACCATATGTCAGGATTGCACCCCCCACTCCTACAACTCCTCCATCAGGAGGTCTCTTACTTTTATATGCATTACCCATATGTATTGTACTACATAACTAATACATTTTATTATATCTTATTTTTATGCATTATTATGTTTTTTTGCCTCTCTATGTATTTATGTTCAGATTTATTTTAATGTAACTGCTGAAGAATATGTGTATATGTATGCAGGAATATTAATAATTGTAACTGCAAGTAGTCAAAACTTGTGTAGGTCGAATTGTGAGAAGTGCCTATATATATATATATATATATATATATATATATATATGCATGTAAATTCCTATGAAATGTATCTTATGATTTCCAGTCATTTGAAAATCTCTGTGTTCCAAATATCATAAAATTTTGTTTCAACACAACAAACTCCAGACCACTTATTGTTTTATCAAAAGATTTATGTATGTATGAACAATGTATGTATGTATGCATGTATGTATGTATGTACAAGGGTTGGTTGAAAAGTTCATAGGTTGACCAAGATAATGCAAGTTTTCGTAGCTCTAACATCACTCTTTCATAGCCAACCTATGAACTTTTCAGCCCACCCTTGTATGTATGTATGATATACATGTATATACAACATATGATATATGTAATATGTATGTATTTATATATGTACATATTTATGATGTATGATATACATCATACATATATACAAGGTACTATATATGAATGACTTATGCAGCATAGCAAAGCAGTGGAGATTCATGTGAGATAACCTGTTGAAGGTAAACTCGGTGGCCAGCAGAGAAGCTAGGTGCCAGGTACATTTAACAAGGAAAGAAACAGATAGTAAGAAGTTTGCACATATTTTATATGTTTAGGACCAAAGGCAACACATGTTTAGGATTGCATGGCAGTGTGTAAGATATTGTTGGGGAAGACATATGTCCAAAATGGACAGTGATACACTTACCTTCATTGATACTAAGAAGAAGCATGGAAATGCCATTATGAGAGACAGTTAAATGGGGGGAAATGCAATGGAAGAAGACTGTCTGCCTGAAGCAGGTGGAATGGCGGGACCAGCCACCCAAGTTAGCAGTAGTGTGGTAAGTAAGGCTATTAAGGATTAGAAGACAGCCATGTAGCAGAACCATCATGGAGAGTCATCAATATGATGAAAGCACCTGGTTGGGTGGGTCACTCACTAACCATGCATATAGTAAATCAAGTAATACAGCATAGCATCATACCTAATGACTGGACTAGCATCATCATTGTTAATTGATACAAGAAGAAATGGGAAGTGCACTAGACAGAGGAAACTATAGAGGCATCAAATTGATGGACCAGCTTATGAAATTTACTGAAAGAGTTATTGCACAACTAATTTAGGATAGAATCAACCTTGATGAGAAACATGACCCTGATTACCTCAGAGAAATGGCCTTGTTCAGTATGCAGGAAAAGAGTAGGTAGAAATTCCATCTTATGTACAAAATGTAAACTATGGTTCACAAGAGATATAGTGGGATCTCAGGCAGGCTAACAAGGAATGTAGGTTTTGTTTGTGATCAGTGCACAAGAGCAGAAAGTAGCAAGTACTCACATGAAACAAGCTCTATCAAATACTCAGAGGACTTCCTAGAGATAATTGACAGCTTCTGTTACCTGGGAACCCCAATTAGCAGTGAAGGTGGGTATTCTGAAAGTACAATAATCCGCGTGATTGGGAAAGTTAAAGGAGCTATTATCACTGCATATATCATCTTCAATATTAAAATAATACAAGTGACTTTAAACATACCATACACAACAGTGTACATAATGGTTGTTGTGGTCATGGTAATGGTGATTAGGGGGACATAGTGGTTTTGAGGGGGCATGGTGGTTTGTGGGATAATGGTGGTGATGAAAATGGTGACAATGATGGTGGTGGTGGTAGTGTTGATGGTGGTGTTGATGGTGATGCTTAGGTTGGTGCTTGTAGTAGTAATATTAGCAGCAACTGCAATTATATGGTAATAATAATAATATTTTTTTATTTGCCACAAGGGCCAATAATAACAATAACAGCAATAATATTAATAACAATAATATTTAATAATAATAATAATGATGATTTCTTTATTCACCATAATAACTGATTTTTAATATAATGTTAATTAACAATAACAATTGTTAGAGATGTTAATAATAATAATAATAATAATAATAATAATAATAATAATATCAACTTATTTAATTTAGGTGTGATATTTTCAAAAAAAGCCCCGTTCCCACACAGCCCATCTCCCCTTTTTGCCAAACAGACGCCACCCCATCCCAATCTACACACCACCACCACCACGACAATATCATTTCTCCTCTCCTCCTTCAAAAGAGCTGGTGCTTACCTGAGTTGATGATTTTTTTACATAGGTAAAACGGTTTGAGGATCATCGACGACAGACTGGTGAGGGCGATGAACAGATCAATGTAAGGATAACACTCTTCCTCCTCCTCCTCTTCCTCCTGCTCACACTCACACTCTTCTTCACACTCTTCCTCATACACTCATTTATCTACTCAGTGCTAGATTACGTTAGTGTAGAGCCCTGTAACACTTACTATAGAGCCCTGTAACATATACCATAGAGGGACTGTAACATATACTATAGAGGGACTGTAACATATACTATAGAGGGACTGTAACATATACTATAGAGTGACTGTAACATATATTATAGAGGGACTGTAAGATATACTATAGAGGGACTGTAACATATACTATAGAGGGACTGTAACATGTATTATAGAGGGACTGTAACATATACTATAGAGGGACTAACATATTATAGAGGGACTGTAACATATACTATAGCGGGACTGTAACATATACTATAAAGGGGACTGTAACATATACTATAGAGGGACTAACATATATTATAGAGGGACTGTAACATACTATAGAGGGACTGTAACATATACTATAGAGAGGGTTGTAACATATGTTATAGAGGGGCAGTATAGTACTACAATATAAACGAGGGTTTTTTAACTTCAGGTACAAACCCATTACTGGGCTGCAATATAAATAAAATTGGTCACAACAATAAGTAGAAATAACATGTATAGAAATGAGTGAGATTTACAGTCTCATCTATATTCAACCAATAAATAATTTAAGACGAAAACATTATCTATAAATATGTGTTTATCATAAGACATAGTAAAAAAAAAAATGGAATATAGTTCACAGCTTATGTCTATTTTAACACATAGTTCACAGAGTTTGTGTCTGTGTTATCACATTATTCACAGAGTTTGTGTCTGTGTTATTACATTGTTCACAGAGTCAATGTCTATTTTATCACACAGTCTATGTTTATCTTATCACATAGTTCACAGTCTGTGTCTGTTTTATCATATAATTCACAGTCAGTGTCTATTTTATCACATAGTCTATGCCTGTTTTATCACATAGTTCACACAATCTGTCTATTTTATCACATATTCTATGTCTATTTTATCACATCCAGGAATATCAGGTCAGAATACAAAATGCAGAACTTGTGGAATCACAGTAAAAATAGTTTAAAACATGCTGTTATAAATCCCTTATTGAGGGGCATCTTAAATTGTGGGGTCTATAGCAAATGTTACCCTTGTTATTAGGTTAATCTGGCACTGTATCCATCTTATTTCTGCCCCCCTTGCACACCAATTCCATGATTCTATGCAGTCTTTCACACTAGAAGCAAGCCAGTTCTTTTTGTTCCTTTTTATTTTTATTTTTTGGCAATTTATAAGCTCTTTTCCTCACCTAGTTCTTTGTTGTTGTCGTTGTTGTAGTTGTTGTTGCTTGAGACCATAGCATGGCCAAATAGTTAAGGAGTTTGCTTCACAGTCATAAGGTCCCAGGTTCAATCTTGCAGTGTGGCATCTTGGGCAAGTGTGATTTACCATAGACTCGGGGCCATCGATCGAAGCCTTATCAGTGGAATTAGGGTAACAGAAACGATTTGGAAGCCCAATAAGATGGACTGTACTTGTAATTAAAAGGTTCTCCAGGCTTGTCATATGCTCTGTCACACTGAAACTCCTTGGGAACTACATTAAGTGTACACGTGTCTGTGGCATACTCACCCACTTACATGTTAGCTTCAAGAGCAAGCTGTACCATTGATCAAGCAATTGGAACACTTTGTCATCAAAACCAACGGAGATCCATTATAATCTTGTTGTTGTTCTTGTTGCTGTCATCATTGTTGTCATTGATGCTGCTGTTGTTGATGTTGCTGCTGTTGTCGTTGATGTTACTGCTGTTGATGTTGATGTTGCTGCTGTTGTCGTTGATGTTACTGCTGTTGTCGTTGATGTTGCTGCTGTTGTCGTTGATGTTACTGCTGTTGTCGTTGATGTTGCTGCTGTTGTCGTTGATGTTACTGCTGTTGTCGTTGATGTTACTGCTGTTGTCGTTGATGCTGCTGCTGTTGTCGTTGATGTTACTGCTGTTGTCGTTGATGTTACTGCTGTTGTCGTTGATGCTGCTGCTGTTGTCATTGATGTTGCTGCTGTTGTCGTTGATGTTACTGCTGTTGTCGTTGATGTTACTGCTGTTGTCGTTGATGTGCTGCTGTTGTCGTTGATGCTGCTGCTGTTGTCATTGATGTTGCTGCTGTTGTCGTTGATGTTACTGCTGTTGTCGTTGATGTTACTGCTGTTGTCGTTGATGTGCTGCTGTTGTCGTTGATGTGCTGCTGTTGTCGTTGATGCTGCTGCTGTTGTCGTTGATGCTGCTGCTGTTGTCATTGATGTTGCTGCTGTTGTCGTTGATGTTGCTGCTATTGTCATTGATGCTGCTATTGTCGTTGATGTTACTGCTGTTGTCATTGATGTTGCTGCTGTTGTCGTTGATGTTACTGCTGTTGTCATTGATGTTGCTGCTGTTGTCGTTGATGTGCTGCTGTTGTCGTTGATGCTGCTGCTGTTGTCGTTGATGCTGCTGCTGTTGTCGTTGATGTTGCTGCTGTTGTCGTTGATGTTGCTGCTGTTGTCATTGATGTTGCTGCTGTTGTCGTTGGTGTTGCTGCTGTTGTCATTGATGCTGCTATTGTCGTTGATGTTACTGCTGTTGTCATTGATGTTGCTGCTGTTGTCGTTGATGTTGCTGCTGTTGTCATTGATGTTGCTGCTGTTGTCGTTGATGTTGCTGCTGTTGTCGTTGATGCTGCTGTTGTCGTTGATGTTGTTGCTGTTGTCGTTGATGCTGCTGTTGTCGTTGATGTTGCTGCTGTTGTTGTTGTCATCACTGCTGCTGTTGCTGTTATTGTTGTTATTAGTTATCTATAGTCTGGTCTCGGCCTCCATTGTCTCATGTCAAAATTGTTACATCAGATTATAATATTTCAATTGGAGTTTCTAGCCATGGCAACCCTTACGATTATTATCATCTGAAGGGCTACCCATGCTCTTGTCCTTAACTGGAAGTTGTAGCCATGGTCACCACTCTTCTATTATTGTAGGGGACATTGAATAACTAGTAGTCCCTATTTTAACCTTTTAATACCAAACTACCCAAAACCTCTCCAAGTTCTATAATACAAAAATATGTATTTTCAAACGTTTATATTAATCTAAAAACCTTTCATCATAATTGTGTAAGAACTTTTAAGTTATGAACCAAACACTTGCTCAATATTGAGAAGGTTAGTTATATTACTAAATCTCTCCAAATTCTTTATTATTTTAAAAAATATTTGAAAGCAATAGGCTGTATCTTTCATTAGAAATATTGTAAGGAAAGGGTTAAAGATGATAGGGAGTTTGTTAGGAGAAGAATTGTCTGGCAGACTATGTTGAAGTTCCTTCCCTCATTCATGTGGACCACCACATGGTGTTGATTAATTCTCAACATTCTGTACCACATGAAACCACATTAACAAGATATTTATGAAAGGTATAAAACAGCACTACACTGCATTACATTAAAAAGAAAATTAAAGTCTTTACTTTAATACTGCAAATTTTCACAACATTTGAATTAACAAACATGTTTTTAGGTATTTTCTGCTGTCATTACAAGATATTAAGAGTTAATAATCTTTAGCTAATTGCATTTAAGTATGCTTGTTGTTGTTGATGCTATTACTGTTGTTCTTGTTGCTATTGTTGTCTTTTTTTCTACTCTCTCTATACCAACATCAGGTAAACTGCTAACAACAAAAATAACAGCAATAATAACAATAACAACAACAATAATAACTTGAATTGGTTACCAGAAAGTTTTTGACAGTGTTCTCCATATATGGATACTGAATACATTAGTTATAAACAAGGTAGTGCCAACAATAAAAATATTCATTAAATATGCACTTTTACATATACAAATGAAGGATGGAACTATAAAAATTGAGTTCATCCCAATTAGCAGAGGGATATTTCAAGGGGACTCCCTTTTACTACTTTTCTTCTGCCTAGCACTGACACCATTATCTGAGTCACTAAACAAACTGGACTGGGTTATAAATGCTATGATATATGCTGCAGATGAGAGACAATTTGAAACACCTCTACAAACAATATATGGATTCACAAAAGAAATAGGCATGAAATTTGACCATGGAAAATGCACCTAGACAATTCTAAAGAGAGGAAAACTTGTGAAAAATACTAATATCATGCTAGATAAAAAATCTGAATTAAGAGAATTAGATCAGACACAGGCATATGAATACTTAGGAATATATAAACTAGAGTTCAATGCACTCAGATGAAAGAAACAATGAAAATTATACTAAAAAGGGATGATATTACTATTTAAGACAACTAAATCAAAGAAGAAGGTAAAAGGCATCAATACTCTAGTGATCCCAATAATAAGCTTTAGTTTTAACATTTAGTACTGAACACCAAAAGAACTAGCAGGACTAGACATAAAAATAATGACTGCATTTCAAATACACCATCCAAAATCCAATGTAGAAAGATTATACCTATGCAACTAGAAAACTATGATAAAATGATCACTGTAAGACTACAAAAATATTTTATCAAATATAATGGAAAGTTAATACAAATAGCCATAAAAGCAGGAATAAAACAAAAAAAAAATGTTTTCAAGGAAGCCAACAAATTCAAAACAGAAGCTGAATTTACAGATAATTATGAAAAAAATGGAAACACAGAAGAAACAGGAACCGTGAAAAAGATAAAATCCAAATTGAAAACAGATCTCTAAGATTCTATGCTAAAACAATGACAATAAATAAACCCTACATATCCAATACTAAAAAAATGCTGTTTGGGAGGAAGTGGACAAACTGAATTCACAAGACTGGTTAAGAAGCACTGGACTAATAACAGAGACTGAAGAATTTCTAATTGCAGCACAAGATCAAAGCCACCCTACCAGAACCCACCAAAAATACACAATAAAGCAGAACACAAGTAAGTAACTGCAGAATATGTGGTGATGGGCAATAAACAATTAACCACATTATTTCTAGATGCCTGGTCTTTGCCAAAAAGGAATATATCACAGACATGAGAGAGCTGGGATTTACATACACTGGAAGTTATGCAACACTACAAAATACCAACAGAAAAAAGGGGGTATGGTATACACAAGAAAATGTGTCAGAGAATGCCAAAGGAGCTGTAATCTGGAATATGCCAATATACACAGAGAGATCAAAGCAAACCGACAGTATATTAAAGTTAAGGACCACAAAAAAAAAAAAAGAAATGTCTTCTAATTGATGTATCAATTCTCACAGATGACAAGACAATATATCTAGCAACTTTGACCATTTCCTAGGTTTCTGTTGTGGTTTTATTGAGCTTGACACAAAACTTTATTGCATATCGAGCCTTGAAGTTGTCCTCACGTCTCGACTACATTGTGGAATCAATCAGCTGTGACAAGACGTATATGATGGGTAATGTTTCAAGTGCTGTAGCAGCCTGAACCTTCAACCTGGAAAAAAAAGATTTGAGATGTTAGCTTATTATTGCTATATGAAGGATGTATTAGAATGACAGTTACGTAGGTCAATGCCTGGAAAGAAAAAGTCTCAAAAGTTGTACCTTGTATCTTATCGGATAAAAACATCAGTAAAAGAATTTGAGAAACTAAAGAAATTCAAAGACATAGAAAAAGAAATTGAAAAGTTGTGTATCACCACATCCCCTTTAACACTGCCATGTCAGGGATTTTGGGGAAATTGTCTATAAACCCTGACCTGAAATTTCTCTAAAAAAGCCTGTTCTGACTATCCTCATTAATTCCTGGAGCTGCTTCTGAAGTCATCATCCCTCATGCCTTCCTCAAAGCTTCTATAGAATACAAGCATTGTTTTCTGGCTGCTTATCATGTTGTTCATCAATATATTATTGCAATAATGTTTAATATTTATGGTGTTGAAGTCATCACAATAAGTTAAATGGTGGATCATTAATCAGTTTCAATGATGTACAGTCAGTTGTTTGATCAATTGCATGACCAACTCATGAATTAAAATGTAAGTGGTTGAGTATTCCAGTCACATGTATCTTTAATGTTATTCTCAGGTTCTGCGGCAGATACATTACATATCTTATTTCTCAGGCAGATACAACATTACATATCTAATTTCTCAGGCAGATTCGGGTTCTATTACATATCTAATTTCTCAGATAGATTCAGCATATTTCTTCTTCTCCCACTTATTCATGAGAGAGTTGTGGGGACAGAATCCTCAAACACTTCTTCCAACAGGTCCTGTCAGAAGCAATTGTCTCCAACTGTTCCAGCTGGATCCCCAAGCGAGACCAGCCAAGCTCATGGATGTTATCCAATCATCTTGCTCGGTGTCTACCCCTGGGTCTTCTGCCGGTTGGTTTTACCTGTAAAATCTGTCCAGTGATTCTTTCCTGAGATATTCTAATCACATGCCATAGTATTGGAGTTGTGATCTCTCAATTCAGAGAAATAGTGGCTCTACCTGGAGTGACTCTCTGATCTCCGAACTACACACTCTATCAAGTAATGTTACTCCAAAGACCCTTCAGAGGAACCCCATTTTGGCCGCTTGTATTCATGATCATATATTCTTTAAGTCATTGCCTAAAATTCATGACCATTGGTAAGGGTTGGCATGAATACTGAATTGAAGACAGCCAGTTTGGCATTACATATCTAATTTCCCTCACAAGTCTGTGAGGATTTGCTAGAGAATATGGTAAAAATACACTCACCCGAGTCGCCATGCAGTGGGATTGAACCAGGAAGCTCATTATTGGCAAGGAAACTTCTGAACCATTTAGCCATGCTGCATGTTGTCCTTCCTAACACTAAATAACTTTATGGAGCAATGGATTTTGTATTTCTTTTGTTTTGTGTGTTATGTGTGGACCCTGGAAAATACCTGTAGCTTGATTTGGAATCAGAAACTTCACGATACATTCACTACCTGCACTTTTATGGATTCTTGATTATTTTCATGGTTGTAATGTTTATATATATTTCCACAAATGTATGTACATAGACATTTGTATGTTTATATATATTTATATATATATGTTTGTGTGTGTGTCTATATAAATATATATATATAAGATTTAATACAGAAATGGCTTCTACAGGACTAGAACTGTTTCATTTGAAGGACATCGTCAGGAAAATAAAAACACAATGCCTCTCATATGGTATTGAGGTCGTTTTTGGTCCTCCTCAACCAGATCCATCTGGAACTCCTTTCTGCTACCTTTGGGGCTTTGGTCCCTGTCTTCCCAGAGATTAAAGGTTGTTTCATGAGATTGTAGGCAGATTTGCCCACAAAGCTTTGGCTCCAAATTCTATGCGAGAACTTTGACTAGGAAGTTGGCTTCCCTCAGGCTGCTGGCCAAACTGGTGCATTTTTCAGTTTTGAATACATGTGCTTCTAATCTACTTTTGAATGGCTTAGTAAGTTCAATCAAACTGATTTGATGAACTGGAATGGCATAAGGTATCTGGCCTCAAGCCACTCTTTCTGATGATTTCTGGTTATTGTGCTGACCCTGGGAGGTTTGCTATACACTCCCAGTCATCTGCACCACCCAGAAGGCCCAATCCCATGCCCTGTGTGACACAGCTGTTCCTGGGTATGATTTGCTGCCTCCTGCCATATACACATTTTCTTGCAGCTTTGGATAAAACCTCCGCTGTTTGCACAGATATGAATTTATATATATATATATATATATATATATATATATAAATTCATATCTGTGCAAACAGTAGAGGTTTTATCCAAAGCTGCAATAAAATGTGTGTGTATATATATATATATATATATATATATATGCACACACACACATACATAAGAAAAAAGGATGAAGTTTTGTTTACATGTTTTTATTGATTATCAACCTGCTATGTTAATCAATAAATCATTTTTTCCTATATAAACTCTGCCAGTGCATTGAGTGCTCATACTAGTTCCAATTTGATTGATTAACAAGCCTGATGAGCAGAACGGGCTCTGGAGTCAAGCCTATAACATTTACATAGATCCTAAGCCACCCATCTGTGAAAGGGTTGTAACTGTATATAATCAATAAAGACCCTAATGTGAATCCTCAGTTTGTTTTTAATACACACACACACACATATATATATATAGAGAGAGCGATATACACCTATACATATATATGTGTGTGTGTGTGTATATATATATATATATATATATATAGGAACAAGTCGGACCCCGGCGGCTGAGCTCAAGCCGTTTCGACGGCAAATTCTGGACTAATATATATGTATATATGTCTAACCCATGCTAGCATGGAAGAACGGACATAAAACGGTGATGATGATGATATATATATATATATATATACACACACACTGTATAAACTCATGTAAACATTGATTTCATGTAAAAGTCGACTCCCTATTTTATTTTTGGCCCCCAAAATTTAGAGCTTCCGATGTGTCTCATGTAAGAGCTGGCCTTAATTGATCATGGGTAACAGATGAACATTTGCGAATCAAGATATTATCCTGAATAAGAGAATGAAATATTTTATGTTTAGTTGTAGTACATCAGTGGGAATATTTATAAGAGCTGTGCAGTCTTATTATAGTGTTTTGATCCATAGAAACATCAACATTTATTACTGTAATAAATTGTTTTACTTTTACTCATTTAGAGCAGACAGGATATGACTCATCATAAGGTGAGCTGGATAGGATATGGATCATCATAAGATGGGCTGGATAGGATATTGCTCATCATAAAATGGGCTGGATAGGATATTGCTCATCATAAAATGGGCTGGATAGGATATTGCTCATCATTAGGTGAGCTACATAGGATATGGCTCATCATTAGGTGAGCTACATAGGATATGGCTCATCATTAGGTGAGCTATATAGGGTATGGCTCATCATTAGGTGAGCTATATAGGATATGGCTCATCATTAGGTGAGCTATATAGGATATGGCTCATCATTAGGTGAGCTATATAGGGTATGGCTCATCATTAGGTGAGCTATATAGGGTATGGCTCATCATTAGGTGAGCTATATAGGATATGGCTCATCATTAGGTGAGCTATATAGGGTATGGCTCATCATTAGGTGAGCTATATAGGATATGGCTCATCATTAGGTGAGCTATATAGGGTATGGCTCATCATTAGGTGAGCTATATAGGGTATGGCTCATCATTAGGTGAGCTATATAGGGTATGGCTCATCATTAGGTGAGCTATATAGGGTATGGCTCATCATTAGGTGAGCTATATAGGATATGGCTCATCATTAGGTGAGCTATATAGGATATGGCTCATCATTAGGTGAGCTACATAGGATATGGCTCATCATTAGGTGAGCTACATAGGATATGGCTCATCATTAGGTGAGCTATATAGGATATGGCTCATCATTAGGTGAGCTACATAGGATATGGCTCATCATTAGGTGAGCTATATAGGATATGGCTCATCATTAGGTGAGCTACATAGGATATGGCTCATCATTAGGTGAGCTACATAGGATATGGCTCATCATTAGGTGAGCTACATAGGATATGGCTCATCATTAGGTGAGCTACATAGGATATGGCTCATCATTAGGTGAGCTACATAGGGTATGGCTCATCATTAGGTGAGCTATATAGGATATGGCTCATCATTAGGTGAGCTACATAGGGTATGGCTCATCATTAGGTGAGCTACATAGGATATGACACATTATAAGGCAGGCCACATAGGGTATGGCTCTTCATAAAGTGGAATGCACTGCTAAAAAAATTCAAGACAGTTTCGAAATTAGGCGTGCCATTCAGAAAGCTAAATGGACCACAGTTTGCCCATTACTGTTTTAGAGAGTCCATTTAGCTTCTGCTTTATTAATGCAGTATTTTAGATTGTAATGTGAATTTCAACCCTCACAAAAATAGCATCCATGTAATAGTTTTCTTGAGTTTAAGTGTAGTATCATATCTGTGGTTAGATCTCATCCTTTTACAGTTGAAGTTCCTAAAGGTAATTGTAAATTCTATTCCGATAGTTTCTTCCCTTGTACATCTCACCTATGGAATCTCTTCCGATTTCTTGCTTTCCTGACCACTACAATTTGCAAAAATGAAAAAGCGACATCAATCTTCATTTTCTCTCTACTTGGACTTATGTACTCTTTGCCTTGTCCTATTCCCTTCTTAGTAACCCCTTACATGTTAGTAGCTTAATTGCCTAACTTAGGGTGAGTAAATTTGGAAAAAAATGGTTGTCCCCTTAAATTTAACCTGAAAAAATAGTCTAAAAAATTCAACTTTTATGAGATAGACATTTAAACAATGATTATGATGATATACACAAAGATGTACATATATGATATATATTAAATGTACAATACCTTAATTTTAAAGACCACATTTTACCTGTTTTATTTGTAATAACATATTGTAATAACTGTTGTTATTGTTGTCTTTATAATAACATATTGTAATAACTTGTTGTTGTTGTTGTCGTTGATGTTTCTTAATAACAGTGAATTAATACCATTACTACCATCACTACTACACCACTACTATTACCACTACTCTCCCCACCACCACTATCACAATCACTATCACTATCACCATCACCACTACTTCTATCACAACACCACCACTACTACCACCACCACAACTACTGCTACCACCACCACCACCACTACTACTATAGTGTTTTCTATTGCAGGATCAGATCTATGGTAGTCGTGAGTCACCATTGTTAAACCGACCTAATGTCCAAACAAGAGGAAGAAGACAACACAGAACTGAAATCACAAAACCCACAAAATCTTCATCAGATTTATACTCAGGTAGGTATCTGTTTATTTAGAGGCCTATAACTACTTTTGGTGCAGTCGTAGGTCTCCATCCATCCATCCATCCATCTATCCATTTATGATGAAAGGTAAAGTTCACGTCAGTGGTATTTGAACCCAGAACAAATACTACAAACATGGCTCCTTAATCCGTGATAGGATCATAGGTGTGCTGTCATTACTTATGGCATGTCATCATGGGCATTTAAACCTTGCAGAGCACAGCTCCTCTCCAGGTCTGATTACAGCTGGGGCTTTTTCTAGAGGAAGAATTGGTTCAATATTTAATGCTTGAAGATGACACATTTGTGACAGAAAGTTTGTAACACAGTATTTGTGACATTGTTTGTAATAGAAAGTTTGTGAAACATAATGTTTGTAAAATGATAATAGTAACAAAGTTTGTAACACAATGTTTATGATAGAAAGTTAGTAACACAATATTGTGACAGAAACATTGTGGTACAATATTGTAACAATGTTTGTAACATAATGTGTGTGATATGATATTTGTGACAGAAATTTTGTGATATATTTGTAACATAAAGTTTGTGACACAGTTGTTATTTTCTGTTCTCTGCAGGTTCGTCCCCTCGGTGTGAAATATGCCGTTCTCAGTCACAAGATGTAGATGATCGTATCCGCTGGCCGGACAACCGGACAGCATCCGATTACCAGTGTACAGAGCACCGGAGAGTCCATAGTATAGGCCATATGGAATTCCACCAGTCACAGTCACCTGAATTTATGAGGTCTATATCATGCTCTCCAACACGTGCTGGAAGTAGTCACACAGACAGCACAAAATCAACTTCGGTGGGAGGGTCACCGTCACACAGTCGTCTTTATTCTCCAGTACTTTATTTAACAGGGGGGAACAAAGCCTCCGATGAACAGCTATTAATCTCACTCTCTCCGGCAGCCGAGGGAAAAGAAGAGGATGCATTAAAGAAAAACACTAGTGGGGTTACTAAAAGTGCTTCAGGGACTTCCCTAGACTCTGATCTGTCAGCG
Source organism: Eledone cirrhosa (assembly GCA_964016885.1). Lineage (NCBI taxonomy): Eukaryota > Metazoa > Mollusca > Cephalopoda > Octopoda > Eledonidae > Eledone > Eledone cirrhosa. Next base: position 28,986,663 of record OZ024745.1, on the reverse strand, counting down.
GGCTGTACATCACATGGACCTTTACCTAATGAAATTGCAGCAACCCGAAATGGGGATATTGCAAATGGCAGCAATTCCACAATGTCTGCAAGTTCTGAAACCTCTCCAGCTGGTGGACGAAAACCAGAATCTCTACCAGCAAGAATGAAGAACTTTGCTGTAAGTATTCATCATATTCCTACACTTCTTCTACATTGGAATTCATTGTTGATTCTCATCTTTCTGAAACTCTACAATCACAAATTATATGGCAGACACATTCACATATAATTGTTTCTACTTTTTTGGCACAAGGCCAGCAATTACCCCAGTGCATTACTGGTGCTTTATTTTATTGACCCCGTAAGGATGAAAGGCAAAGCTAAACTCGGCGGGATTTGAACTCAGATCATAAAGGCCCATAACTCTATGCTGCAAATCATGGTGTCCGACGCTCTACCGATACTGCCAATCCACCGCCACATTTGATATTGACTAAATATGATATAATGGTTTCTGATTTAGGTACAGAGCCAACAATTTTGAGGGAGGGGAAAGTTGATAAAATTGACCCCAGTACATTACTGGTATTTTAGTTTATCGTCCCCGTAAGGATGAAAGGCAAAGTTAACCTCAATAATTTCTGATTTAGGCACAAGGCCAGCAATTTGTGGTGAGGGCGAATTTGATTATATTTGACTCAGTTCTTTACCGGTATTTTATTTTATCAACCCTGGAAGGATGAAAGGCAAAGTTGACCTTGGTAGGTTTGAACTCAGAATGGTAAGAGCTATAACAAATACCTTATGGCATTTTTCTGGCACTCTAATAATTCTGCTAATCCACCACAAAAACATAATCCTATTATATATTCTCCATGACATTGTAGCCACAAAAATTAACTAAACCATCTTGTGGGGTAGATATGGGTTCAGTAAGTTGCAGAAAAGGCAACCCATCTAGAAGAGCAGTAACTCTGAAAAAATAAAAGTATACAGAGTAAATGTGGACTCTGTAAGCTGCTGAGAAGGCGAACTGTTTAGGAGAGCATTCACTCTAGATGAGATTGCACAAGGTAGACAAGGATTTTGGAAGTCATGGAGAACAGTTACTCTAAATTAAAACTGATACAGAGTAGAGAAGACTCTTCAGTCCTGTCAGAAAACCTCTCTGATTCTGATGGCTTAAAATAAACCTAATCCATGCTGTAAAGTGGTTGGTGATAGGAAAGGCATCGAGCCAAAAAAGCTTCTGCCAAATATATGAAAAGCATGGTATATACTGCATATACTTGAATATAATTCCCCCTCCCCAACTTATTTTATGTTTGAGAAATGAGAAAAAATCCAAACCCCATTTATAAGCCAAGGCTGCTAATCAACATATGTTTAGATGACAAATATAAGCCTATCCCCATTTTACCATCAATTTTTTGGACACATATTCCTTGGCTTATATTCAAGTATATATGGTAAGTATTTAGAAGGAATTTAGGATATTTTTTATTCATCTTATGAATAAATGTGAAGAATATAATTAAAGAAAGATTTTCAGTTAAGCAAAGATTCTTTGCATTTCATTTGTTGAAGTGTGTCAAAGACGAATAAAAATGTCTTAAATTCCTTCTAAAGTTTAGGATTTATTATTTAAATGCTGTGTGTCCTTGCAGTTGTGCAATATCTTGAATTATTTCTTTTTGTATTATGTATGAGATAATGAAGTTTCACTTCAAAATGTTTTTATTTCATATTGAGCATTACATATTCAAATGAAACAGTTCTAGTCCTGTAGAAGCCATTTCTATATTAAATATATATATCAGCATTTCATTTCATTTCATTTTACGTCCGCATTTTCCCTGCTTGCAAGGGTGGGATGGGAACTGATTCTGGCTTGATTTCTACAGCTGGATGCCCTTCCTAACACCAACCTCATTTGCAGTGAGTACTGGGTGCTTTTTTGCCGTGGCACCTACACGACCATTTCACAGTGGAATGATATGGACCCTAGTCCCTATTATGTCATTTCTACAGCTGAGTAAACTGGAGCAATGTGAAATAAAGTGTCTTGCTCAAGGAAACAACACATCACCCAGTCTGAGAATTGAACTCACGACCTTTCGATTGCAAGGCCATTGCTCTAACCACTAAGCCATGTGCCTCTCTCTCTCTCTCTCTCTCTCTCTCTCTCTCTCTCTCTCTCTCTCTCTCTCTCTCTCTCTCTCTCTCTCTATATATATATATATATATATATATATAATATATGATAAACACTAATATAATCATAAGTGTTTGTATTGTAAATGACCAAGTTGGCTAGATTGAAAAATACTAAATTAGATTAATACAGTTTGCCTGTCTCGATTTAAAATAATAAATCAATAAAAACAAACCCATATTGGCAATAGCCGTGATACCTGGACAAATTTAAATTTCAAAATCCAAACCTGTTCCGTAGACAAATTTAAATTTCAAAACCCAAATAAGTTTCGCAACGATAATTTAAAATAGTGAAAAATTCCAATTTCTGCGGTCATCGGCAGGTATCCAGAAATTTGGCATGTTTCACCTCGAAATACTTAGGAGGACTGGTAGTCAAGTGTTAATGCTCATGGTTTTCCAGCTCCTAGCTATCCCCATACTCATGCTGCTAGAAATAACAATCTAGCTAACTTGGTCATTTACAATACAAACACTTATATGATTATATTAGTGTTTATCATATATTAATTTATATTAACTTGTATTTCACGGCTCAGAAATGCTTCTTTCTTTGAGCTAATTAATTGTAAAAGACTGTTTGAGTTTATAACTCTAAATATAGTATATATATATATATATATATATATATATATATATATATATATATATACATATTCATTAGTTAAGCAAAAACAAGACCACAAATTTCACAAGGAAGACATTATTAAAAGATTGTCAACATATTTTAGTTTGATGTAAGGAATGTAGAGAATAATAATAATATTAATAATAATTGTTTCTACTTTAGGCACAAAGCCAGCAATTATCCAGTGCATTACTGGTACTTTATTTTATCGACCTCGTAAGGATGAAAGGCAAAGTCAACCTCGGCGGGATAATAATAATAATGTCCATTTACAATTGTTTCGCTACTCCATATAATATTTCTGGATCAGATGACTATATATCATAATTGATCTGGTTCAGTTGAAAATAATTAACATATTTAAAAGACAGAGTGGCTCATCGGAACTTCAAAGGAATATAAATTAAAATAATGAGATAATGTTACATAATATAATGTGTATATATATATATATATATATATATATATATTTATATATAATATAATATAATATAATGTGTGTATATATATATATATATATGCACACACACACACACACATATGCACAGAGAGAGAGAGAGAGAGAGAGTACTATGTAGAAGTTTTGATGCAGTTCAGAAAGAGATTTCATCACAAGAGATCAGAAATTTTCAAGTCTGGTCAGTGGCACTATTACCGGGACAATGTCACTTGCCACAAATTCATCCTGGAAACCAACAACTAGGCCAATATTGGGGTCAAGACTGTCCCTCATCCTCCCTACAGCCCAGACATAGCCACATGCATCTTCTAGGTATTCCCAAAGCTGAAGGAGAAGCTCAATGGTATCCACTTTGAGGATGTGGAGAAGATGAAGGAGGTTGTAACAAGTACCCTGGACACCTTCAATTTGGAGGACTACAAGAGGGTCTTCCAGAAGTGGCTGGAGCACTACAACAAGTGCATTAAAGTTGGAGGATTCTACTTTGTATATATATATATATATATATATATATATATATATATATATATATATATATATATATATAATACACACACACACACACATATATATGTATATAATGTTTTGGCTTAAGTTTAATATGTTTAATTTCTTCTTTGAGTTGATAATTTATCTTTATATTTTATCCTTTCATTGAGATGTCTAAGTATTAGAAACAAATAACTTTTTAATTGATGAGGCAACTCATCTAGGTAAGCAGTAATTCCTAATAAATACATGCATGGGGGTGGCTGTGAGCTCTGTAAGCCATGATGAAGGCAACCCATCTTGGAGAGCTGTCACTCTGAAGAAAACTGATACTGTATAGACAGTTAGGGTTAAGATTAACTCTTGAGAGTCAACATCTCTAATGCTGGTGAAACAATACCCCCCCCCCCCCCCCTTCCCAGTCTATACTACAAAGGGGTTTGTGATAGGAAGGGAATACAACCAGTAAAACCCTGCCAGAACTAGGAAGAGTACAACATACAACACACTAAATGTGTGTACATGAGTAACATTAACTATGTTGGTGTTACACATGGTAATGGAGTGGACAGATGGGTAGGTGGAACTGTCTAAACATGTGTAAGAACCCCTTGACATTCCTTTACAATAGTGTTTCCCAACATGGGTGCTAGCGCCCCCTTGTAGGCATTGTTGTGTTGAAAAGGGGTGCTGAGAGTTTTTATTTCATGGGGGAGGGGGTACATACTCAGTGGGGCGGTGAGCATTAATCCATTTTTTTTTTTTTTTTTTTAAATTATTCAATATTGGTGTTTCTGATATATTGTCTATTTTGCTACACCTAATTTATTACACCTTGTTTTATCTTCCCTTAGAAACCTTTATTTAGCAGGGAACCCTTTTAGGTTAAGAAACATCCAGTCACTTCCTGTTTCACTCTTACAACATTCCTATATGACTGAATGTAGTTTCAACAAAGTTACACAGCTTCTTACTCAACAAAGAAACCGCCTGCAAATTACAAAATGTGGAGATCTATGATTACTTCTAAGCAGCATGGAACCTAGTGTAAGAGCCTTAGCCAGTAAGCACCAAAGACAACCATCTCATTGAAAACATTGAGATAAGCTATCAAATAAAAATTTTTTTTTAGCATTTTAATCATTGGAATAATAGAAATAAAAACAATATTAAAATTATTTTTGCATTAATACCTTAGTGTTATCTTGCTATGAAAGATGAATTCAGTATAATATTCAAAATTTAATTTGACAGAGAGGGGATTTGAAAAAAAGGTTTGTGCCCAAAGGGGGCACTGGTTGAAAAAAGGTTGGAAAACACTGCTTTACTGGTATATAAAGTTGGGGCCAGCAGCTACAGTACAATGACAATGGCATGACATCATCTTACCACTACCATACCACTGACTGTATCTAACCACTGTGTCTCAGAAAAGCAATAGCTACAATGCTTGTGGTGATGGTATGGCATCACCACCACTATCACGATACCACTGACTCTAACCATTGTGTGTTTCAGAGAACCTATAGTTACATGTAATGATAGTATGGTACCACCATACCACCATCACCATACCACTGACTCTAACCATTGTGTGTTTCAGAGAACCTATAGCTACATGTAATGATAGTGTGGTACCACCATACCACCATCACCATACCACTGACTCTGACCATTCTAACCATTGTATATTTCAGAGAACCAATAGCTACAGTACAGGTGACGATGGTATGTCATCAGATTATGATGATCATGATGATACCAGTATGGTAGGTGGACCAATCTTTTCTATTTCTTCTGAAGCTAACTCTGGTTAAAATATCAGCAGGGGTTGGTGGAGGTGGGGGTGGGGGCGTGCAGTTTGGTGAGGGAAGAAGGATTGGGCTTAGTATGGACTGTGGTGAGTAAGACACAGGAGGAAAAGAAGGAGAAAGAGGAGAGAAGGGTGCATTAGGTAGATGTGAATGGGGTGGTATATAGTTTGATGGTTTAGTGAAGAAGTTGACAGTACAGTATAGTGTGATATCACATGGTGATACTTGATGGCTTATCCCACCAGTTTCACTGATGACCTCCAACTCATGAATTAGGCTGATCCCTCATTTTTCTCGTTCAACAGCCTCTCATAGTATGTCTTCCATACCTCTTTCTTTTCATCATCAGACAGGGCAAGTGTTCTGCTATTATCTCAGACATACTTTTCTCCGACCACATCACAATTTTCTCTAGAAAATTGTCTCGAAATCATGAACACTTCATGCCTCTGATCCTCACGGTGCAGAACATGTGCAAATATCCTCTTTTCTGCCTTTCCTTTCACTAGATATACTTGGCGCCTGGCCTCTCTTCTCCTTATCTGGTATTGCTTTCTCTCCCCTCTGTCCCTCCATGTTCTCCAGGCTTGTCTTTTTGTTTTAATGGCTCTTTTTATCTTGTCATTCCACCGCCATGTCACCCTACATCTTGGTGGGACCTTGCTCCAGCCACAGACATAGCTTGTGGCTTCCAGCTGGTTGTCCCCGGCTCTTCTTCCTTCATAGCATAAAGAAGGATTTCTCTAAATTTGTTACCGATAGAGGGTTCTCTCAGCTTCCATATCTTCCTTCACCAGACTGGCTTTTGTCTCTTGGTCCACCTAGTTCTTACTTTAAGGTCACTGTCAACTAATCTATGTTGGGAGGTACATTCCTTCCGAGGAAAAGACTTGGTATTTACAACCAATTACTTGTCTCATTTCCTGGTGAGGATGACGTCTATTTGACTTGTATGTCCCCCTGATTGGTAGGTAATCAGGTGATTGGCTGGTTTCTTAACGTTTGTGTTACAGATCATTAAGTCAAGACATTGCAGAACTGCAGAAGTTTAGTTTCTTCCTCCTTTCTTGTGCCATATCCACAGCCTCTGTGTATGCCAAGAAATCCGTCCTGATGTTTCCCAACCTGTCAATTGAAGTTTCCAGCTACAATCATAAAATCATAGTCCTCTGTCATTGAGGTAGTCTGTAGGAGGGCCTCATAGAAATGATCATTTTGTTCATCGGCATGTCCATCTTGTAGGTCATTTGTAGATAGTATAGTGGCTGTAGTATTGCCCAGGGCTAGTCTACGTTTAATTATTCTATCACTCACCCAAACTACCTCAATTACCTAGTCTACCCATCTCTAAGCAAGGAGTATTTCTACTATACCTACCCTGCTTTTGCCACCCATCCAGAAGAATTTGAACCTGTGTTCCTTGCCTGTGATGAATCTGGATGAACTTCCCCTTCACTTCTTGCACACAGCACACATCTACTTTTCACCTCTCTAACATTTCCACAATGCCTCTGCCCTTACCTCATTGTTCCAACATTCAATGTGGCAAATCTAAGGTCTCGTGCTTGATGGGAAGGGGGCTGCAAGGGTGTCTTTTTTTTCCTGGGTTTTATGGGTAGGAGGGCCACCAAACTCTTTGGTGATTTTCCAAGGATTTACATGCATGTCAGTCTCTTTCTTGTTTTGTATTCTGTTGTTTATTTGTCACAGAAATGTATACACACACACACACACACACATATTTATATATATATATATATATATATATATATATATATATATATATAATGCAATAAATACAATTATGTAAACATGTCTTTGTGTGTAGTTCAAGTTAAAAAGAAGACACACACAAAGAACAATACATATATATATATATATATATATATATATCATCATCATCATCAACGGTTAACGTCCGTGTTCCACGCTTGCATGGGTTTGGACGGGGGTAGTCCCACTTGAGGCAAGAGTGATTGTCTTGCTCGCATAGGACTGTCTGGCAGGTTTTCTACAGTTGGATGCCATTCCTAACACCAACCACATTTACAGTGTGGGTCTGGGAGGTTTTTACCGTGTTGCCTACACGGCCACATTACAGCGTGGACTGTGTGTTTTTTTGTCGTGACACCTACACGATCTCATTTGTTTCGGCCTCGATGGCGCGGCACCAACATAACTTTACATAGAACGGGGTGGTGTGGATGGGGTAGGGGTGGGGGTGGTGGGACGGGGTGTATTTTGTTAGGGATGCCTACTGGCTGGAGTAGGTTTTACTATATATTTAGGTAAGGCGGGTCTTCTCTGTTACTGAGTACCGCCAAAGGTCTCGGTCCAGTGACATTGTCTTGGAGAGGTGTAAGTGTGTGATGTCGGAGTTTATCAGCTCGTCCCAGGTTTTTCTAGGTCTGCCTATTCCGTGACTACCGTCTATCTTTATTGCCCTGCACTTTGTTATACAGCTATCGACTTTCATGCGCATCATGTGTCCATACAAACGTAGCCTTCTCTCGAGTAAACAACATCTGATCCCTCTTATCTCTAATTTTTTCCTTAGTTCGTTTATGCTTTGCCGTTCACGTATATTACTGTTACACATCCAGCGGAGCATGCAAGCTTCGTTCCTCTCTAGTCTGCGTATATCCTCTGCACACAATGCCCAGGTCTCACTGCCATGCAGCATTGCTGTTCGTATGCAGGCATCGTACAACCTGCCTTTCATTTTTAGTGAGAACCCTTTAGCAGCTAATAGTGGTATAAGCTCTCTGAACTTTTTCCAACCAGTTCTGACTCTAGCTACAGTACTTTCAGAGCACCCTCCCCCACTGCTGATTTTATCGCCCAGGTAACGGAAGCTGTCCACTATTTCTATAGAACCCTCTGCGCAATTGAAAGAGCTAGTAGCTTGTGGGCACTTGCTGCTACTTATTGCACCAGAGCACCGGCCACATGTAAAATCTATGTTCTTAGTTAGCTTACCTGTGATCCCACTACATCTTTTATGCACCCATACTTTGCATTTAGGACATAAAATGGAGTTTCTACCTACGCCTTTCCTACACACCGAGCACGACCATTTCCCAGAAGGGACCGCCGCCTTGTTTTCTTTCCTACAAACTAGTACTTTGGTCTTAGCCAGGTTAATTTTAAGTCCTTTTGACTCTAGGCCGTGCTTCCATGTTTGGAATTTCTTCTCTAGCTCGGCCATTGATTCCGCTATGAGTGTCAGGTCGTCTGCGTATAGGAGTTCCCATGGGCAGCCGGTCTTGAACTCCTCTGTTATAGCCTGAAGGGCAATAATAAATAGTAGTGGGCTGAGAACAGAGCCCTGATGGACGCCAACTTTTACGCTAAACTCTTCACTATATTCGTTGTTAATTCTAACCTTGCTGACTGTTTCTTTATACATGGCTTGTATAGCCCTCACAAGCCATTCGTCAACGCCTAGTTTTCTAAGAGCCCACCAGATAATGGAGCGGGGGACTCTGTCGAAGGCTTTCTCCAAGTCGACAAAAGCTAAGTAGAGGGGTTTACCTTTAGCTAGGTACTTCTCTTGTAGTTGTCGTACTATGAAAAGAGCGTCTGTGGTACTTTTGCCTGACACAAACCCGAACTGCATTTCATCTAGGTCAATTCTCTCTCTGATTAGTTGCGCTATTACTTTTTCCGTGACCTTCATGACCTGGTCGATTAATTTAATGCCTCTATAGTTACTCCTATCTAGGGCGTCTCCTTTACCCTTATAACAGTTAACGATGATGCTGCTATGCCAGTCCTTCGGAACAACCCCATTCTGTACGACTTGGTTAACTATGCGGGTGACCATGGTGTGTCCCACCGTGCCAGATGCCTTCAGCATCTCAGCAACTATTTCCGAAGGCCCAGCCGCCTTACCCGTCTTCATATCCTTGATTGCCTTACTTATTATACTCCCCTCGACTAACACTGCTGGTCCCTCTATTGGGTCGATATGGGGGAGACTGCCTTTCTCCCAATTATTCTCCTCATTTAGTAGCCTTTCATAGTGACACTTCCAAGCTACCTTCTTATCAGCGTCGGTGATGGCAAGTGTGCCATCGTCGTTTAGTACACACTTCTCCCCGACAATATCACGGTTTTCCTTGACGCATTGCCTAGCAATCCTGAACACCTCACGTTTTTGGTCATCGCGTTGTAGAACATGCTTGAACTTTCTTTCCTCAGCTTCCCTTCTTGCTAAGTACACTTGTCTCCTAGCTTCCCTCCTGGCCACTTGATAGTCCTCTCTACTTCCCCCATCCCGCCATACTTTCCAAGCCTGCTTTTTGGCCTTAATTGACCCCTCCACCTTACTGTTCCACCACCATGTTACTCTCCTCCTGCCTACAGGCCTGCTCCAGCCACAGACTTCGTCTGTCGCCAACAGCAGGTTTGCTTTCAGAAATTCCCACTCTCCCTCTATATTGTCCGACTCTAAATGTTCTTCCTTACTGTCGAAAGCATCAAGTAATATGCTTTGAAATTTATTCCTGGCTGTGGGGTCCTTTAGCTTCCATATTTTCCTCCTGAGGATAGTCCTCTTCTGTTGTCGAGTACGTCTCGTCCTGACTATGAGGTCGCTAATTATCAGTCTATGTTGGGAGGTGCATTCTTCATGGGGGAGGGATTTAGTGTTTACAACAGACACTCTGTCACGTCTTCTGGTAAGGATATAATCTACCTGGCTTGTGTGTTCCCCGGATCTATAGGTGATCAAGTGATTGTCACGTTTTTTGAAGTTAGTGTTACAGATAGTTAGGTTATTTGCATCACAGAATTCCAGGATTCTGGAGCCTTCCTCATTTCTAGTACCAAACCCATAGCCTCCATGGATTTCGTCGTAGCCGTCACAATGTTGTCCAACGTGACCATTTAGGTCGCCTGCGATAATTATATAGTCACTGTCGGATATTTGGGAGGTAGTTAGCATCAGTGTCTCATAGAATCTGTCTTTTATAGTGCCGGGCAGTCCGGATTGGGGTGCGTACGCAGATATTACTGTCACCGTAGTTCTATTGAGGACAAGTCGTATTTTAATTATTCTGTCGGTCACTCTATTTACGTCTATTATCTTATCTGCCCACTTTTCTGCTACCATGATTCCTACTCCACCCAGCCCATCGTCGTTTCCCACCCAGAAAAGCTTATAACATCGTTTTTTACCCTCAATGAACCTAGCAGACCCACCCCTCCACCTGGTCTCTTGAATACAACAAACATCGACCTCCTTACGTTCAAGCATTTCTACAACCTCGTTAGCGCGACCCTTTAGGGTGCCTACATTTATGGTACCAACTCTGAAGTTTTGATATATATATATATATGAGAGGCAGCACGATTATACCAGCTCTGAGTCGTAGCTGACCACCAGGCTAAAGTCTCCCAGGTTGGCCACAACTTACTTTCCCTATTTTTCCACGGTTACTTTTTTGCATGTTTCCCACGATGGGACCTGTACACTTTTTTTTCTCCTATTCCTTTCCTATTTCCCCCCCTTCTTCCTCTCTCCTCATCTCCCCCCCCCTCCTGTTCTTCCTCCTTTCCCTTTCTTTCCTTTTCTCTCTCCTTTTTTCTCTCGTTCTCTCTCCTTTTCCACCTGGTCCTTTGATTAATAAAAGGCCTCGGATGCACCGAACTACACCGATGTCCTGTAATTCAGCGCCGAAACATCGGTTCGGGATACATTTACAGCTGACGATGGAAACCCCTTTCTTCCTTTCTCCTCCTGTTCCATCCTAACCACCATCCTAAACCTTGTTTTAGTAACCACACAGCTCCTTTCATTTCATAACTTTATATATATATATAATGTTGTTGTTGTCATTACAGAGAATAAGTCAGAGCTGTCCAAGAGGAATAACACAGAGGTCACTGAGTACAAATGACAGAAACAAAGACTTGAGGAATGACTTGAAGAAGAAACTGCTACGGTCTAAGGAGCCAAGCTTCAGGTCACGCCAGGTCAGTAAACACTGGTGCGCATACATACATGAGTGCACAGACATACATGTACGCAAACACATATATATGTACACACACATGCATACACACATGCACATACACACACACCTATACATGTGCATATGCATGCACACACACATATACACACATGCATCATCATCATTTTACATGACTACCACAACACAACAGTGTAACCCTTCCATTATCTATATTTCAGATGAACCCAGATGTATCTGATATCCATGCAGTACCAGGTAGCCCAGAAATATTTAATACATGTAAGTTGTTGTTGTTGTTCCTCCCAGAGAACTATACACCTGCACCGCTGTTGTTTTTCTTTTATTTTTTCAACTGGTTTCAGTCATGGCCATGCTGGGGCACCATTTTGTCGATCATATCAATATGTATGTTGGATGTATAATGTTTGTGTACACAATTGATAGAGCACTAATAGTGAACTGAGAGAAAAGCTGAGAATAAATAGGATTGAATGTAGTGTGCAAGAGATATGGTTGTATTGGCATGGTCATGTGATGTGTAAAGAGAGTTAGAGTTATATAAAAACAAAAGAAAAAGTGCTCATACAATCACCATATGCTTGCAAGCATCACAGCTGGATGGTAATATATGACCAGTGACATTTGTTGAAGTCACATGCATAACCATGTCACAGAAATATATATTATGCAATAAAGCAATTATGGTGAACTAACTCTGTCTTAACAACGTTTAATTAATAACTGAATACTCTGTCACTGTTAATCACCAACTTTTAGCTGGGATAAACTAATTACTGACATGAAGTGTTTTTGGATCATTTGAATCAGCTTATCCTCACAATGTTACAGTGTAACGTCCACATATAAGTTCCATATCATCTGTGATATATATATATATATATATATATATATATGTATATGTGTGTGTATACATATCTATGTATGTGCAAAGCGAAATTTGTTTTCGTATATGTGTGTGTATATATACATATGTATATATATATATGTATGTTTACATATATATATATATATATATATAGATAGATAGATAGATATGTGTGCCTGTGTGAGTGTTCATCTATACAGAATTTGTGCCCCAATCTATTGTTCTGTAATTCTCTAATTCCTATTCTGCAGGCAAATTTCCAGGAAGAAACTCCCAGAATTCCATTGCCCCCACCACAGATGGCATGCCTCTTTATTCCGGTCCTTTTTTAGGGCAAGCTAGAGTCCATACCGACTATTTCCCTGATCCACAGGACAAAGATTCTTTACTTTTAAGGGTCAGTACTCAACATTATCTCTTCTCTCTCTCTCTTTCTCTCTTTTTTTTTAGCCATGGCTATGGGTTTGTCCCTTTCTGCTGGCCAAATTGTGAAGTGTCAGTCATACACACATATATACTCATAGATCACTATATATATAATTGTTTCAACTTTTGGTACGGGGGCCAGCAATTACCCAGTGCATTACTGGTACTTTATTTTATCGACCCTGTAAATTCGAAATGTAAGGATGAAAGGCAAAGTCAACCTCGGCGGGATTTGAACTCAGACCGTAAAGGGACGTAACTATGCTGGAAAGCATGGCGTCCGACCATCTACCGATACTGCCAATTCACCGCCTATATCACTATATATATAATGTAGGTTATTTAGTAATGTGTGTTGATTACTATAGGTGTCACCAATATGAACACCCAATGCTCTTACTTGAACAGGCTGATTCCAAAGAAAGTGTGTTTTTATTACAGTATCTGTGTGTTGTATGTTTGTAATTAGCAGAGTGTATGAGACAGCAAAGTGTATGAGACAGCAAAGTTTCAATTTAAAATCATTTTATTCCATATCGAATGTTTTGCAGATCTATCATATCTGTTAAGACCTCAAGCCAATCATCTGTGAAACATATGTAATATTTGATATGAAATAAAGACATTTTACTGTGAAACTTTGTTTCTCATACATATACATATATATATATATATATATATATATATATATATATGTAGATCCTGATGACTTCCCTGGATGAAACAGTTCTACTCCTGTTGAAGCCATATATATCATCATGATCATTATCATCACCGTTTTACATCGATTCTTCCACGCTAGCATGGGCTAGATGGGTTGTCCTGTTGTGGGCGATGTTAGGTCAGCTGACCTTGTCTTGCTCATACGGGAACTGATTTTGGCTTGATTTCTACAGCTGGATGCCCTTCCTAACACCAACCTCATTTACAGTGAGTGCTGGGTGCTTTTCTTCCGTGGCACCTACACATCCACTTTACAGAGTGGGCTGGGTGCTTTTTTTGTTGTGACACCTCCACGACCACCTTGCAGTGGGAGGAGATGGGGCCATATTGCCTATATGCTTTGGCTTCGGCTTGTTCCCGTGGGAAGTCGAGTCTTCTGTATTACTGCGTGACGCCAGAGGTCACGGTCCTGTGTTATCGCCGTTGAGAGGTGCAATTGGGCAAGGTCCACTTTTATAACCTCATCCCAGGTCTTCTTGGGTCTCACCACTCCACGGCTTCCATTGACTTCTAGTGCTCTGCACCTTTTTATGCAGCTGTCATCCTTCATACGCATCACATGTCCATACCAACGCATCCTCCTCTCCTGCACACAGCATTTGATTCCTCTTATGCTCAGTCTCTCTCTCAGTTCGTTTATGCTTTGCCATTCGCGTTTATTACTATTACACATCCATCGGAGCATGGAAGCTTCGTTTCTTTCTAATCTATGGACAGTGCCCAGGTCTCACTACCATGTAACATTGCTGTTCGTATGCACGCATCATACAGTCTGCCTTTCATTTTGAGGGAAAAACCTTTTGCAGCTAGTAGTAGCAGTAGCTCCCTGAACTTCTTCCATCCCATTTTTACCCTGGTTACTGTACTTTCAGAACACCCACTTCTGCTGCTAATTTGATCGCCTAGGTAGCAGAAGCTGTCTACAGTTTCTACCAAGCCCTCCCAGAGTTTGTAGTGCTTGTTTCCTGTGGAGTGTTTGATTCCTATATTTATATATATATACACACACACACACTTGAACTGCTCACAAAACACTCACTATTTTTTTCACAGATTATCTATATATCTATCAATCTTCCCATCTCTCTCTCTCTATACATATATATATATATATATATATATAATTGGTTATGCATGAGTGCATTAAAGTTTTCCAGGACATACGTTAGAACCGAATAAATCTCTTTTACTGCATCTTTCTGTTCTTTTTGATTCTTTATATATATATATATATATACTTGTCTGGCTGGTTTCCTTATACATACAGCACAACACACACAAACACAAACTCTCTCCTTTCTCACACCCAGACTCCCACTAAATTTCTCTCTCTTCCACTCTCTTGTTGTCTCTCTTACCTATACTCCCACTAAATCTCTCTCTCTTTCTCATATTAAATCTCTGTCTCTCTCTCTCTCCCCCAATCGTCTCTAGAAAGGTGACATTATTCAGGTAATGAGTATGTTCCAGCCAGGTGTATGGAAAGGTATGTTAAGACAGAAAGTTGGAAATTTCCAGTTCTCTCATGTTGAAATGATCAATGACGACACTCCGAGAGGCCAACGCAAGGAGAGAATTCATCGAAGAGGGAACTCACAGCGGTCGAAACCACGTAATGTTGAGGAATTGATGCAACGCATTGGGTTAGAGGTACGTATCATCATCATCATCATCATCATCATCATTACCACCACCCTCATTACCATCAGTATCATATCTATATCTACATTATATCTATGATGTCATCATATATATGTTGTCATTATATCTATGTCAACATCAAATCTATGTCAACATCAAATCTATGTTGACATCATATCTATGTTGACATCATATCTATGTTGACATCATATCTATGTTGGCATCATATCTATGTTGACATCATATCTATGTTGGCATCATATCTATGTTGACATCATATCTATGTTGACATCATATCTATGTTGACATCATATCTATGTCGACATCATATCTATGTTGACATCATATCTATGTTGGCATCATATCTATGTTGACATCATAGTTATGTTGGCAATCACATCTATGCTTACATCGTATCTATGTCAACATCATATCTATGATGTCATATCTATGTCAACATTAAACATATATTGACATCATATCTCCTGTCTATATCATAACTATGTTGACAGTTGACATATCTCATGTCTACATCATATCTATGTTGACAACATATCTCTCTCTCTCTCACTCTCTCTCTCTCTTGAACACGCATATTTATTTTAACCTCTCTTTCTCTTATTTCTCTCTCTCATCTCCATCACCATGACAACATGCAGCATTTAACAAGTATTTTCCTGTTGAATGGCTACGATAAACTTGAGACATTTGTTGATATTGATGAAGACGACCTCAGTGAGTTGAATATCCGTGATACAGAACAACGTGCCAAACTTTTGACTGCAGCTGAGCTTCTTGTCGATTGTAATTGTGAGTATTCCTCTTTATAACTTTAATACTTTATACTTTCTACTAATTGTACCACTACCATAACCACTATACCATCACCAATACCACAGCCACTGTATCACCACCACTACATCTGTACTATAAACAGGACTATAACCACACCATCACCACCACTACTACAACAATTGTGCCACAACCACTATACCATCAGCTATACTGCAACTACTGTACCACCACTACCACCACCACCACCACCACCACTGTACCACTGCCATTATCCCCCCACCCACCTATTAAGAATATTCCTTACATAATTGTCATTTTCAATATTCTCACATTTTCTGTATTTTGTGTAATTTCAGCCCCTGATATTCTGGATGACTCAGCCAAATGTGACAGCAATACCTTTGCTGATACCCCTTCCAGTCTGTCACCCCCAACCTTATTTAACACTGAACCACCACCCCCAATGCCCATTCAACCCCTGAGTAGAGACTCAGGCTTCTATGCTAGTAGTGACAACTCACTCCATAAAGGCCAACAGTCAGCTCGTCCTTCAGATGAAGATATCCACAAGAAGAAGATGCTCGGTCAGTCTGCTATAGATAACTGTATCTCGGAGACTGATGGAACTAACAATGATGAAAGTCAACCACAGAAGAGCATTGCCTGTCAAACGGCAGCTGGACAGCAAGTGACGGAACCTAACACCAACTATGAAATCAGTGATCTCGAATTATCTGCTGAGGACCGAGAGGTGTGTGAAATTACAGATGGATTTGCCCAGAAAGAGATCCGAGCGTCTCCAAAGAAAGCCACGCCTCTAACCCGGCTCCAACGCTGTTCAAGTGCCCAGCAGTCGACACACGAAAATATAGCTAATGGATATATCTCACATTCCAGTTCTTTCTGTAACATGACAGCTGATTGCAGTCATGTCAGTCCAATGTTACACCACCTCAGTAAAAGACATGAGCAGCATGGTCCCATCAATGTGGCCATTGTTGACGGCAAGATACCGATACGTAGTTGTGGATCGGAGGGATCAGATGGAACACAGAGTGACTTCTCTGATATTTCGCCCCACAGGAACTCAAAACCTGTTTCACTGAGGAAATCGGCCAGTAAACTATGTTCTTCCAAGACAAATGGAAGTTTGGTGATGATGGATAGAGTTATATCTCCATCTTATCACATCATACTTTCAGATTCTTTGTCTTCATCCCCATCAGTTAAGCGGGATGTGAGCACACAGATGGACCCTTTCCGTAAAAAAGGTAACAATGTTAACGAGAACCACCTAAGGACACAAAAGTTGATTTATGGAACTAAACCCCAGATGTGTCTGGAAGGGGACAGTAATCCCAATCAAATATATTTCCCTGGAACGTTGGGAAGAAGTGTTGATGGAAGTTTTTATGGCAGCAAAGATTCCCCCAACCGTACAATCCCACGACCACCCAAACCTCCTAGTAGATCCTTAATCCCACTTGTGAAAGCCAAATTATCTGATGAGAAAATTGATCTGTGTTTGGAGCCTTACAGTGACAAGGTAATACTTTCAAACTTCCCCAATATCTTCTGTTAACCAAACATTATGTGCATATTTCTTGGTATATTTCTGTGTTTTTGTTTGTTGGTTTATGTTGTGTTGTGTGTATATATATATATGTTATCAAACCTGGCACCTGGGTATTTAGCACCCTAGGCTATCTCTACAGTGTGGGCCTGGGTATTTAGCAGTCTAGGCTAGCCCTACAATGTGTAGCTGGGTATTTAAAACCCTAGACCAGCTTTACAATATGTGTTTGTTATTTAGCATCCTAAGTTAGCCTTACAATGTATACCTGGGTATTTAGCACCCTAGTCTAGCTATACAATGTATACCTGGGTATTTAGCTCCCTTGGCTAGCCATACAGTATGTACTTGGGGGATTTAGTGCACTAAACTAGCCCAACAATATGTGACCATTTTAACACACTAGGCTGACGCTAAAATGTGTGCCTGGGTATTTAGTGCCCTTGTCTAGCCCTACACAGGATGGCTGAGTATTTATCACACTAAGCTAGCTCTACAGTGTATGCCTCCTTCTCCCAGTTATGTGGAAGAATGTTTAGGGATTTATTTACTGATTGCAAGACATTATGGCAGTATCGGTAGAGGGTCGGATGCCATGCTTTGACGCATAGAGTTACGGCCCTTGCCATTCTGAGTTCAAATCCCTCCGAGGTTAACTTTGCCTTTCATCCTTATGGGGTCGATAAAATAAAGTACCAGTAATACACTGAGTAATTGCTGGCCTTGTGCCAAAAGTAGAAACAATTATATAGATTAATGATACAACTGTGGAATACTCAGCCACTTATGCATTAATTTAATGAGTAGGTTATTCCCTTGACCAATCAACTGCAGTCACCCAGTGGTAGAATATGGCAGAGGTCCCTTTATTCATTTGTGTGTCCCTGTTAAAAGAAAGTAAAGAGCCCTTAACTCTTAATGAAGGGACACCATCCTGACACACACTGTATCCTGGGTATTTAAAACTTTGTGGAGCCCGTCTTCATCAGGTCTGAACACAGTTGATCTCTTCCAGAGAAGCAGAGAGTGAGTGAGAGGTAGGTGTGTAAACGTGGGAAAGATATAGAGAGAGAAAGATTTGATCCCAGTATAGTACTAGTACTTTATTTATTGACCACAAAAGGATGAAAGGCAAAGTTAACTTCAGTAGGATTTGAACTCAAACAACAGTGAGTTGGAACAAATATTGAGGTATTTTTAATCTGACACCACAAATGGTTTTGATTATTCATTGTCTTTTTGTGTTTCTGTTACAGAATTGTCACTATTGTTATTGTTGTTGTTACATTAGGGTCTCTCTCTTACAGAATGGTTACTGTTGTTGTAACTGTTACAGAAGTGTTACTATTGTTGTTGTTGTTACATTAGTGTTTCTCTTACAGAATGGTTACTGTGGAATCCCACCTCTGTTGGTACAACGCTATGCTGAGGAACTGCGACACGATGTCTGGGGAATTGCTGCTGTGATGGAACAAGTGCGAATTTCTCAACTCCAGTCATATGGACGGGAGGGAGTGAGTATTTAGATATTTATGTTTTTGGTCTTTGATTATATGGATTTAAGGCCACCCCCATGACCCAATAATTAGTCTTACCCTCTTCCCACTGAGGGGACACAACACACTACTCCATCCAGGAATTCATCCCATAACCTCATGACTGTGGGTCTAACACTCTAACCACTAGGCCACATGTCTTCAAAGAGTTCTTGTCTGATGACCCTGTGATAAACAGGTGAAACTCCAGACTAACAACACTCACTTTTTAGCCTTAATATAAACTCTACTTTGGTATTGAATACTCCTTTCTCACAGCTGTCAATGATACACATATATATATATATATGAATTCAAAATATACAGAGTTCAAATCTCTGTAGTGGTTGCTTGCTACTTTTTTCTGGCCCTAGGGATATTTACTTAATTTTCTAAAGCTATTATCATTTGTAACGATTCTGTGTTTGGATTCCAACATTTTAATTTCCAAATCATCTAAACGCGTCTATAAATCATAAGATTTGTTAATGTTTAGTTCTGAATTGTATATCTAACTATATTTCTCTCTATTCTTGGTGACCAGCAAGATAAACTAGATTTGAACATAATATATAACTGTATTTCTCTCTCTATTCCAGATGACTAGTGAATCCCTGGCCAAAGCGTGCCTGTCGTCATGTGACCTTAAAATCTCATCCCTGCGAGATTTCCTCATCTCCATAGGTTTGCCCATGTATGGTGAACACCTCATCAAGATGGGCTTCTCTTCAATGGAACGCCTGCTCTCCATCACCGACAATGATGTTCAAAGGGTCGTACATGACACCCGACACATCAAACGACTGATGCATGCCCTAGAGTGGGTTCGATCTCGGCTCGCCTCACCCACCAGGAAAACTAAAATGGCTTCCGTGAAAGACCAGGTATAGAAACAGGGTCATAAATTTAAGATGTGTCATAACAGTTACACACACACACATACATACACACACACACACTCTCTCTCTCTCTCTCTCTTAGACACACAGAGGCATACACACATAGCAGGAAAATTAAGATGGCTTCTGTGAAAGGTCAAGTATAGAGGATCAGAGATTTAAGATGTGTCATATTCTCACATATACACATTAACACATTATGTCTCTCTCCCTCTCCTACATGCACACTCAATCTTTCACATGCACACACATGCTCTCACAAACACACACTCTCCTGTTCACATACATATGCTTGTATAGGCTCATATACATTCACACACCCTCACACTCATACAGATGCATGTATAGGCTCATACATATACATAACCCATATAGTTGTGTCAAAGACATGACAACCTTTCTGGCACTGGTGCCACAATAAAATGTCCTCAGTAGAATGTGGAGCCGTATGTGAGATGTGAACCCCCAGCCTGTCTGAGAGGTCAGTAGCCCTGCTTCAGTACTGATTAGGGACAGGAAATTATTAACTGTATTCATTGATATCTTTAGATTGGTTAGAGGATTAAAACATGTTACTTTTTTTCTCCTTCTAACTCTCTGAGGGGTAGATAGGATGTACTCCATATATATTATTTTTTCTGTGGAGTCACTTCTATCTAATGCCTTGTTGTATTGGGGTGCAGCCTTGTTGGGGGATAAGTTAGAGGTTCTGTTAATCCATTTACAAGGTTCCTAACAACAGATGGGGATTGGGGGAGTTCGTCGAAACTGCTTGAGCTCTGCCATCGGGGTCATACTTTTTCCTATATATATATATGTGTATATATTGTTTCCACATTAGGTTTTCTACGGGGGAAGTGTTCATCACATTTCTGCTCCAGAGTGATGTCCAGAAAGTCGACCTTGGTCAATTGGTGAGGACTGTGATGTTTAAACTGAACTCTTTGAAGATTCTTATAAGATTTTTCTGAACTTATCCATAGCATCACCATTCCATTGTCTCTGTACAGGGCTGAGCTATGGGGGTATATTTATTTCCTGAGGGTGTCAAGGTTGATAAAGCCGATAAGATCAGCGACCTCAACCCCATTTTATGACACCATGGTTATGTCAATTTATGAGTCCCTTCCCTTTTTTAACCTAGTGGGAATTATCATGGAACGGAAGGGAACTCCTAGCATTCAGAATTATTCTGAATGATTCTAATAAATTGTTTTCCGAAATCAAGGGCTTTCAGTAGGACAGATTTCAATATGGAAGGATAAAAGTCCACAAACTAATATATATCATTGTACTGAATCGTTCCCCTATGTTTTTTTTCCTCATTCACATTCAGCATACATACACACACACACACACACATGTATACGTATATATGTGTGTGTATATATATATGACAAAGATGTGGGGATGTTAATTCGGTGTGGTTTAATGGCTCTGATATTGTGGGATAAAAGTCCTTCATAAAAAAAATAATTGAATTAGTTTCCTCAATTCTTCTTCTGATTAAGGGATTTTATCCTGAATTAAAAGGAACATTAAACAACTTCAGGGCAACATCCCAACATCTTTGTTATCATTATATTTTTAACATAATGTCCCATTTGCATTGTGGTAGCATTCTAATAAAACACTATTTTCTACATTTTACACAATGTTTCAACACCCTTATATATATATGATATATATATGATATATGATATATATATATATATATATATATATATATATATATATATATATATGTATGTATGTGTGTGTGTGTGTGTGTGTGTATGTATGTATAAAATATATTGTAAATATATAATATATATTTTATTATATATAATATTACACATATATATATATATATATATATATAGGTAACAACCACAAACTATCTAGTCAAATACATGTTGTTGAACAATGAAAGAATAGGAAAACATAGTTAGGTGCTTATTAAACCATTGTTTTATGATCGTTTCAGTTAGGCAGACTAGAGTGTAACCCTTGTTTGGTGGTGTAAAAGTAAATCTAGTCCAGCAGCCTTGAAAAGCATGTTCTATTTGCTGGCTTAATTCAGAAACAATCTTTCTGAATCAAGCCAGTGAATATGATGTTCTTTTTTAGGCTGGTGGACTCGATTTTAAACACATAGTATGTGCATTTAAGACTTGCTGTTTTGCCCAGATAGAGAGGAGCATTAAGAATTATGTTGACACACACACATGTACTCGTACAGAGATACATTAGTAGACACACATACATATGTATGTACAAATACATGGACACATACTTATATGTACATACAGAGAGAGAGAGAGACAGGCACACACACACTAACATATATGTATACTCATACATGTATATACTCAAAGACAGACAGACATACCAACATAGAAACGCACACACATGTATATGCACACAGACAGATACACACACAGACTGACACACACACTTACAGACGGTGACACATCTGTTGTTTGTTATTCTGAAATATTTCACAAAACAAGTTTTAAAAAAATTTCTAACATTAAAAAAATTATTAAATTATAAAAATGGAAACATTTGAAGCTGTAAAGAAATAAAATAAATTTAAAATTAAAACAATGGTTTTCAGTATAGTGCTGCTCTCTACTGCTGGCTCTCGAGAGTTATGTCCCCATTGCAACATTAGCATGCAATTGACCAATCAGAGCAGCTTTGCATTAGAGTGCTGCCCTCTACTGACGGCTACCAAGAGTTATGTCCCCATATCAACGTCACTTGGCAATTGACCAATCAGAGCAGCTTGCAGTAGAGTGCTGCCCTCTACTGCTGGCTACCAAGAGTTATGTCCCTATTGCAACATCATCATGCAATTGACCAATCAGAGCAGCTTTTCTGTATTTCTTGAAATTTGGGTTTTTTTTGTTTTTTGTTTTTTGCATGAAAAAAAAAAGTCTACAAGATGTGATAATAAATTAAATTGAAGAAAAATTAGAAACTGTTGTTTTTGTTGTTGATTAACCCTCAAGCAGGCCTATGATCAGACTTGTCCACTCTGATCTGGCACCTGGGTATTTAGTGCCCTGGGCTAGCCTTAAAATGTGTGCCCCTTTCTCTCAGTTTTGCGCTCGCTTATCCCAATATAACTCTCAAAGTAACATCATCATCATCAACATTTTACATTTCATTTTCCATACTAGCATAGGCTGTACATGTCACATTCTGAGACTTGTCTGGTCAGGGAAACCACAGCTTGCTCATATATTTCATATTTTGGCATGGTTTCTACAACTGGATGCACTTCCTGATGTTAACCACTTTACGAGATCTACTGGGTGCATTTTATCATGGCCCAAACAATACTACTTTATAGAGTGTACTGAGTACATTTTATCTTGTCACCATCAAACAGTGTATCTAGGACTTCACTATATAGAGTATCAGTAGACACAGCATGGCTAAATAGTTAAGATGTTTGCCTTGCAATCATAAGGCCCGAGGTTCAATCCCACTGTCATCTTAGGCAAGTGCCTTTTTACCATAGCCTTGGGTAGACACTTGTGAGTGAAAGCTATTTGGAAGCTCATCAGATAGACTGTACCTATAATTCAAAGAGCCAGCCTTGCACACACTGTGTCAGGCTGAATCTCCCTGAGAATTATGTTATGGGTTTGTGGAATGCTCAGTCACTTACTTTATAATAAAAATTTAGCTGACCTTCTACAATGTTGTATCTCATCTGAGGTTTCTTGGGTTATTTCTGATATTAGGGTCTGTTGTCCTGTCATGTTCTTGTTGTTACAGCTTACACCTATGTAAGTCAAGCTAGCTGCATATATACTTCATATTAATGTTGACAATGTTTTAATGATAGGAGACTCTATTCTATCAGAAACGTGTGTGTGTGTGTTTATATATATATATAATCATCATCATCATCATCATCATCATTATTATTATTGCATTTATCTTGCTTTATGTTCATACGAGTTATCACCAAGTCACAACCAGTGACCTCAAGAGACAACAAGGTCTGCCATGTTCAAGAAAGAACATACATACACACACATGCATCTTTAGGTGTTTAGACTTGTGATGTACTTATATTGACAGAATCTTCCTTAGTATATGGGCAGTTCCCATTAGTACTATCTTTTGTATTTCTTCTATACGCAGATTTCCTGGGATTTGGAATAAGTAATCATTAAACCCCTTAGGTATCATTCCCAGAGCGCCTACAACCACTGGTATTGTTTTAGTCTTCAACTTCCACATTTTTCCAATCTCTATCTCCAGGTCCTTATACTTGCTCAATTTTTCAAATGTTTTTATAGATACATTCTTGTCTATTGGAACAGACATATCAATTAGCAGGCATACCCTCTTTTTAAAGTCCTTCAGTATTATATCAGGTCTATTTGCATCTATTTTTCGGTCTGTTTGGATGTTAAAGTTCCACAAGATTGAGATGTGATCTTTTTCAAGTACAGGAGGTGATTGATGCTCCCACCAATTATTTTGATGGTGCAGGTCAAAATGCTTACACATTACCCAATGTATCATGCAGCTGTCGTGCCTGTTTAGGTATTCGGTTGGAGCTATAGGACTGTACATTAAAATTATATGATCAATGGTCTCTGGTTGTTTTTTGCATACACGGCATAATGGGTTGCATCTATTTTTTATTATGTTAGCTTGATAATTTTTTGTTGGCAGACACTGATCTTGTGCCGATATAATCAGTCCTTCAGTCTCCGATTTCAGTCCAGAGGATGCCAACCACTGATGGGTTAAAGTTTTGTCAACATCAGGATTGTTAGCTCTTTCTGGATATTTTCCATACAGAGGCTTTTCTTGCCATTTCTTAGCCAGTTTCTATAGCAGTTCTTTCTTTGCAATTACTTTTACCTGCTTTGCTTTTTCTGTATTTTTCATTTCAGCAGTAAAGGGAACTTCTGAAATTTGTAGTTCATTACTGTATCTTTGTATCTTTTGTAATGGAGTATGATCTTTTGATGCTTTCATGTTTCAAAACAAGTTTCATCATCCATTCATGTGCTTCCCTTAGATATGTAGATAATCCAATTGTTGCAGTTTTCAAAGCAATATCTAACTGGATTAATCAACGTCCTCCTTCTTTCCTAGGGAGATATATTCTATCTGTATCTGCCTTAGGGTGATACATTCTGTGCATGGTTAAGAATTTTCTCATTTTTGTATCGAGCCTACGGATCTCTATGCTTGACCAGTTGATGACATTGAAACTGTAGGTTACTACTGGTATGGCAAGCGTGTTCATAGTATCGATCCTACTCCTTGTATTCAACTCCGTTCTTAAGATTGCTCTTACTCTGTGGTAACATTCCTTCCTTATCCATTCCCTCATTGTCGAGTGCTTGATTCCGTCTCCTTCACAAACACCTAGATATTTGTAAGTTTTTTCTTGATCAATTTCTCTTATCACGTTCCCCCGATCAAGATTAATGTCTGAACTCTTCAGCAGCTTTCCTCTGGTGAACGTTGCTTTGGCGCATTTGTCTAGTCCAAACTCCATTTTAATGTCATCACTGAACTGCTTCACAGTGGATAATAACCCTTGCAATTGTTCATCATTTTTTGCAAATAGTTTCAGGTCATCCATGCAGAACAAGTGATTAATGGTTTTGTCATAGACTTTATATCCATGTTTTGTTTCATTGAGCATTTTACTTAATGGAATAAGTGCGATGCAGAATAAAAGCGGTGATAAAGAGTCACCCTGAAAAATTCCACAATTATTATTATTATTATTATTATTATTATTATTATTATTAGGGCGGTGAATTGGCAGTATCGGTAGAGAGTCGGACACCATGCTGTGAAACATAGAGTTACGTCCCTTTACGATCTGAGTTCAAATCCCGCCGAGGTTAGCTTTGCCTGTCATCCTTACGGCGTCGATAAAATAAAGTACCAGTAATACACTGGGTAATTGCTGGCCTTGTGCCAAAAGTAGAAACAATTATTATTATTTAGCATCTATTTTCCACCCTAGCATGGGTGAGACAGGTTGTCCAGTTTCAGGTAAGTTGAGTCAGGTGATCTTGCTCATACAGAACTGTTTCTGGCTTGGTTCCTATGGTTGGATGCCCTTGCAAATAAATATATTTATAACTCTTATTATGCTCTAATTTATTCACCAGAATTTCCTATGACATTGAAGATTTTCAAGGTAGCTGGGCTGCTCCCATCAATGTTCTTGTTATTGGTTTGCCTTCTGAAAATATCAGGCGATGCTGGGGAGGGTGCTTGACTATTCTGACAAGTTAACCTTGGCATCGTCTGTGGTACACATGCGAGTGTCTTGGCTTGCTTCAAAACTTTTTAAAAGAAAATACCAGCCTTCCCTATTGTAGTTCGTAATTGAGGGACTTTCTGTCACCTGAGGTAATGCCATGTCCTCGATTGCCTCAATAATGTTTAGTGGGAAACAAGCATTTCCTGTTGCAGTCTGTAACTGTGGGACCCTCTAATTTTTGTGGTGCTGCTGTGAGTGTCTTAGCTTTCCTTAAATATATTTAGAGGGAAACACTACAATTTCCTTCCTGCTGTAGTGTGTAATTGGGGGACCCACTATGTTTTGTGGTGGTGCCATGAGTGTCTTGGCTGTCTTTTGAGGGATCCACCAACATTTCCTGTTGCACTGTATAACTAAATGTGGATGCCTTCCAGTTTCTTTTCCTCTGAAGCACATTTATTAAACAAATCGTGTTTATACGTAAATAAAAATACATGTTTCTTCAGTAATATATTATGATAAAACAAATATATTTGAAACAAACCCAAGTATTCGATAAATATAAAACATTGAATTAGGAAAAGCAGGTATGGAGTGAGGAGAGATTTATTTGATTAATGAAATAAATAAAATAAATCTCTCTCCAAATCTCTCCTCACTCCTTGCCTGTTTTTCCTAATACAATATTTTGTATGGTTTTATTGGTACATCTTTATTTTATTCGTTATATGCATTTCGAAGATGTAAGGTAGTTATATAATAACCACCTTACATATTCTCTTCCAACAAACAAGATGTCATTTTACATTGATATGGTACCAGTCCGAAGTGTCAGTAGCCTTGCCGACCTGTACGGGGAAAATCTTAAAGAACAACACCCGTGGAGTGCTTCACATCTGTTTAAGAATAAGTCAACAGATTTTTTATCAACCAAATTTCTTCAATTGAATAATATATATATATAAATAAATATACATGGGTGTGAATGATTGTGTATAGAAGATTATATTAATAAAAGGAATTCCAACTTTGTCTGATTTACTCGTTTTATTTACAATGCTTTAAAATTATAATGATATTATAATGAAATAGTATGGTAGAATGTTAAATGTTAATTGAACAAATACTTTCATGCTTTCGCAATCTTCAGGTTCATATTCAGTGGTGACAGTCAAGTTTGCAATTTTCAACTATATATATATATAAATGCAAGGTTATTATAAATTATAACTGAGTTATTATACAGATGCTACTATAACCGAGTTATTTCGCATGAATTTGAAGAACCAAATCAGTAAGAAATTATGCATTAATCAAGGTGTTTGAAGAACCAGGTAAGAAAAGACTCACTGAAGAGTAGATACAGGCAATAGCTCGTTTATTTATTTAATCAATTTAAAGATCCGTATAGAGCTAGTAAGCCATGGCTGACTGTGATAAGTATATTTTACCCCTTACAATTAATAAACAAGAAAAGAGAGATTTTCAAAAAAGTTGGAATGCTAACGGGAAGCAAAAAAAGCATACAAAATATTAAAGCATTATATCCAGCATAGTTACGTCCCTTTACGATCTGAGTTCAAATCCCGCCGAGGTTGACTTTGCCTTTCATCCTTACGGGGTCGATAAAATAAAGTACCAGTAATGCACTGGGTAATTGCTGGCCTTGTGCCTAAAGTAGAAACAATTATATGTTAGCTAAGGGAAATAATTTATAGAGAGTTATTTCCCCAGTATATACTAATAATTGTTTCTACTTTAGTCACAAGGCCAGCAAATATCCAATGCATTACTGGTACTTCATTTTATACGTTTTATGAATACAGGAGTAGGCCAATGGCTTAGGTAGCAGTATCCCGGTTTGATTCGCAGCGATGCGCTGTTTCTTTCAGCAAGACACTTTATTGCATGTTGCTTCAGCCCGCTCACCTGAAATAAATTAGTTCCACCAGTAATTTAAAGGGCCATCCTTGTTACAATATGTGTCGCGCCGAATCACCCTGGGAACTAAGTTAAGCATGTATGTGTATGTGAAATGCTTTAATATTTGCACATCTGCTCCGTTGTCCACACAACTGGAACACGGAGGGCCAGCTCACTCAAAAGATCTTGTTATACTATTCTTGTTTATGTTTAGCTCCAGCTCAGCACTGGTTTGATAAATGTACTTTCAAATGCATTCCAGCCGTGATCACCCGTTCTACCTTTCCTGGGGACTACATTATCTAAGGAGTCCCTCCCTCTCTCTCTCTATATATATATATATGTATGTGTGTGTGTGTGAGAGCATGTCTTACTGTATCTCTGTGTTCGCCTTGTTTATCTCGAACTATATAATATATGTATGTATATATATATATGTGTATATATATATATATATGTGTATATATATATATATATATATGTATATATATATATATATGTATATATATATATATATATATATGTGTATATATATATATATATATATGTATATATATATATATATATATATGTATATATATATATATATATATATATATATATATATATATAACGAAGGAATTGTGGTAAGGAACCAGATGGACCATAACGCACCAGAGTACTTAATACTTAGGGTAGTAGAGTGGGTAATAGTAAAAAGAATGACCCCGACGGCAGAGCTCAAGCCGTTTCGACGGCTATTTCTGGATTGAAATAGCCGTCGAAACGGCTTGAGCTCTGCCGTCGGGGTCATTCTTTTTCCTATATATATATATATATATATATAACGTATAGAACATCTCCGACACAAAAAATAACTGTAAATACAATCGACTGTTGTAAACAACAGCTTAGACAATCGGGTAAGATACCACTATGGACGGTTAAAGTTGCTACCGACTGCTACGAAGAACTGAACGTCGTATAACCGTCATCATAAAATATTATGGCACTCACGTCGTGGAGTGCTTACGTGATTATATATATATATATATATATATATATATATATATATATATAACGAAGGAAATGTGGTAAGGAACCAGGTGGACCATAACGCACCAAAGTACTCAATACTTAGGGTAGTAGAGTGGGTAATAGGAACAAGTAAAACCCCGACGGCTGAGCTCAGGCCGTTTCGACGGCTAATTTTGAGTCCAAAATTAGCCGTCGAAACGGCCTGAGCTCAGCCGTCGGGGTTTTACTTGTTCCTATATATATATATATATATAGTAATAATAATAAAATTGAAGACTAAAATCCAAAGAGGGCTCGATAAGGAAAATATATATCAAATATATAAGAACCGTAGAGCAAATATTTATTAAAATAACAGATTAAAGTTTAAGTAAAGAATCGCTGCTTTCACCCTTAACGGGATCTTCTGAAACTAACAAAGTCAATCTGTAAACGCAGAACTGGATATTTCAAAAAACGTTGCAACCGGAGGAAGACAGGAAGACGATACTTTGGTTCGTGGAAAAAACGAATAATACGTCATTAATAGGAGCGGTGAAAAACAATTACGCGCAAAGACAGAACCACGTTTATGGTATAAAAGAGGTCGTAGACTAATGTTCTCTTAGGTGGTGCATAGAGACGTTCTCTGGCCATGAACGAAAAAACGAAGATAATAAGTCATATGTGGAGCGTGGAGAACAATAGCACGCAAAGACAAAACCACGTAAATGGTATAGCAGAAGTCGTAGACTAAAATTAATCTCCGCTACAGAGTTAAGAACAAAGTAAATAAATACAATACAGAAGTAATAGAAACAAATAAATACATACATGCAAACAGATACGTACATACACAAGCATACGCAAAACCTTACCATAGGTATACAAAACCACGCACATATAAATATGTGTGTGTGTGTGTATGCTTGTGTACAAATAAATAAATAATTATATCAACGTATATAAGTAAATAAATACGTATATAACAAGCGCACACGCATACCTACATATAAATACACGAATGTTCGGAGACGTAAGTCAACTAAAACAAGAAGTACACATATACACACACCCACCATACGTACGAACCTGCATACTCACGCAGACGCAAAACTCCCGTATACACATAGCCAAACCCTAAATACCAGACTATGTAAAAATTATACGCCATAACAGTTAAATATACGTACGAGAAAGTATACATACCTTCACAAAACATACGGGTAATATATACTTACCTATGCAAATAAGTAAAGGAATAAACAAAACATATACTTAGCTCCCACATCAAGACGTAAAATATCCACGTATAGGTCGTGCTATCCGTTAGGGTATAACATGGGGCTGTAATACAGGAAAGTTTTGTGCAATTTATGTTTACAAGCCGAAATTGCCTCAGATTTTTTGTTTAAGATGTGGTCTGTGGCGTAGAGTATTTCCAGGGCCTCAGCGGCGCAGAGGTCACATGGTCTTTTATTTCCGTTATACGATCTAGCCCTAACTAGGATCTCCCAGTGTAACTTATATTGGGTGTGGTTATCTTTTAGACTCCAGATATAAGCTGAGAGTGACGTCATATTCCTTCTTAGAGGGTAGCGAAAAGAATGAGTATGCATGTAAAAACGCTGCTTGAAACTATTGGCGGTTAACCCTATGTAGGCCCTATGGGACGTGGGTGTTACAACCTTACATTTGTAGACAATGTTACTAGAGAGGCATTTCCCGGATAGGGGGCAATCAGCCCGATTCCTACAATTACAGTTAGTACTCACTACAGGGTTGCACGTGTTCCTACGGCTAGGTATTTTAGCTAAATTTGAAGCTGTGAGGTTATGTGCAAGGTTAGGAGTCGTAGAGTAAGAAATTTTAATAGTATTTCTATTAAAAAGTTTACTATATTTATGTGTAGGGGGAAAATGCTTCGTAATAAGGGAAAGAAAGATCTTAGCTAATGGTGTGGCCACCTCCATATTATATGGTGGGTTAAACCAACAAATGCGACGGGATCTATTTCTTCTAGGTCTATTTTCGTACTCTGTATATGCTACCTTATCGACAAATCCACTTCGAGCAAGAGCTTCATTGTAATAAGTGGAATGGTCGTTGAAAATGCGCTCGTTGGTGGAAAGACGGGAAAGCCTCAACGAAACGTTTCTTACCAGGTTCTTGGTTATGCTGGCAGGATGGTTGGAATGCTTACTTATGTAATTAAGCGTATCATTCGGCTTTCTATACGGGTAATACAACCCATTCAATAAATTGAGGGTAACGTCGAGGTAATTAACGACCGAGAGATTGGCCTCAACCTGTATAGAGAGGTTGAAGCCTTTAAAGAAGGCTGTGTGGTTTTGTCTTTGCGTGCTATTGTTCTCCACGCTCCACATATGACTTATTATCTTCGTTTTTTCGTTCATTGCCAGAGAACGTCTCTATGCATCACCTAAGAGAACATTAGTCTACGACCTCTTTTATACCATAAACGTGGTTCTGTCTTTGCGCGTAATTGTTTTTCACCGCTCCTATTAATGACGTATTATTCGTTTTTTCCCGTTCTTTGCCAGCGAACGTTACCACGAACCAAAGTATCGTCTTCCTGTCTTCCTCCGGTTGCAACGTTTTTTGAAATATCCAGTTCTGCGTTTACAGATTGACTTTGTTAGTTTCAGAAGATCCCGTTAAGGGTGAAAGCAGCGATTCTTTGCTTAAACTTTAATCTGTTATTTTAATAAATATATATATATATATATATACGTTATTCCGGGTTGAATCGGAGGTAACCACAGTAAGTAAGGTACTCAATACATTGCAGAGTATAAAAGTGTTAATATAGATGAGATTCTAGAGGACTAGAACTGTTTCATTCTTTAGAAATCATCAGGAATCCCTGATGATTTCTAAAGAATAAAACAGTTCTAGTCCTGTAGAATCTCATCTATATTAAAACTATATATATATATATTGATTTTTCCCTGGATTTCACAAAATTCTATGGATAAATCTGTCTTGAGTTTTTTTTAATTGAGTTTGAATTATTTTTCCCACATCTTACGTTAATTATTTTCCATTTTGACGTTATAGTCACTTATATATTATGAAATACTGTTGGCTTCACGCTCACAATAATTTCTATACGTTCATTTATATATATATATACGATATATAAACAAATGGAAACTATATTTATAAAACCATATTTATTTCATTATACATATTTCAAGGACACCAAGTTAAATTATGGTGTGCTTTCATCAGATAAAATATAATATAGATCAGTTTTATAAATAAATATTGACATACCCTTAAAGAATGCGACCATTTCTGTTGGAAGCTTCCAACAGAAATGGTCGCATTCTTTAAGGGTATGTCAATATTTATTTATAAAACTGATCTATATTATATTTTATCTGATGAAAGCACACCATAATTTAACCATATTCTTCGGAGTTTTCGGCTTGTATTGGCCGATAGTGCTTCTTGTGGTTTTGATTGCCCTGATGAGTCCTTAATAGGACGAAACATTGTTGGCTAATAAAGACTTTTGATGTATTGAAGGCTTCTTTGTTTTATTTTCATAATTCTTCGGCTCTGTTTAATTACATTGAGCTATACCTTTTACTGTAATTTCTATAATACGAAGAGGGTGTTTAACTCCAACACGCTCCAGTATTTTAATCCTTGTCACTGCTCCCGATTGGTTGAGCTTCCTCTATATACTGGTGTTTTGGCCTTTATATATATCTGACAGTATGCTAACAAAGAGTTACCTGCCTTTATCTCTGAAGAATATTCCCACCCCCTCTAAGAATACTTACGAAAAACTATTGATTGCTAGTGTTAACTCCTTCGCAAAAAGGATTAGATGGCGTGCTTTCCACTATGATATTAATAGGAATAGGAAGGACCCCAGGAATAGAACAAATTTTAATAACTATGGCTTCAAAACTTATAAGAGCCCACCACATAATGTTCTATTAGATAATTTTGAAAGTGACTTACTTTCCCTTGTCAAAAATATTAAGTATAGGCCAAATAATAGACATAGAAATTATAATAAATTTGATAAGTTCCAGTCTAGACTTAAAAATATTGTTAAGGGTTTTAGTGCGGATAAGTCTATTCTTGTCCCGGCGGATAAGACTAAGAATCTATACTCTATGGATTACAGTGCTTACCGTGACTTTATTTATAAGGAGCTGCATAGAAATTATAAAAAGACTACGCTAGATAATTTGAACCATATCAATAGTGCGGGTCTTAAAATAGTCTCGGACCTCGGCCTTGATAAGTATACCCAGCCATATTACCCTAGAGAACCGAGATTCACTCTTAGGGATCATAAGGTAGACTTCATTAGTAAACACTCTGTTAGACTCATCTGTCCTTCTAAGTCCGATATAGCCATAATCAGTAAAAAAAATCCTTGACCTTATTATACCAGATGTTAGGGATAAAGTTAATTTTAACCTATGGGGAACACTAAGGAAGTTATAGATTGGTTCTCTGGGATTAATAAACTTGAATCTAATAAGTTTATCCATTTCGATATTGATTCTACTACACATCAATTTCACCCATCCTCCTCAATAAAGCCTTAATGTTGGCCATGAGAGTGTCCAGCCTTACACGATCACAGGTAGATATTATACTAGCAGCCCGTAGAACTATCATTAATTTTGAGGACACATTTTGGACCCGTAAAAACACGCCCAACAATTTCGACGTTACAATGGGTTCGAGTGATTCGGCCCAGGTAACTGATCTTGTTGGGTTGTTCCTCCTAAATGAACTATATGTTACCTTTCCGCACCTTAAAGGCGGACTATATCGTGATGATGCATTGTTTGTGATTAACTCTAGCACCAACAATGTCGAGCATAATAAGAAGAAGCTTTATAAGTTTTTTAAAAGCTATAACCTTTCGATCACGATAGATAAAACGATAGAGCGGTCAACTTTTTAGATGTGACTTTGGAATTGGTCACTAATAGTTTTAAACCCTTCCATAAGCCTAATGAAATACTTTCTTATGTTAGTCCCAATTCTAACCACCCCAAATCTATGATAAGCTCTATAATTAAGGGTATCTAATAGGATTTCCACACTCTCTAAGGACGTAGGAACATTTAATGAACATGCGGAGTACTATAATAATGCCCTAGCTAATTCCGGTTACTCTAGTAAAATACATTATAATAATAGTAACCTTAGAAAGTCTCCGCTTACTTATAATAATAATAACATAATATCCCAAAACATGGCAATAATAATCGTAGAAATTACATAGGTGTATCTGAACCCATCCATAAGTTAACCCACCGGACTCGTAATAGGGAATATAATACCTCTAGGAATCAAGTCGAACCCTCTGAGCGCTCACTCATTGGTGATGCTTTTGCTCGATCTAATTCTAATAATGTTGTTTCTACTGATCCTATTATTGGCCCTAATCCTTTTAATAGGATTCCAGACAGCAGCAGATCTACTAGAGGTAGCAACAGAAAGAGACTTAATGGAATTTCGGCTGATTCTAATAATGCGGTTTTAACTAATCCTTGTAATAACCCTAGTCTTAATAATGGGATATTAGATAATGGTAGAGTCGGAAAGGATAAAAATAGAAGGAGACTAAATACTTATTTTAACCCGCCATATAATCAGGAAGTATTAACTAATATCCCTAGGTCTTTCTTTTCTATCTTAGAGAAAAATTTCCCCCCTTCTCATAAATACCATAATATTTTTAATAAAAATGTTATTAAACTTTCATTCTCTACCACCCCTAATATTAGTTCTCATTTAGCTAGCACTAACAATAGGAAAATTAGGGATGGATACTCCTCTCTACATACTACTAGTCTGAACAGATCTGCAAATGCCTTACCACCAGAGCAGACCTTATCTAATAGTAATCCTACGTGTAATGCATCACTACTTCAGCCAATCAATAGCACCCGGAAGTGTAACTGTAGAGTGAGTGCTAACTGCCCTTTAAACGGTGACTGCCTCTCTAAGAACATCGTTTATGCTTGCGAGGTTATAACTAATTCCTCTAATAGAACTTATATAGGCTCTACATCTAACACTTTTAAGACTAGGTTTAATTCTCATATCTCTAATTTCAAACATGTTAAGTTTAAGAATTCTACTTCTTTAGCACACTATATCTGGGATCTTAAGGGGGCTAATATACCATATAGCCTTAATTGGCGTTTAGTAGCACGATCTAATAACCTTTCTACACATACTAAATTTTGTAATCTCTGTATCCTCGAGACACACTCTATAATTTTCTCTAGTGAATCCTTACTTAATAGAAAGTCTGAGATATTCTCTTCTTGCCCCCACGCTATTTCTAATTCTTACTTTTATTATAAACCTAAAGGTTCTAGTAGTGTAAATTGTATCCATTAGCTGATATATTCCATTACTTATTTTTTTAGTTTAGGTTCTTTTTGTTTACCACCATTATTATCATCATTATTATCATTGGTTTTTGACAACTTTTTATTCTAGCTCTCATAATCTTTTGGCTACTATACCATATCTATCTTCTTACACATTAAATTTTCACTATTAACACCTTATGAGTATATATCTGATTATATATTTTATATTATTTTATTTCATTTTATTTTATTTTATTTGGATTCTTCTTTGGATAAACCCCCCCCCCCCCCATGCACACATAAACTTATTGCTAACCCCTTCAAATATATTATGATTATATTTAATCCCCCCTTCTTTATGCTCCTTTCTATTATATAATACAGTATATTGATTATGATTTTATGCTCCTTTGTATCCTCATACATTTCTTTTTTTCTGTCCCTATTAGCCTACCATAATTCTGCTTAAGTCAGTTTTTTAGATATCGTTATGTAAATGATAGTAGAATATTTCATTCCTTTCTATATATATTTATAGTGAAATATTAATGTTTAGGAATTTTGATTACTTAAACCATAGCTAATATTGTATTGCCTTATTAGGTATTTTAAATATTTTCAATATTAATTTATCAAATAGGGTTTTCTAGTCATTTATCTGGGTTGTTTCCTAAGTTTTTACTTAACTGCATGTGAGACCTAAGTAAATACTTTTGTTTTTGTTTTTTAATTTCCGGTTGATTTTATTTATTTATTTATTAATACTACTGTGCATAGTATTTTCTGTCTGGCCCTTATTCACTCATTCACATATGTGTCTGTTTACCAACCTTGTAATTATAAGTAATTATATATTATATTATGTTCATTATTTTATATTGAAGTTGTTATTCAACTCTTTGTAAATGTACTATTGATCCTTATTACTTACCGATGATTTTATGTACCATTATGATATGTTAAATTTTATATATCATGTAGGATGTTTATATTTTTGTACCATCATAATTTTGGGTATTGTACAATTTATATTTTTTTCTCACCTACTCTGTAACTTTATATGAATTGATTTGTTAACTTACATGCCATTATATATTATATATTATTATATTATTATTATAGTATTATTGTGACATCTATATTGTTTGTGTAAATTAATCGGAGATTATCTATTATATTTTATTATATTATATTATATATTATATAATTATATAGTTTATTATATATTATATGTGTTACTTTTAATCATTTCATTACTTCATGTTATATTGTATATTAGATATACGTATTATTTTTATTTTTATTCGTATTATGCTTATTTATATTTAAACTCTTAATAAGGTTTAATTTGTGCTGTTAATGATGGAAATGTGTATTGATGTATATGTATATGTGCGTACGTGTGCGTACATATATACATATGTATATTGTGCCTTTTAATTTTAATTTTAATTTTAATATTGTTACAAGTATATTATATTATATTATATTATATTGTATTACATATAGTACTATAATTCCCGCTCTATATAACCACCTTTGTTTAGCTCTAGTTTTTTTGCTTTGGACTATATTTGTAATATGGTTCAAAATGTTATCCACCTCCTTAGTGATTTTTATTATATATTTTTACCCATAATCTTCCAATACTTTAGTGTATGTACACTCCATATTCTTCGGAGTTTTCGGCTTGTATTGGCCGATAGTGCTTCTTGTGGTTTTGTTTGCCCTGATGAGTCCTTAATAGGACGAAACATTGTTGGCTAATAAAGACTTTTGATGTATTGAAGGCTTCTTTGTTTTATTTTCATAATTCTTCGGCTCTGTTTAATTACATTGAGCTATACCTTTTACTGTAATTTCTATAATACGAAGAGGGTGTTTAACTCCAACACGCTCCAGTATTTTAATCCTTATATATATATATATATATATATATATATATATATATATATATATATATATATATATATATATATATATGTATGTATGTATGTATGTGTGTGTGTGTGTGTGTGTGTGTGTGTGTGTGTGTGGGTGTGATGTGTGTGTGTGTGTGTGGGTGTGTGTGTGTGTGTGTGTGTGTGTGTGTGTGTGTGTGTGTGTGTGTGTGTGTGTGTGTGTGTGTGTGTGTGTGTGTGTAGCGAAATCTGTCCGTGCCTTGAACTTTGGGTGATACCTAAAAATTAAATCCTAGGTTAACACTCTCTTTGGTGTAGACAGGTAGATTCGTTGGCTGTCCTCTCAAGGTGGAGGACAGAAAGTGACAGCTATATACAGACCATCTACAAGCCATTCCACACAGAGACATCGAAGCGATAGGATATAAAACTAACTATGTAAGGATTACTGCTATTAACAGACCCCTTTGGTCTAGCAACAGACCCCATGAAGTCTACAGATACACACACACAGATTGGAACCTCTGTTACTACAGACCACACCGCTGTATGCAGTTCACGGTATTTCTCAGTTACTACAGACCTTTCAGAGCTATACATACCATATTCTCTAACTAACACGGTCTAACAACTATTACCACGAATTCCAACAACACAACAATTATCTGTAAGTCGCTGTTTTAACACCAACAACAACAACAGACTACAACAGCCTCACATCAGAAACGATAACAACTTTAACAACCATATATTCTTTATATTATCTTGTTATTACATTTAACAATCTTGTTATTATCACATATAACAATCTTGTTATTATCACATATAACAATCTTGTTATTATCACATATAACCCATCTAAACTTTTTATTAATACCCTTCGTTAAATATATATATATATATATATATATATATATATATATATAAGGGAGCAAAGAATCTGTGTTGCATCATATACATATTTAATTACATATTACATATGTTTCACTGTAAACACCCCAACCATCGATTACCTGTACTAGACACAGAGCTCTGGTTAGATACCATTAATAACAAAAAACAAATCCTCCATTCCCATTATG
Organism: Eledone cirrhosa; assembly: GCA_964016885.1. NCBI lineage: Eukaryota > Metazoa > Mollusca > Cephalopoda > Octopoda > Eledonidae > Eledone > Eledone cirrhosa. The sequence goes on along the minus strand of OZ024745.1, from coordinate 28,948,083 downwards.
CCAAACCCATGACTTCCAAATATCTGATCCACCGAAACTCAGCTGTTTCGGACCATACCAAAATCAATATACTGATTGCGGATTTGGTACGGGTGATGAGAAACGTGTCCCGCATGTGCAACCCCGAAGAACTAGAGAGACACATACAACACTTCATCCACCGTATGCAGTTCTCTGGTTACAATCAGAGAGATAAAATCAGAGTGTATAGAGGAGCCAGAACCAAATGGGAAAAAATGGTAAATAATGACACAAATGGGACCTGCCCCTTGTATAGGAGCAAATTTTGGAATAGAATAGAAAGAACTAGGAATAAGGCTAATAGAATAAACTCATGGTATGATAGCAATATATACCAGAGTGTAATGTTCATCGATACAACCCCTAGAGGTGAATTAGCTTACAAATTTAGAAGGGCCCTAGATAAACATAAATTCAATATTAAGATAGTAGAAAGACCAGGTACCTCCGTAAAAACACTTATTAGCAAGACATACCCTTTTCAAAGACCCCCCCCCCCCCTGTATAGCTAAGAAATGTATAACCTGTAAATTAAGCCCCCATATTAACTGTAAAACCAGAAATGTAGTATATAGCATAAGATGTACTGAAGGACAATGTAGAGACAAAAATATAGTGTACATAGGTGATACAGCTCGTAGTGTAGGGGAACGGATAAATGAACACTGGCGAGACCTTCAAGATAGTAAAGAATCATCTGTACTCTACCAACATGCTAAAATAGAACATAAGGGTAAATTAGAGAACATAGAAATAAAAATAGAATCTACACACAGAAAAGACGCAATGTTTAGACAAATCACAGAGGCAATAAACATAAAAGAATTACAACCAAAATTAAATAGAAAACATGAGTGGAACAGCAATATCACAACTTACAATTAAGGACAAAATAAAAACACACACGCGCATAGAACAAACAACCAACCTGTAACATGTAAATAAACAAATAAATAAACGAATATAAACACACACAGACACTCGGATGTGGCGCATGCGCAGACTGAGCACACAACACACACACAGAAACAAAATGGCGTAGGACAGAACAAAGGAGAGGCACAAAGACAAAGAAAAGAATCCCCAGTCACTGAAGAGGTCACAGAATGTGTGACGAAAGAACTTTGACAATATTTAAACAACCAACTGGTTGTGGAACCAACCAACCAACCGGAAATTTATAAATTTATTATAATAAATTGAAGTGAAAGCACTGGTGCGTGTGTTTCTTATTGGCAACATCACCCTCCCAAAGTATAACAATATCGGTTTCAGCACACGTTTTCAGATAAAGAATCTTGCTAAACAAATTCAGAAACGAAATATATATATATATATATATATATCAACTAGAAATTGATTGACACATATATATATCTAAAATAACATATGAAACAATCATAGGGAATAATTTGTAAAGTGTGTAAGCACACACTTTACAAATTATTCCTTGTGATTGTTTCATATGTTATTTTAGATATATATATATATGTGTGTGTGTGTGTGTGTGTGTGTGTGTGTGTGTGTGTGTGTGTGTGTGTGTGTGTGTGTGTGTATGTGTGTGTGTGTGCGTGTGTGTGTGTGTGTGTCAATCAATTTCTAGTTGATATAAAATGCTCGGATCTATTCATTGGAATCTTTGAGCATATTCTACAGTGGATATGGCGCATGTCTCACGGATATGACACCCTTAATTTAATTTTGGATATACATATATATATATATACATTTATATATACATGTAGCGGATAAGTTGTGATTCTTTGTATAGGTGTTTGGTAAAAGTTGTGTTGTATCTTACAGATACAACATGACAGGAAGACGAAAGAATAGGTGAAGCATAGCAGTAAACAAACTAACCTTACTATGTGTGTGTGTGTGTGTGTGTGTGTCTATTCTTAGAATACATTATTCGTCTCAAGGACTGCTGCTTCATGTCTGGCTGTTTGGCTGTGTCTGTGGCCGAGAAGGTTATAACCAGTGAAGCCAGGAGAGAGATAGAGTGAAAGGTCTGCTACATCGTTAACCTTAACACAGACTGCTTGCTTCGGTCTCTCTGTGGCTTGGGTTTCCTAAGTCGTTGTGTTTATAATTGTTTCTAATATCCCAGTGTATTACTGGTACTTTATTTTATCGACCCTGTAAGGATGAAAGGCAAAGTTAACATCGGCGGGATTTGAACTCAGAATGGCAAGGGCCGTAACTCAATGCGTCAAAGCATGGAGTCCGACCCTCTACCGATACTGCCAATCCACCTAATAATCTTATAGCTTGAGGGATGTGTATATGAGGTTGATTTATGATCAGCCAAGTGGATATCGTCTCCCAGGAAGCTGGAGTCATAGGTCAAGTAGTATGTATGTTTATCATCGTTGTCTTGACAGGACAATGGTGGGAACCTTCCAATAATGTGTGGTCTCAGAGGCGAGAAACCTCAATTCGGTTTCGAATCTTCGCCGGTAAAATATAGGAGTATTCTGTTATATACATATATGTATTTCTACACACACACAACTACAGATATACATAGACAAATATTCTCTATCCCTCCCACATACACACAGTCACCGTTACACCTAAATACACAGATACCCTCGTACATACATACACGCCCCCATGTGCACTCACACATACATACAAACACACTCTTTCAAGGACCAGACCAAGAGGCACTCCACTTGACTGGCGAACTTAATCTGGTCGTTAAAAGACAGTAGCACGGACTTGAAGCTACACTGGAGATAGTGCAACGCGCGGCTGTGTATTCCGTGGCCGCTGGCCGTTGCAAACTCTGTATGGCGGAAGCCATGGAAATAGTAAAATTAAAACATAATTTGATTAACCTTAAGTCCGACATCATTAAGGCTTGCAGGCACCACCGAAATTGCACTTTTTCTGCGCTGAATTTTTCCCGGATAGGAGCTTAGCGAATGCTTGGTTCATACGGACAATGGGAGGCAAACCCCACCCGCGCACTGGGGTGGCTCGGCGGTTTTCTGAACACCCGAACCGATCTTTGAGCCCACTCTGCCTGCACAAATTAGTATTTATTTGATCGCACACATGCATGGAGACTTTCCTATGTATGTACTACGGAACAATACATAACATCTTACACAATGTAAAACGCACGCGTAAATAAACACGCTCTTATACAATCACAACTATGGCATATTTCGGAATATACCTTTCTGTGGTCGGCTATCTCATCTCTGCGGACAATATATTTACCACCTACCGGATTCTATTTGAAAAACCCTAACTTTCACTACTCCTCTCGCATCTCCAACTGATTCATCTCTATAATTTTTTTTAATGTATTATGTTTTTCTTCTAACACAATGCGTGTGTGTGTATGTGTGTGTGTGTGTGTGTGTGTGTGTGTGTGTGTGTGTGTGTGTGTGTGTGTGTGTGTGTGTGTGTGTGTGTGTGTGTGTGTGTGTGTGTGTGTGTGTGTGTGTGTGTGTGTGCGTGCGCGTGTGTTTATGGCAATTCTTGTCAAGAAAACAAAGGAATAGAACCTTTAGGACTTTTGTATATTTTATTGATATATTGGTACACTGCACACCTCAGTTCCTTGCGGAGTAGATTCAATTCACAATTTTCCTTGGTTTACGTTATAGTAACAATGATGATCTGTTATTGATGGCGGTGGGTGTGGGAATGCAGTCTTTGAAGCCTATAAGAGCTAAGGGAGAGCCCTAGAAATATAATATAAAAGGGAGACAACTGGGTATACATGCATACATGCATACATACATGCATGCATGCATTTATACCTATATAAATACATAGTAGAAAAGTGAGAGCATAGCCGTTCGATAGAGAAAGTACCACCACTGAACACTTTAACTGTAAATCCCGTGAGTACCAGCTTAGGGTTAAAGATTTCCGACCTTTAGAAGCCGACTTCTTAGAATTTTTTTATTTTTTTATTTGCTTCCACAAAGCAAGATAATAAAGCGACTAAAATACAAGAGGTTACTGAGAAAAGAACAAGACTGGGAGAACATAATTCAAGGAGAAAGAAGATGACGATTGATGTTGCTTTTCATTTTTTTAATTGCGAATAGTAGTGGTCAGGAAAGCAAGACACCGAAAGATGCTATCCGATATTAAATTCCGTAAATACCAGAAACCATTTCAAAATAAGCTTTCTAACAATATAATACCTTTTTCATCCTCTATTAATGTTTTTGTTTTCTTCGATAAGATTAAGAACCTGTATAAGATAGATAATGATAGATACAATCAATTAATTCTAAGTTATTTTACAAATAAGTATAATAAAACTAGACCAGATTTTTATAATAATGTGTATTGGTAGAAAATTAAAAATTGAAGCTTTCGTCACACTGAAAGATCACAGGGCTGATTTCACAAACCAGACTCAGCTGTAGATTACTGAAATCTGCCAGAACTGAATTAGGACTAGCCAGTAAGAAAATATATCTTTATCTTATTATATTTCTTTATTATTTTGTTTAAATCTTTCTTTGTATTTATTTAAGAGATATTAATGTACATATTAGGAAACATATGATTCTCTTATAATAGAACAACACAACTTCTGTTAAAATTTGGTGCAGAGAAATCCTCTGTGGGACTAGAGCTAAATTCACAGTTTGACATGGTGGACATTTGCTCCTCAATTTCTAGGCCACCATTAGTTAGTGTTTTACAGTTCACCCGTAGATGTAGAAATATTAGTGTTCAGAAATTAGACGTCATTATGCACGCCAGCAAAACCCTCTTTTTTAACATCGAATCTGATGTTTAAGAAATCTGAACCAGAAGATTCTTTTAATGTCTCGATGGTGTCATATGACAGTACTGATGTGTGTGACCTGGTAGGATTATATATTCTTGATATACTAAAGAATCAATTCCCAACCATGTAGTTGGTATATACCGAAACGATAGCCTGGCTTTATTACACAATTGTGATGGCCACACACTAGATAAGTTCCGTCAAAATGTAATAGCTATCTTCCCAACCTTAAGACTAAAGATCACAGTAGCTATTTTCTATAAGCTTAATGAAATGCATAAATGCATTAACATAGCTTCCTGCTACCACCACTCCGCATAGTATTTAATAATCTAGTCCCTAACATTAGCCACAGGATTTCCAATGTATCATTCTTATGGAAATATTTGATAAGTCACCCTCTTGTTACAATAGCACCTTCGTAGAAAGCTTCAAAGATAAGGTTCAGTATACACTAAACACCTCTTCTCAGAATAGATCAAGAAGTAGGTACAGGAAAATTATCTGTATGAAGCCACCATACTCCTTAAATGTAAAACATTAACGTAGGTAAGAAATGGCAAGAACTAATAAATAGACATTTCCATTCTCGGCACAGATATAGTAAGATCTTTAGCAGGCACTCCGTCATGATCAGTTATTCATACGGCCCTTCCATGAAGTAAATGATAGCAGCAATAAGCACACATAGGGAAGAACTAGACTGTTATTAGGGGATAAAAGTCGAATGCCCTCTGCCACAGTATTGTAATATTGAGTCCATAATCTGTGAGGCTGACCTAAGAACATCAGCCAAAGCAGTGTACAGGAAAAGATATGTATATGTGCAAGACAATTTTAAACAAAGGTTTTACTAACATGTCTCGTCTTTCAGATACCTTGAAATGGAAACAGTCATGACCAGTGTAAAATTGGTAATTGAAGGACAAAGGTATTCTCCGTGTAATAAAATGAAAAATTCTAGACAAGATCAGTCCAAGCAACAATGGATCAAAGAAATGAGTACTTTGTACTAGCGAAAAAAGTACAGAATACTCCAGGAAATAAAATCTTCAAATGAATGCCTCAACTCAAAATTAAGGCTTTCAGGGTCTGTGCGCTTCTAAAACAATACTTGTACTCTTCGTGGACACATCAGCTCCCTGACATACAGTCTACACTGTTATAAATACAAAACCTACATTAAAAATTTATCCTATATGTCCATAGTCTCTCAAACTAGTACTATTTTATCATCTTCTCTTCTCTTAAAATGTCACCATTATAAGTACTTTGATATATTCATTAACAATAGGACATTCACCCGCTCATACTACACACAATACTTACCTTCTCCAACTCTCACCCGGCTCTCCTTCTCTATACACCCAATGTATCTTTAGGTCACATATCCATTTTATTCCACTAAACTAAACGGGGAAACATTAATCCGGAGTTATCTGCCTTTCAGCTATAAAGAATTTTCTGTTGAACTCGCAAAAGACTTTTCGTTAAACCTCGTTCAGACCTTTCTACAGCACACTGAAGCTGGACTTTTATACTGTATTTTGATATGGCACTTTGCTTTTACACTTTGTGGTTGCATCTACTGTAGGCGCAGTTGCTGCATGTACACTGGCGAGAAATGTTGTTCAGTTTTACGTGGAATGATTCGTCTCTACAGTGTGTTCTCTCGAGTTCTAATTGATGTCTGAATATTGCTAAGTGTAGCATCATGTCGATAGCTTCTTCGATGTTGATCCCAGTCTTGGCACTAGTCTCAACATATGGCAGCCTGTCAACAGAGAAGTGGACAAAGATATCTTAGAGACGTCTAGACCAGAAGTTTCAAACTCAAGGACACAAAAAGACCATTACGTCCTTGGGAAGAAGAAGAAGAAGAAGAAGAAGAAGAAGAAGAAGAAGAAGAAGAAGAAGAAGAAGAAGAAGAAGAAGAAGAAGAAGAAGAAGAAGAAGAAGAAGAAGAAGAAGAAGAAGAAGGGTGTTTGTAACAAACCTGCGAGTGCGGGCAAAATTCTGTATTGCCTGTGAACTGATTTTGCGACAGTCCACAAGATCTAATTTGTTTCCGACTAAGACCACATCATAGCCGGATCTGGGAGCAAATTCTTCGATTTTCCGTAACCAAGCGAAAATATTTGCGAAAGTATTTTCATTGGTTAGATCAATCACGAGGAAAAATCCTTTCGCGTCCCTGAAGTAGGAGGTGGTCAGGGATCGAAACCTGATTGAAAAGGAAGCTAAGATAATTATCTGTGGACATTTTTATAGGTTATATGTATACATATATATATGGCAACATGACAAAATTAACACCCAGTCCACGCTATAAATGCGATTGGGATTAGGAAGTGCACCCAGCCGTTGAAATCAAGCAAGACATAATCACCTGACACCTGACTAGTCTCGTAACGTGACAATCTGTATGCTAAACGATGATAATTGTTTCTACTTTTGGCACAAGGCCATCAATTACCCAGTGCATTACTGGTACTTTATTTTATCGACCCCGTAAGGATGAAAGGCAAAGTTAACCTCGGTCGGATTTGAACTCAGACCGCAAAGGGACGTAACTATGCTGGAAAGCATGGCGTCCGACCCTCTAGCGATACTGCCAATCCACCACGATGATAATGATGATATATATATATATATAGAGAGAGAGCGAGAAGTTGTGATGTCTTTTGACACAAACTGAAGGATCCTCCTAACCCCTTATTTGGCAAGCTTTCGAAGGCTGGATACCCTTCCTAACACCAACCACTTTACAGCGTGTACTGGGCGCTTTTATTGTGTTGATCATATATAAAGAATTCGAAGTTTGAAAGCCACGACAATGCGGATTGGACGGTAAATAATCAAGTCGTAAGAAACAAGGGTTGTTTATTTTCTTCGGAAGAAGAGATATTAATCTCGAAATATCAGGACATGTGAATAACTTAAGGTAGAAACACAACCCCTGTTTCTTACGCCTTGATTATTTTCCGTCCAATCCGCATTGTCGTGGCTTTCAAACTTTGAATTCTTTATACCATATACAATGCTTCAAGTAAACTACACATTCGGACGTAAAATGATGATGACGATGTTGATGATGATGATATGTATATATAGTGAAGAATATGTATGCAAAATGGGGTTTTACAACAATTTATTCGAAAATTTTCCATTACAAATGTTTCAACGGGTTTGACGACTAGAGGAGCTGATATTGAGAGAGAAGAGATTGCATTTTAAGAGTTTCATTCATACTATGCAACCAACGCTCTGCATAATCACCAAACCCGTCGAAACATTTGTAATGGAAAATCTCCGAATAAATTGCTGTAAAAACCCATTATGCATTCATGTTTTTCACTGCATATACTTCACCTGAGCCACCAGACGTAATCTGTGCTTCAGGAAGTTGGCTGCTTACCTCGGGATACTTCGAGATCTACCTATTACAACATTCTAACTGGTCATCTACTTGCATATAATATATATATATATATATATATATATCACATAAGAAACGGAGAATCAGTGTTGCGACGAATAAAATTTATTAGACATATTACAATCGTTTCTCTGGCGACCAGCTCGAGGCACATCGATCGTGCCTCGAGCTGGTCGCCAGAGAAACGATTGTAATATGTCTAATAAATTTTATTCGTCGCAACACTGATTCTCCGTTTCCTATGGGATATCATACTCTGCTCTGTAAGAGCATCGAATGCTCAAACGGCCTACAGCTTACGGACGCTTTAAGCATCCCACACCAATTATATATATATATATATATATATATATATATATATATATATATATATATATATATATATATATATATCGCAAAACCACCAATCAAAATGAAGTAAAACTGGCCACCATAAATGAATGAGAATTGTTATATACTTTTTCAAAACCGTAAGGGAATCATTCTGTCATTACCATAACAGAAGTCCGACGAGCTTTTGATTCCAAAGTCGGACCAGATCGATAAAGATCGAGCCTTGAGCTGATCAATCGCGTTTCACCTCAATAAATGTAATGAAGATCTAACACCTCGTCCCCTTTATCATTAGTATATATATATATATATATATATATATATATATATATATATATATATATATTATATATATATATATATATATTATATTTAGAATGTTGAGAAGTGAGACATGAGTTGATATATATTAGGAAAATAAAAAAAGTATAAAACACTAACAGGATTTTCTCATACAATAACAGCAAGAGGTTTTTTTTAAAATAATTTATAATACCGGTTTCAGCCGATAAATATTTCTACTTCTTCGTGCTACAGGAAATATAATAAAAAGTATATAATAAAATGAAGGTGTATATTAATTAGAAGAGGATATTAGGGAACAGAGTTTACTGTCTGGCAGTAACAGGGGACTAGCCAACTTCTATTTTAGCTGCTACTACCACCAAACCGCCAAGAGAGAGAGAGAGAGAGAGAGAGAGAGAGAGAGAGAGAGAGAGAGAGAGAGAGAGAGAGAGAGAGAGGGGGGAGGGAGAGAGAGAGGGAGAGAGAGAGAAGGAGAGGGAGAGAGAGAGGGAGAGAGAGAGGGAGAGAGAGAGAGAGAGAGAGAGAGAGAGAGAGAGAGAGAGAGACATATAAACGAAAATGTGAATTTTTATATATATGTAAAGTATGTTCTCTAATATCCTCTTCTAATTAATATACACCTTCATTTTATTCTGTTTTCATCCTCTGTTTTTTTTTACACGCAGAAATGCCCATTTGTACCGTCCTGTATTGTCCTTAATGTCTACTTTATGTAAACCCTTGTGGTTAATAAAGAAAACATTATATACTTTTTACCATATTTCCTGTAGCATGAAGAAGTGGAAATATTTATCGGCTGAAACCGGTATTATAAATTGTTTTTTAAAAAATGTTTTGCTGTTATTCTATGAGAAAATCCTATTAGTATTTCTACTTTTTTTCTTATTTTCCGAATATATATATATATAAAGAAAAAATAATCTTTAAATATAATTCTCTACATTTTTACTTTCACTTTTTAACTATAACCTTTGTCTTGTATAGAACGTTAACCCTTCCACATCATCTGTTTTCAAATATATATATATATATATATATATATATATATATATATATAAATTCAAAATATTAACAAAATAGATATTCTTGTGATCAAGTATATTTTATTATACATATTTCAGAGGTACTGAGCTAACTTCAACAGTACGTCCT
>OZ024745.1:28828061-28933061 GCA_964016885.1 Eledone cirrhosa | reverse complement strand
ATACATATATATGTATATATATATATATATATATATATATATATATACATATATATGTATATATATATATATGTATATATATATATATATATACATATATATGTACACAAACACACTCTCTCACACACACACATATATATATATATATATATATATATATATGCTTGGTTGTGTGTGTGTGTGTGTGTGTGTGTGTGTGTGTGTGTGTGTGTGTGTGTGTGTGTGTGTGTGTGTGTGTGTTATTATAGTTAATATGAATGACTGTAATAAAGTAATAAATGAGTGATAAAGTTTCAAAGTCAGTACAGTGTGGTAGAAGTATATAAAGAGCAAAGGATGACAAATCTAATAATGAAATTACTGTGTAAAGTGCTCAGGTGCACTACAACTCGTGAAAGGTGCATGTATAGTACATAGAATAATACACAAATGTCAGGCAAGGGAATAGTGTATGAGTCATGATATACATGTGTGTATGTGTATGGAGGGGGAACATTAGGTGTAGTGTTGGCGAATCTCGGGAAGCATGGAGGCCTTAAAGGATGCAGTGTCTCGACAGCTAACAACTGATGCAGGTAGTTTGTTCCATGCTTCAGCAACTCTGAGCGTGAAAAAATGTTTCCGAAAGTCATGGGAACTGTGCTGTTTACTGATTTTGTACAAAGTAACGTTTTACGCAGTATATTTCATCATAAATATTCCAGGGTTATTACGATCGATGTGTTCTTGCCTAACTGGTCTAAGTGTCTAAAATAGACCAGTTTGGGAAGAATACATCGATCCTACGTTTTGTTTTGAACCGTTTTCGATTTTATATTTGAAAAGGGGGTCTGAGTCCTGAAATATTTTCGTTGAAATATACTGAGTAAAACATCACTTTATTTTGTTTTATTTGTCATCTTTCGCCCGTTATATATTTCTACCGCAATGTACCGAGAGGGGAGGGGTCGAGTCAAGCTGAAAACGTTTCAAAGGCAAAAAATTTCCATTTCGTCATCAAAACGGTTTAAGCTTCACCGTTGGCATTCTATCCAATAATATTTACACTCTACTTCTCTTAAGTGGGGACTAGTCATAACTAGTAGTAGGTTATCCACACACACACACACATCTTTTTTCCGCCTGTGACTTTGTTCATATAACCACACATACACCTACGTATAGGACCCTCCTAAAGTATAACAATATCTGTTCAACACACGTTTTCAGATAAGAAATCTTGCAAAACAAGTTAAAAAACGAAGTATATATTAGCAAAGTAAGTAAAAAATAGATACGTAGAACGAATGAAAAAACCGCAAATTGCATTGCAGCGGGTGGCTGATGATGAAGTTGGATAAATTTGGTAGTTCGTATTTAAGAGTATTATACTGTAATGCTACGCACCCCTTTTTATAAACGATACTTACACACGCACAGAAATAGAGTGGGTATAGAGGAAGATAAAAGCCCAACTGCGACGCCTTGTGGTTTCGGTTTGTATTCAGCAAACCTTTCAATAGTCCCCCCCCCCCTCTCTCTCTCTACACACACACAGACACAGACACACACACATATATATATATGTGAAAGGTCTGCCGTATACAAACCGAAACCGCAAGGTGTCGCGATCGGGCTTTTACCTTCCTCTATACCCACTCTATTTCTTTCCATGCATAGAGTACTACTCTGATTTGTGGTCTCCCCGGTAACAGCACCGCAGACTATATATATTTAGAGAGATATTTCAATAACTACTAATATTATATCGATATAAGTCCCTTTTGAAAGATGGAAGCGCTAGATTCAATTTATAAATAATGTTTTCAAGATTTGTACTGTGGCAATTAGTAACATATCCCAGAGCCCCAATAATCACAGGTATAAACCTGAAGGTATCAGGGTGGCGTATCTGCAGATTGCCCATTAATTCTGCATAGATGTTCTTCTTTTCACTAATCTTTAATATTATATTGGCAGCAACAGTGCATGCATTCATTTCCTTGTCCCATATCATTATATATGGTCTGTTATGCTTGCATTTTATTGGGATTTTGACTGGAACATTCCACCAGTACTCTTTCATATTATGTATGTGTATGTCTTCCACATTGCTGTAACATTTAATATGTTTATTGTCGGAGTTACCTTTCCTACGGGTTGCATTGTATAGTATTTTGGCCACTACATCATACCTCTTAGTAGATAGTACCATGATGACATCTTTGGACATTGCTTATGACATGGGTGACATCTTCGATGTTAAGTCTGCATTTATTGTCACATCTAGCTAATATAGCGGTTGTTGGTCCAAGATAGACTACTCTACTTATCTATATTACTCTCACTTTGGAGTCTCCTGGCAACATATCTATGCAGGATTTCTTTTTTGTTTATAAGCATGAAGTTTTCATCCATGGATTCACTGCAATATCGCTGAGCAATTTCCCTGGGTGTGAGTTTTTAATTATTATGCAGGGAGTATCCTGTATTTTTACTGATGAAATAGAATATCGCAGGAGTATATTCCAAGGAGACAGTCTCTCTGTGTTACTATTTACTCTATCATTAAACCTCCTGTCTTTTCTGCTCAAGAAATGTGAAGATGCTAACAAAAGGACAAGAATACAAACCTAACCCACAACTTCTTTGTGGATTACCTGAAACTCTATGCAAAGAACATAAATGGGAGGAAGAAAAACTTTGACCTGGTTACGACGTTCTCGAAAGATATAGGAATGGAATTTGGCCAAGATAAATGTTTATATATGATTGTAAAGCGAGGAAAATTTACAAACCAATCTAGCAACATTTTTATCAATGGCCTAACTGTTTCACCCATATTTGAAGAGAACTGTTACAGATACCTAAGGATAGATGAGAATATATCCTATGATGGTATTTGTAACAAAGAACGCGTAACCAGAGATTATTATTCCTGAGTAAGGAAAATATGGTCATTTGAAATCTCTGCGCACAATAAAATTGGTTCACTATGTGTTTGCTGTGCCTGTACTAACACCAACGTTTGGTATACTCGATTGGACGATAGATGAAATCCGAACTATCGATGTTAAAACTCGAAAAATCCTAAACAACACAGGAAACTTCCACAGCAATAGTGACATAGACCACCCCTACCTGAAATGTGAACAGAAGCAGAAGCCTAACATCAGTCCAGGAAGTATTTGAGTGTCGCATCTACTAACCTCGAAGCGTAGGAACCCATCCATTGAGCAAGTCTATCTACATGAGACAGATGAGATCATGAGAGTTGGGAAGACACTCCTTGAGAAATACTCCCTGTATGATAATTAAAAACTCCCATCTAGGGAAATTGCTCAGCGATATTGCAGTGAATCAATTGATGAAAACTTCATGCTTATAAACAAAAAGATCATGCGTAGATAGATTCTCTATGGTTCTGATTATGGTATATGAAACTGTAACGAGACGTAGGGTCTCTAACAACCAAGAATGGGGAACAGAATCAAATGCTTTCCTGTAATCCTACCAGACTGTAACCAAGTTCCTCCTATGTTGCCACATCACTGACATCGTGGATTTGTTAATTAGGAGTTACTCAACACACGCCAAAACTCCTTTCTTCTTAGATGCTTGCTCATCTGTGATGATATTATTATATTATTATTGTCACAGTGATTCTGGGGGAATAAGTTCAGACAAGCTGTATACATTTTACATATTATGTTCTGGCATGCATTAGGTCGAGAGTTTTTTCAAGGTACCAATCTTGTTTCTGCTAATGTCAACTAGCCTGGTATATGTGTATTTCCTTTGAGAACTTGCTGGTAGAGGTTGATAAAATACATCCGATAGAAAGTCAGGTTTATGTACCAGTAGTCGACAATCAAGTCTCTTCCTCATGCTTCCTTATACTGACATTTTCCTATTACAGTCTCAAGGGTACTATCATTGATGCTGTATGTTTTTGGTGTGATGCAGGGGCAATAGTTCGTTTGGATCTCTTTCAACTACACTGTTGTTGCAAGTGGTGTCAAATTTGTTTCCGGCATAGCTTTTTTTCTAGAGATTGTTTGTGTAATGCTGTTGTATGTATGTTGTTGATCGGACAGGATGCGTGAAAACTTAGTAAAATGAAGGCTTGTTGTGACACGTGTTGATTACATGTCTGATCCAAGAGAAGGTTCACGTAGTGTTGTTATTTGCAGAGGTTTCACATTTTCATTATTGTTTTGAATAATGTTTGTTATTTTTACGTTCGACAAATGTTGCTTGTTTTGGTTGTGAAATAATTTAGGTGTTGGTTCGTCCTAATGTAGCTTCATTTTGTTTGTATAGCCAACAGATGCATCTTTTTTTTAACAATAAAATAGGTCGCTATTGAGTTCGTAAAGGAAAAAAATGCTATTTATAGTTTCGGTCCCTTCTGTAGTTACAACTAAAACGATTCTGTTTATCTTTCTCGTTGTTGTTTTTCTTCGATTCTTTACTATTATTGCTTATGTAGATGTTGTCGTGTCCAACCATATTGTTTGTAGCTAAACCTTGTAAGATGAATTCAATTTTTAGACGGATTTCTCTACGATTTTGAATAATTGCTGTCTTCAGTGAATATCATCAGAAGAATACCCAGTCATTTAACAAGGCTGGTAGTTGTGGTAGTTGTTGGAGATAGTGTTCATCTTAAATTTAATGAATAGTTCCCACACCATATATGCGACTCCTTGTGTCAATTATCACGCCTTAAGTTTGTATGTATGTATGTATGTATGTATGTATGTATGTATGTATGTATGTATGTATGTATGTGTGTGTGTGTGTATGTATGTATGTATGTATGTATGTATGTATGTATGTATGTATGTATGTATGTATGTATGTATGTATACGTGTGTGTGTGTGTGTGTGTGTGTGTGTGTGTGTGTGTGTGTGTGTGTGTGTGTGTGTGTGTAAATAAGACCGTTGATTTCCCTAACATTCAGAAAATACCGTAAACCAACCACTGACCTGCACTTATATTTCCCGCTAACCCAACCACCGAGCCTCCTCCCTATATTTCGCTAACCACCCATGGACCGCACCCGTCAATAAATGGGGAAGACAGGTGTTATCAAGCTGCAGCTGTCATATTACGTAGTTTCTGTATTGTATGAATATATGTATGTATGCATGTATGTATGGTCATGAATAACCACAAGCAAACAAGAATAAATGTATGTATAGCCATTCTATAGATAGAAATAAACTAAACTTGAAATTTATGGAATAAAAATTTCATATTCAATTGTTTAAGTTTACAAGGACAGAAAACAAGAGAAAAGAATGAGCAAGGGGGAATAATTCAATAAAAGAAAAGAAGGGTATGGGGAAACTACACATTTAGCTGTGCGGCACATCTTAGCTGCCTCACGCTGAAAGATGACGAAAGCATTGCCGCGAAGAACAACCAGCGATACCCGCTATATCAGCCATTGCACCTCACAGAGCGCCTTGCTCTGGCGAGACATTCTCCTTCGGACTTTGCAGAAGAAAACGACAGGGTGCGGGCATCGAAAACACCGGAGCTCTTGATGGCGACCGGCGCAAAAAGGAAACAGCCAGTTAATGTTCAGTATTTCGCCATCTTTTGCTTCTTCGTGGCAGTTCGAGGACTGAGAACATCAGAAGTCTCGATGGCAACCGGCACAAAAAGACAACAGTCAGTCAATGTCTGTTATTTAATAATCTTTTGTTTTTATCCAAATAATATTTAGGGAAATAGATTTACCATTCTTTAATGTCTCCCTGTTCTTGTTATGTCATCGTGGCTTCAACAAAGCTTGAATTGGAAAAAATAATGGTTTTTAAACCAAAACACAAAACACGTTTGAAGCGAAATGGAGACGCTTCTCCTATAGCTAACATCTCTCTAATGTGGCGTTGTCTTTGCTGGATCGATATAGTCATTGTAACGTTTCTGAAACGCTCGGAGAATAACAGCATTATACTTATGGCGAAAATTATAGGAAATTAGCGCCATTCTCTCAGCTGTAACAACATCGCCTTTTTATTTCATCTAATCTCAACTCAGCCCATCACTCGACAGGAGAAAACTAACTCATGCCAGGCACCTCGCTTCACCATCACGATTTGTATGGATATCATATATATTTGTGTGTGAATGTGTGTGTGTTTGTGTGTGTGAGTGTGAGTGTGAGTGTGAGTGTGTGTGTGAGTGTGTGTGTGAGTGTGTGTGGGTGGGTGGGTGTGTGAGTGTGTGTGTGTGTGTGTGTGTATGTATGTATGTATGTATGTATGTATGTATGTATGTATGTATGTATGTATGTATGCATGCATGTGTATGTATGTATGTTGCTTTAACCTGTAAAGAATGTAGCCGGTTATATTTAATTAGGGCGGGCCTTGGAAATCATCGGAGAAGCCACGTACACAGGGATACTGTCAACTGAGCATTATACGGCATTTGTTGTTTGTGGGGAGGGTGAAAAATGTGTGCTTCAGTTGGTGGACTGAAACGTCATTTGAAAGTGCACCAATACAGGACCGTAACACCTACCGCAAGAAGCCCCCATTGTTACAACGTCTGTGCAAGAGTGTGCATGTCCCTAGTAGGATTAAAAATCCACGTCCGTGCTGTTCATGTTTAAGTATTAAGCGATAGCATTACTCGACGTCTGTCTCCCCTGTCCATCCTGTCTTTATATGAGTATCTAAGACTACATCGTCGAATACTCTTTCAATGTTTGTAAAACGTGGTGAGATAGAAATATGTAGCTGCTATTTCTAGCGGATTGGAAATCGACGGCAAGAAAGATAACTCTAATATCTTACAGCTGTATGAATTTTTGCGACTAAATTTTATATTGTATTTATCTATTTATTTATTTATAAATAATTTATAAATAATTTATTCTCTTCAAAATCTTATTTATGGAGTTATCGTCTTTGTCGGGAATTGTTTAAAACTACAGTAGATCCAGCTAAAATTTAAAAATTTTAATTAAATGGATTTATCGATGGGGTTTCGACAAAATAATGTTGAACATTATATATTTCAAGATTAAAAAAAAGACAAATACAGACACAATAACACAATCTTTGTTTCGTGCTTGTTGGAAAAGGAATGTTTCGTCGTATCGGACGTTAGCCTTTCATCAGAAAAGAGCAAAGCTCGGAGAAAGAGGAAGGCGGAATGTTGAGGAAAAAGTTTTATCATTATGGGGAAGTGGGCGGACAGTAGCCAGCGTGCGAGGATGGATGCTGAAGTAGAGAGTTCGGGTATAATATATATTGTTTAGCTAACATTCAATAATAATAATAATAATAATTAGAGCTTGTCTACAAAAAAGAGAAGCCCCACACCCACCCTTACAAATACTGGGTAAAATGCACACACATATATTAGAGGGTCATCTGAAAGGTTCATAGGCTGACTATGAAAGAGTGATGTTAGAGCTGTGAAATCTTGCATGCATTATTTTCAACTGTTCGTATTAATAACTGGATTGTTTCTTTCCGGGAACTATGTTGAAAAATAAACCTCATTTGGTCATTCCATGAGAGTATCTTGGTTAGCTTCTGAACTTTTCAGTCAACCCTCGTATATATACAAGACAGTAAACCCTCGATTCCGGTGATTAATAGGAGGAAGATGTGAATGAAAATATCAAAATACTATTAAATCTAGGGGTCATTTTTATTGCTTTAATATATATTTTTTTTAAAGGCTTTAATATAATATAGCAAGAGTGAGAGGGCCACAGATCGCAAGTCATCCCAACTCAACATGGCAATCATTTAACCCATCTTAAAGTGGCACAGTTAAACAACCGAATCTACAGTGGCACAGTTAAACAACCGAATCTACAGTGGCACATTGAGTTAACCCAATCTACAGTGGCACACTGAGTCAACCGATCTAGAGTTGCACACAGAATTAACCCAATCTAGAGTGGCACACTGAGTCAACCGATCTAGAGTTGCACACAGAATTAACCCAATCTAGAGTGGAACACTGAGTCAACCGATCTAGAGTTGCACACAGAATTAACCCAATCTAGAGTGGAACACTGAGTCAACCGATCTAGAGTTGCACACAGAATTAACCCAATCTAGAGTGGAACACTGAGTCAACCGATCTAGAGTTGCACACAGAATTAACCCAATCTAGAGTGGAACACTGAGTCAACCGATCTAGAGTTGCACACAGAATTAACCCAATCTAGAGTGGAACACTGAGTCAACCGATCTAGAGTTGCACACAGAATTAACCCAATCTAGAGTGGAACACTGAGTCAACCGATCTAGAGTTGCACACAGAATTAACCCAATCTAGAGTGGAACACTGAGTCAACCGATCTAGAGTTGCACACAGAATTAACCCAATCTAGAGTGGAACACTGAGTCAACCGATCTAGAGTTGCACACAGAATTAACCCAATCTAGAGTGGAACACTGAGTTAACCCAATCTACAATGGCACACACAGTTAACCCAATCTACAGTAGCACACTGAGTTAACCCAATCTACAGTGGCACACTGAGTTAACCCAATCTACAGTGGCACACTGAGTTAACCCAATCTACAGTGGCACACTGAGTTAACCCAATCTACAGTGGCACACTAAGTTAACCCAATCTACAGTGGCACACTAAGTTAACCCAATCTACAGTCGCACACTGAGTTAACCTAATCTACAGTGGCACACTAAGTTAACCCAATCTACAGTGGCACACTGAGTTAACCCAATCTACAGTGGCACACTAAGTTAACCCAATCTACAGTGGCACACTAAGTTAACCCAATCTACAGTGGCACACTGAGTTAACCCAATCTACAGTGGGACACTAAGTTAACCCAATCTACAGTGGCACACTAAGTTAACCCAATCTACAGTGACATACTGAGTTAACCCAATCTACAGTGGCACACTAAGTTAACCCAATCTACAGTGGTACACTGAGTTAACCCAATCTACAGTGGCACACTAAGTTAACCCAATCTACAGTGGCACACTAAGTTAACCCAATCTACAGTGGCACACTGAGTTAACCCAATCTACAGTGGCACACTAAGTTAACCCAATCTACAGTGGCACACTAAGTTAACCCAATCTACAGTGGCACACTAAGTTAACCCAATCTACAGTGGCACACTGAGTTAACCCAATCTACAGTGGCACACTAAGTTAACCCAATCTACAGTGGCACACTAAGTTAACCCAATCTACAGTGACATACTGAGTTAACCCAATCTACAGTGGCACACTGAGTCAACCCAATCTACAGTGGCACACTAAGTTAACCCAATCTACAGTGGCACACTGAGTTAACCCAATCTACAGTGACACACTGAGTTAACCCAATCTACAGTGACACACTGAGTCAACCCAATCTACAGTGGCACACTCAGTTAACCCAATCTACAGTGGCACACTCAGTTAACCCAATCTACAGTGACACACTGAGTTAACCCAATCTACAGTGACACACTGAGTTAACCCAATCTACAGTGACACACTAAGTTAACCCAATCTACAGTGGCACACTCAGTTAACCCAATCTACAGTGACACACTGAGTCAACCCAATCTACAGTGGCACACTCAGTTAACCCAATCTACAGTGACACACTGAGTTAACCCAATCTACAGGGACACACTGAGTTAACCCAATCTACAGTGGCACACTGAGTCAACCCAATCTACAGTGGCACACTCAGTTAACCCAATCTACAGTGGCACACTAAGTTAACCCTATCTACAGTGACACACTGAGTTAACCCTATCTACAGTGACACACTGAGTTAACCCAATCTACAGTGGCACACTGAGTTAACCCAATCTACAGTGGCACACTAAGTTAACCCAATCTACAGTGGAACACTGAGTCAACCCAATCTACAGTGGCACACTAAGTTAACCCTATCTACAGTGACACACTGAGTTAACCCAATCTACAGTGACACACTGAGTTAACCCAATCTACAGTGACACACTGAGTTAACCCAATCTACAGTGACACACTGAGTTAACCCAATCTACAGTGACACACTGAGTTAACCCAATCTACAGTGACAGACTGAGTCAACCCAATCTACAGTGACACACTGATTTAACCCAATCTACAGTGACACACTGAGTTAACCCAATCTACAGTGACACACTGAGTCAACCCAATCTACAGTGACACACAGAGTCAACCCAATCTACAGTGGCACACTAAGTTAACCCAATCTACAGTGGCACACTGAGTCAACCCAATCTACAGTGACACACTCAGTTAACCCAATCTACAGTGACACACTGAGTCAACCCAATCTACAGTGACACACTGAGTTAACCCAATCTACAGTGACACACTGAGTCAACCCAATCTACAGTGACACACTGAGTCAACCCAATCTACAGTGACATACTGAGTTAACCCAATCTACAGTGACACACTGAGTCAACCCAATCTACAGTGGCACACTAAGTTAACCCAATCTACAGTGGCACACTGAGTCAACCCAATCTATAGTGACACACTGAGTCAACCCAATCTACAGTGGCACACTCAGTTAACCCAATCTACAGTGACACACTGAGTCAACCCAATCTACAGTGGCACAATGAGTTAACCCAATCTACGGTGACACACTGAGTCAACCCAATCTACAGTGGCACACTCAGTTAACCCAATCTACAGTGACACACTGAGTCAACCCAATCTACAGTGGCACACTCAGTTAACCCAATCTATAGTGACACACTGAGTCAACCCAATCTATAGTGACACACTGAGTCAACCCAATCTACAGTGGCACACTGAGTTAACCCAATCTACAGTGGCACACTGAGTCAACCCAATCTATAGTGACAGACTGAGTCAACCCAATCTACAGTGACACACTCAGTTAACCCAATCTACAGTGACACACTGAGTCAACCCAATCTACAGTGGCACACTGAGTTAACCCAATCTACAGTGACACACTGAGTCAACCCAATCTACAGTGACACACTCAGTTAAGCCAATCTACAGTGACACACTGAGTTAACCCAATCTACAGTGGCACACTGAGTCAACCCAATCAACAGTGACACACTCAGTTAACCCAATCTACAGTGACACACTGAGTTAAGCCAATCTACAGTGACACACTGAGTTAAGCCAATCTACAGTGACACACTGAGTCAACCCAATCTACAGTGGCACACTAAGTTAACCCAATCTACAGTGGCACACTGAGTCAACCCAATCTACAGTGGCACACTGAGTCAACCCAATCTACAGTGACACACTAAGTTAACCTAATCTACAGTGACACACTGAGTCAACCCAATCTACAGTGGCACACTAAGTTAACCCAATCTACAGTGACACACTGAGTCAACCCAATCTACAGTGGCACACTAAGTTAACCCAATCTACAGTGACATACTGAGTTAACCCAATCTACAGTGGCACACTCAGTTAACCCAATCTACAGTGACACACTGAGTTAACCCAATCTACAGTGGCACACTGAGTTAACCCAATCTACAGTGGCACACTGAGTTAACCCAATCTACAGTGGCACACAGAGTTAACCCAATATACAGTGGCACACTAAGTTAACCCAATCTACAGTGACACACTGAGTTAACCCAATCTACAGTGGCACACTGAGTTAACCCAATCTACAGTGGCACACTAAGTTAACCCAATCTACAGTGGCACACAGAGTTAACCCAATCTACAGTGGCATACTAAGTTAACCCAATCTACAGTGACACACTGAGTTAACCCAATCTACAGTGACACACTAAGTTAACTCAATCTACAGTGACATACTGAGTTAACCCAATCTACAGTGGCACACTCAGTTAACCCAATCTACAGCGACACACTGAGTCAACCCAATCTACAGTGGCACACTAAGTTAACCCAATCTACAGTGACACACTGAGTTAACCCAATCTACAGTGGCACACTAAGTTAACCCAATCTACAGTGACACACTGAGTCAACCCAATCTACAGTGACACACTCAGTTAATCCAATCTACAGTGGCACACAGAGTTAACCCAATCTACAGTGGCACACTAAGTTAACCCAATCTACAGTGACACACTGAGTTAACCCAATCTACAGTGGCACACTCAGTTAACCCAATCTACAGCGACACACTGAGTCAACCCAATCTACAGTGGCACACTAAGTTAACCCAATCTACAGTGACACACTGAGTTAACCCAATCTACAGTGGCACACTAAGTTAACCCAATCTACAGTGACACACTGAGTCAACCCAATCTACAGTGACACACTCAGTTAATCCAATCTACAGTGGCACACAGAGTTAACCCAATCTACAGTGGCACACTAAGTTAACCCAATCTACAGTGACACACTGAGTTAACCCAATCTACAGTGGCACACTGAGTTAACCCAATCTACAGTGGCACACTAAGTTAACCCAATCTACAGTGACACACTAAGTTAACCCAATCTACAGTGACACACTGAGTCAACCCAATCTACAGTGGCACACTAAGTTAACCCAATCTACAGTGGCACACTAAGTTAACCCAATCTACAGTGACACACTGAGTTAACCCAATCTACAGTGACACACTGAGTTAACCCAATCTACAGTGGCACACTGAGTTAACCCAATCTACAGTGGCACACTAAGTTAACCCAATCTACAGTGACACACTGAGTCAACCCAATCTACAGTGGCACACTAAGTTAACCCAATCTACAGTGACACACTGAGTTAACCCAATCTACAGTGGCACACTAAGTTAACCCAATCTACAGTGGCACACAGAGTTAACCCAATCTACAGTGGCACACAGAGTTAACCCAATCTACAGTGGCACACTAAGTTAACCCAATCTACAGTGACACACTGAGTTAACCCAATCTACAGTGGCACACTGAGTTAACCCAATCTACAGTGGCACACTAAGTTAACCCAATCTACAGTGACACACTGAGTTAACCCAATCTACAGTGGCACACTAAGTCAACCCAATCTACAGTGGCACACTGAGTCAACCCAATCTACAGTGGCACACTGAGTCAACCCAATCTACAGTGGCACACTGAGTTAACCCAATCTACAGTGACACCCTGAGTTAACCCAATCTACAATGGCACACTGAGTTAACCCAATCTACAGTGGCACACTGAGTTAACCCAATCTACAGTGGCACACTGAGTTAACCCAATCTACAGTGGCACACTGAGTTAACCCAATCTATAGTGGCACACTGAGTTAACCCTATCTACAGTGACACACTGAGTTAACCCAATCTACAGTGGCACACTGAGTTAACCCAATCTACAGTGGAACACTGAGTTAACCCAATCTACAGTGGCACACTGAGTTAACCAAATCTAGAGTGACACACTGGGTTAACCCAATCTACAGTGGCACACTGAGTTAACCCAATCTACAGTGGCACACTGAGTTAACCAAATCTAGAGTGACACACTCGGTTAACCCAATCTACAGTGGCACACTGAGTTAACCCAATCTACAGTGACACACTGAGTTAACCCAATCTACAGTGGCACACTAAGTTAACCCAATCTAAGTGACACTGAGTCAACCCAATCTACAGTGACACACTGAGCTAACCCAATCTACAGTGGCACACTGTGTTAACCCAATCTACAGTGGCACAGTGCCGTAGTCAGTCAACCCACACCACAGTGCCGTAGTCAGTCAACTCACACCACATGCCGTAGTCAGTCAACCCACACCACAGTGCCGTAGTCAGTCAACCTAGACCACAGTGCTGTAGTCAGTCAACCCACACCACAGTGCTGTAGTAAGTCAACCCACACCACAGTGCCGTAGTCAGTCAACCTAGACCACAGTGCCGTAGTCAGTCAACCCACACCACAGTGCCGTAGTCAGTCAACCTAGTCCACAGTGCCGTAGTCAGTCAACCTAGACCACAGTGCCGTAGTCAGTCAACCCACACCAGAGTGCTGTAGTCAGTCAACCTAGACCACAGTGCCGTAGTCAGTCAACCCACACCACAGTGCTGTAGTCAGTCAACCCACGCCACAGTGCCGTAGTCAGTCAACCCACATCACAGTGCCGTAGTCAGTCAACCCACACCACAGTGCCGTAGTCAGTCAACCCACACCACAGTGCTGTAGTCAGTCAACCCACACCACAGTGCTGTAGTAAGTCAACCCACACCAGGGTGCTGTAGTAAGTCAACCCACACCAGAGTGCTGTAGTAAGTCAATCCACACCAGAGTGCTGTAGTCAGTCAACCCACACCAGAGTGCTGTAGTCAGTCAACCCACACCACAGTGCCGTAGTCAGTCAACCCACACCACAGTGCCGTAGTCAGTCAACCCACACCAGAGTGCTGTAGTCAGTCAACCCACACCACAGTGCCGTAGTCAGTCAACCCACATCACAGTGCCGTAGTCAGTCAACCCACACCAGAGTGCTGTAGTCAGTCAACCCACACCACAGTGCCGTAGTCAGTCAACCCACATCACAGTGCCGTAGTCAGTCAACCCACACCAGAGTGCTGTAGTAAGTCAATCAACACCAGAGTGCTGTAGTCAGTCAACCCACACCACAGTGCCGTAGTCAGTCAACCCACATCACAGTGCCGTAGTCAGTCAACCCACACCACAGTGCTGTAGTCAGTCAACCCACACCACAGTGCTGTAGTCAGTCAACCCACACCACAGTGCTGTAGTCAGTCAACCCACACCACAGTGCTGTAGTCAGTCAACCCACACCACAGTGCTGTAGTCAGTCAACCCACACCACAGTGCCGTAGTCAGTCAACCCACATCACAGTGCCGTAGTCAGTCAACCCACACCAGAGTGCTGTAGTCAGTCAACCCACACCACAGTGCCGTAGTCAGTCAACCCACACCACAGTGCCGTAATCAGTCAACCCACATCACAGTGCCGTAGTCAGTCAACCCACACCACAGTGCCGTAGTCAGTCAACCCACACCACAGTGCCGTAGTCAGTCAACCCACATCACAGTGCCGTAGTAAGTCAACCCACACCAGAGTGCTGTAGTAAGTCAATCAACACCAGAGTGCTGTAGTCAGTCAACCCACACCACAGTGCCGTAGTCAGTCAACCCACATCACAGTGCCGTAGTCAGTCAACCCACACCACAGTGCTGTAGTCAGTCAACCCACACCACAGTGCTGTAGTCAGTCAACCCACACCACAGTGCTGTAGTCAGTCAACCCACACCACAGTGCTGTAGTCAGTCAACCCACACCACAGTGCTGTAGTCAGTCAACCCACACCACAGTGCCGTAGTCAGTCAACCTAGACCACAGTGCTGTAGTCAGTCAACCCACACCACAGTGCCGTAGTCAGTCAACCTAGACCACAGTGCTGTAGTCAGTCAACCTAGACCACAGTGCTGTAGTCAGTCAACCCACACCATAGATTCAATACCAGATCAAGCTGTATCACACGATATATTCAAGGTTTAGGTGTTGCTATCGTTTGTTTTATTTATTCAGGTGATCTACCACAATACCAACCAAACAACTAAGAAAAACTGCTATCAAGACAAGTTAAGTTAGCTAAAAATATCTAAAGTCTGTCTCGAGCTCAGAGGCTCGCATGGCTGCTTCTCATCCAGGTTTCTGTGGCGTTAAGCGACTGAGAGTACAACACTGTTCCCTGGCATGACGCTAGTCCATCGAAGGGTTAAATCCCCAGCTATTACTAGTACTCATTTTCAGCTGAGTATACTGGAGCAACGTGAAATGAAGTGTTTTGCTCAAGAACACAACACACAGCCCAGTCCAGGAGTTGAACCCTCAAGGTTATGATCACGCGCCATAGCTAAGTTATATAACAATCAATATAAGTAGTATTGATCTTACTTTAACAAAATTGATTTCTGCTAAGGTGTTCTCTTTGTTGTTTACCTTCAGAGGGTATACCTGGTAATTCGCTTAACCAGACTTGAGTGAAACTTGCTACTCGTGTGATCAGACTAGAGTATATCTTGTCACACATCTAATTAATTTGGTGAGTACACCTTGTCACTCAACTGATGAAAGTGTTGAGTACACCTTATCAGTCATCTGAGTATAGCCTGTTACTCATCTGATTTGGCTAGTATAGCTTGCTACTCACCTGATCAAAGTATTTAATATAGCTTGTCACGCTTTGATATAGCTTGTCATTCATTTAATTAAAGTAGTGAGTATACCTTTTCACTCATCTGATCAAATTGGTGATCGATATAAGAGATTATAATATTTACGTCATCAAAGGACGTAGAGTCATTTACGTCATCAAATTGGTAGAGCCATTAGAACGTCGGACGAGCTACATTGTGGTATCTGATCTGGTTTTCTGTGCTATGAGTTCAAACACTATCAAGGTCAGCTTTTCCTTTCATCACTTTGAGGTCTATAAAATAAATTAACAGTCGAGGGGAAGTGGTTTGCTAGAATTGTTAGTGCCTCGGACGAGAAGCCTTGCAGAGTCTGTTCTACCTTTTTCCATTTAAATCCTGCTGTGACCTACTTGGGCAGTAGACTTAATCTGTCACCAAGCGTAACACCACTACTCAACACTTGAGTGTCTTTAGCTGAGTGGCTACCTAGCTGGCCTTAATGATAGCACTTCTCTGAGGTCAGGGCCCTACTGGCTACCTAATTGGCCTTAATGGGGGCACCTCTCTGAGGCCAGGGCCCTACTGGTTACCTAGCTGGCCTTAATGATAGCACCTCTTTGAGGTCTCTACCCGTGTGGCTACCTAGCTGGCCTTAATGGTAGCGCTGGACAGGATTATAGAGTGACATTTCAGCTTCTATTCACTCCGCCCACCCTCAAAACAACACAGACCTTGCTGTGTTGACAATTATTACATTCTCCGTGATCCTTCGTGAGTTTAAAGATGATTTTAGCTTGATTACACTGTACTAACAGAAAACCACCCTTCGGGTGGTTTTCTGTTAGCAAGTGTAGTGTGTATATTGATATTATGCTCAAATATATATGCATGTAAATATGATACATCAAATAAAATCGTAATTGACAATATATACAGAAATTGAACAAAGCCTATGTTACACTGTCTTCTGTAATCAGTAATCCATGATATTTTTTTTTAAAAGACGACATTATATATAAACTGCATTAGGAGAAAATTAGCGACGGAAATATATGCGATTATAAGTGTTATAATATAACGGCTGCTAACCGGAAGTATTGGCATTTGATAACTTTAAAGAAGTGAATTATAAAGATTAAGCTATAAAATATATTTAATCAACAGCCACTTAATTTAGCACATAAATTATGTAATATTCATTTATTATTTATTCTGAGTTCAAATCCCGCTGAGGTTAACTTTGCCTTTCATCCTTACGGGGTCGATAAAATAAAGTACCAGTAATACACTGGGATAATTGCTGGCCTTGTGCCAAAAGTAGAAACAATTATTTATTCTAAGTAATCCAACTTATTTTACAAACGGGGTAAAAAAATATATTCTGGACGCAGTCCCGCAGACCTTCCTTTATTATAGTTAAGATTTATTGTCTGTCTGTCTTCTGTGTGTGTGATGTATGGTGTGTTGGGTGTGTGTGTGTCTGTGGTGTGTTGGGTGTGTGTGTGTGTGGTGTTGTGTGTGTGTGTGTGGTGTGTGTGTGTGATGTATGGTGTGTGTGGTGTGTGTGTGTGGTGTGTGTGGTGTGTGTGTGGTGTGTGTTGGGTGTGTCTGGTGTGTGTGATGTATGGTGTGTATGGTGTATGTGTGTGTGTGTGTGTGTGGTGTGTGTTTGTGTGTGTGATGTATGGTGTGTGTTGGGTGTGTGGTGTGTGTTGGGTGTGTGATGTAGGGTGTGTGGTGTGTGTTGGATGTGTGGTGTGTGTTGGGTGTGTGATGTATGGTGTGTGGTGTGTGTTGGGTGTGTGATGTAGGGTGTGTGGTGTGTGGTGTGTGTTGGGTGTGTGATGTATGGTGTGTGGTGTGTATTGGGTGTGTGGTGTGTGTTGGGTGTGTGATGCAGGGTGTGTGGGGGGTGTGGGGTGTGTGGTGTGTGGTGTGTGTTGGGTGTGTGATGTAGGATGTGTGGTGTGTGTTGGGTGTGTGGTGTGTGGTGTGTGGTGTGTGTCGGGTGTGTGGTGTGTGTTGGGTGTGTGGTGTGTGGTGGGTGTGTGGTGGGTGTTGGGTGTGTGATGAAGGGTGTGTGGTGTGTGTTGGGTGTGTGTTGGGTGTGTGATGCAGGGTGTATGGTGTGTGTTGGGTGTGTGGTGTGTGTTGGGTGTGTGGTGTGTGTTGGGTGTGTGATGAAGGGTGTGTGGTGTGTGTTGGGTGTGTGATGAAGGGTGTGTGGTGTGTGTTGGGCGTGTGATGTAGGATGTGTGGTGTGTGTTGGGTATGTGGTGTGTGGTGGGTGTTGGGTGTGTGGTGTGTGGTGTGTGTTGGGTGTGTGATCCAGGGTGTGTGGTGTGTGTTGGATGTGTGGTGTGTGTTGGGTGTGTGGTGTGTGTTGGGTGTGTGGTGTGTGTTGGGTGTGTGGTGTGTGTTGGGTGTGTGGTGTGTGTTGGGTGTGTGGTGTGTGTTGGGTGTGTGATGCAGGGTGTGTGGGGTGTGTTGGGTGTGTGGTGTGTGGTGTGTTGGGTGTGTGATGTAGGATGTGTGGTGTGTGTTGGGTGTGTGGTGTGTGGTGTGTGTCCGGTGTGTGGTGTGTGTTGGGTGTGTGGTGTGTGGTGTGTGTTGGGTGTGTGGTGTGTGTTGGGTGTGTGATGAAGGGTGTGTGGTGTGTGTTGGGTGTGTGATGCAGGGTGTGTGGTGTGTGGTGTGTGTTGGGTGTGTGATGCAGGGTGTGTGGTGTGTGTTGGGTGTGTATGTGTGTGTGTGTGATGTATGGTGTGTTGGGTGTGTGTGCGTCTGTGGTGTGTTGGGTGTGTATGTGTGTGGTGTGTTATGTGTGTGTGTGTCTGTGGTGTGTGTGATGTATGGTGTGTGTGGTGTGTGTGCGTGGTGTGTGTTGGGTGTGTGTGGTGTGTGTTTGTGTGTGTGATGTATGGTGTGCGTGTGTGTGGTGTGTGGTGTGTGTTTGTGTGTGAGATGTATGGTGTGTGTTGGGTATGTTGGGTGTGTGGTGTGTGTTGGGTGTGTGATGCAGGGTGTGTGGTGTGTGTTCGGTGTGTGATGTAGGACGTGTGGTGTGTGTTGGGTGTGTGATGCAGGGTGTTGGGTGTGTGATGTGTGGTGTGTGTTGGGTGTGTGATCCAGGGTGTGTGGTGTGTGTTGGATGTGTGTTGAGTGTGTGGTGTGTGTTGGGTGTGTGATGTAGTGTTTGTGGTGTGTGTTGGGTGTGTGGTGTGTGTTTGATGTGTGTTGGGTGTGTGGTGTGATGTAAGGTGTGCGGTGTGTGTTGGGTGTGTGGTGTGTGTTGGGTGTGGGATGTAGGGTGCGTGTGAGTGGAACGTGGTGTGAGGTGTGTATGTTGTGTCTGGTGTGTGTTTATGTGTGTGCTTGTGACGTGTGTATGTGCTTTGTGCATGTGTGCGGTGTGTGCATGTTTATATTGTGTGTGTGCTTGTGGTGTGTGTATGTGCTTTGGGCATGTGTGTGGTGTGTGCATATTTATATTGTGTGTGTATCTATGTGTGTTATCTGTGTATATCTATGTATGTTATGTATGGTGTGTTGTATATGTGTGTTGTGTACGGTGTATGTGTGTGTTTTGTGTGGCTTTAGATGTCACCTCCCAGGAGATGTTTGGGCTTGTTTTAAAGTACTACATCTTTGTTGGTCGCGTAAAAAAAGGTGTCAAAGGCTCTTAGCTTCAGATGGTGTCATAGCGTGTGTAAAGGAGCTGGTAATGTGTGTGTTTCTATATGTGTGTGTGTGTGTGTGTGTGTGTGTGTGTGTGTGTGTGTGTGTGTGTGTGTGTGTGTGTGTGTGTGTGTGTGTGTGTGTGCGCGTGTGCGCGTGTGTGTCTGGATGTGTGTATGTGTGTGTGCGTGTGTGCGTGCGTCGTGTGTGTGTGTGCGTGTGTGGTCGTGTGTGCGTATGTGTGTGTGCGTGTGTGTGCGCGCGTGTGTGTGTGTGTGTGTGTGTGTGTGTGTGTGTGTGTGTGTGTGTGTGTGTGTGTGTGTGTGTGTGTGTGAAACAATATGGAGGTTAAATAAACTAAGGTGAAGACTTAAGGCCATTCTGAATGGTGGTTCCAAGTCAAAATATCAATAATGCTTAGTTTTGAAACGAATGGTTAGCGGCCTGTTGTTTAAGATGAAACCGGAAACAAAAATGCGTTGGGTGGAAAGATTGGGCGTGCCGGTAGATGGGGGTGTCGTTGCCAAGTCGTATGTCACGCAAGTGCTCTGCGAATCGATTCTCCAAACGGTGGCCTATTTGCCCGATGTACATGAAGCCACGCAGCGAACAACGAAAGGCATAGATAAGTGGACGTACAGGTGAAGGATTTATGGATGTGGAATGAAAGATGGACAGATATGGCAGCGGGGGCGAGGTGAAGGGAAGTAGAGCCAGGTAGACTCCTTGGGGGGTTGGGGGAAGAATTAAGGACAAGAAGATAATGAAGATTACAAGCATGCTTAAAGTCTTGGAGGTATTAGAAGAAGAAGAAGAAGAAGAAGAAGAAGAAGAAGAAGAAGAAGAAGAAGAAGAAGAAGAAGAAGAAGAAGAAGAAGAAGAAGAAGAAGAAGAAGAAAGGGGCTTGAAAATTACGAAAGTCAAGGAAAACGCAGGGATTCATGTGTCTTTACTGAGAATGTTGTAATCAAGGAATTTCTTGACTAGTACTATGCTAGTATATATATATATACACACACACACACATACACACACACACACACACACACACACACACACACACACACACACATAAAAATAAATATATTATGTATGTATGTGTATTATATATATATGTGTGTGTGTGTATTATATATATATGTGTGTGTGTGTGTGTATGTAGCCATCTTTCAACCAAAGCAAAGTTTATTTGAATGTGGTGGTTTTTCCGTAACCAAGTAACCATAAACACCTGAGAGTTGATTGTACCTGGCAATATGACAGTGTTTATATATTTATAGTTGCCATAAACAGGCTTCATTAACCTGTTGCAACAGGTGTGGTGGGTGGCGATTGTAGGGAGAGAAAGGAGACACTAGTAGCTGGGGAGGGGGCATCATAGACAGGGGGTGGGATCCTAAGTAGAACGGAGTGGGGGAAATCTTAGCAGGTAAGGTAAAGTGGGGGTTTCTACACATAAGACGTGTATTGATGAGCCGCAATATAAATATATTAACATTACTATTAGAGGGTAGATTTAAGTGCATGTATCTTATACTTTCATCGATCTATCTATTTTTATACGTTATTCTCGCTTATACATACACACGTGCATCCATGTCTGCCTCTGTGCAAACATACATGCATACATACATACATACGTATGTACGTACATACATACATACATACATACATACATACATACATACATACATACATACATACATACATACATACATACATGCTTAAATGCATACATACATACATACGTATGTACATACATACATACATACATACATACATACATACATACATACATACATACATACATACATACATACATATGTACGTACATACATATATACATACATACATACATGCTTACATACATGCTTACATGCATACATACATGCATACATACATACGTATGTACGTACATACATACATACATACATACATACATACATACATACATACATACATACATACATACGTATGTACGTACATACATACATACATACATACATACATACATACATACATACATGCTTACATGCATACATACATACGTATGTACGTACATACATACATACATACATACATACATGCTTACATGCATACATACATACATACATACATACATACATACATACATACATACATACATATGTACGTACATACATATATACATACATACATACGAAATAAGTGAGGGTACCCTTAAGAATGTGATAGGAAAGCTCCAAGATAAGAAAACACCAGGAAGAGACATGATGTCGGCTACTGGTACAAAAAACTAATATTCTATCGGAGGTATCTTACTGACCTCTACCAACAAGTTCTTAAGGGAAATACATTTATACCAGAATGGTTGACATTAGCACAAACATTACTGGTCCCCAAGAAGAAAGACACCCGCCTCGCAAAAAACTACCGACCCATTGCATGCCAGAACCTGATGTATAAGATGTATACAGCCTGCCTGAACCTATTCCTCCAAGATCACTGTGAAAATAATAACATCATCACAGATGAACAAGCAGCTGGAAAGAAAGGTGTTTGGGGGTGTGCTGAACAACTCCTCATCAACAAAACTGCGATGTCGGATGTGCGACAACTTAGGAGGAATAAGGCTACAGTCTGGCTGGACTACAGGAAAGCTTTCGATTCTGTTCCCAACTCTTGGATGATAGAGGCCCACCGACTTGCTAAAGTCCCAGACATTATTATCAGAGCCATAAAGAAGCTGTCTTCTTCTTGGGCTACTATCCTAAAGTTAAAGACAGAGGAGGACTCTATTTTCACTGATAAAATAAAATATCGCAGGGGTATATTTCAGGGAGACAGTCTCTGTGAAATTATTCATCCTGTCATTAAACCCCTTATCCTATCTGCTCAAGAAATGTGAAGGATACATTATTGGCTCACAGGAGGACAGAAATACCTAACCCATAATTTCTTTGTGGATGATCTGAAACTCTATGCCAAGAACATGGATGGGATGAAGAAAAATCTTGACCTGGTTACAACATTCTCAAAGGATATAGGAATGGAGTTTGGCCAAGATAAATGCTTATATATGACTGTAAAGCGGGGGAAAACAACAACCCAATCTAGCAACATTTGTATCAATGGCCTAACTGTTTCACCAACATCTGATGAGGACTGCTACAGATACCTGGGGATAGATGAGGACATATCCTATAATGGTATCTGTAATAAGGAGCGCGTAACTAGGGAATACTACACCCGATTAAGAAAGATATTGTTGGAGATTTCCGTCCTCACGTCGCATTGGTAGATGCATTGGTAGAAACCCCCAACAAAGCCTATAGAGGATTAACCGCTTGCAACTTCAAGACCCGGCTCTACCAACACCGACATACGTTCCGAAACCCGGCCCGGCGACATGCCACTACACTTTCGGGCCACATCTGGGACCTCCAAGATAACAACATAACATACAATCTTACTTGGAGCTTACTGTCTAGGGCCAACTCCAACACGGCAGGACGCCGTCCGTGTAACTTATGCTCGGAGGAAACATTGCAAATGCTGTTTACGAAGGACCAACTCCTAAACAAAAAGGACGAACTTGTAACTGCATGTAAACACTGATTGCGTAGGACTTACCTCGCCCTCAAACCCCCTCATGCCCCGGGTAGGCAGACAATAGCTGCAACATCGTTCTTTTCCTCACTTGCCGAACAAGATAGGGGAAACCCCAGCATACATAGGTAGATGTACTTCTTTTCTTTTTCTTTTTCTTCTTATCACATCCTTCCACTCCCTCTCCTCTTCCTTTTCCCTTTTCCTCTTTCGCCTACCCAAGGCAGCCCATCGGGCTTCTGTAGCCTTAGTACTCCACCCCAGTAAATTATATATAGCGTTGGCCGAAAACGCAATTCCAGCTAAAAATATAGCAACTGCTTTAGACTCTAGAGATTTTTTTTATTTTTACTATTTAATTTTATTATTTTTATTTTTATTCAATATCTTTTAATCTCAATTTATTAACCATTTCTATAACGTCCCACTCTCAGTATCCTTTTTCGCCTGCTTCCTAACTAGCCAAATTTCATACACACTCCTTAGAATTTGCGGAGTGTGATGAACACCTGGCTGAGGTCGTTGTTTCTCCAGGCGCTCGGCTTCTTCCACCCAAAACTTTTCCCGGTCATCCATGATGGCTATGTTGCGTATTCGATTGAGCCGGTGGTACTTATTCATGTTGCAGGCGAACCTTGCGGCGACAGTTAATTATTTCCAACGTCTGCGGTGAAATCCAGGGCCGTTTGGGAGGTCTTGGTTTCTATCGGACGTCACGCACAGACTTGTTGACGCTTGATTTAAAGATCTCCCAGTTGCCGGCCTCGTCCTCAGCCAGGGCACTGAATCGATCGGTGATGGACACCTAAATGTAGAGGCGATGTTGGGCTTACGGAGACAGGATGAAACAAGGCGAGAATGGTACTTGGTAATCAACCACAGATGTGATCAGGCCGCCGGGGTCATGCGCTTCCTATGAAGCCACTTTGGCGCCACTGCTCTATCTCCCAGATGACAAAGCTCCGTATCTACAACGCGTCGGTCCTCTCCGTTCTCCTCTAGAGAGAAGAACCGTGGCCCCTCACAAAGAGCCTGGCAAAAAGGATCGATGGCTTCGATAGCAGAGCCCTGGGACCATCAAGAACATCAGATGGTACCACCACGTTTCCAACAAAGAGTTGCGTGCGCGCATGCATCAATCCACAGCCTACGGCTTCATAGCCATCCGCCGCATGCGCTGGTACGGACATGTCCTCCGCCTATCGCCAGATCATCCTGCTAGGGCCTTACTCTCGTTAGACGCAGTAGCTACCAGCTGGAAGAGGCTCCGTGGCAGGCCCCGCACCAGATGGCAGGATGTCATGAAGGATTATCTCCAGAGGCTCGATGTCACCTTGGAGAATGCAGAGGGGCTGACACGGGACCTCCAGCGGTGGAAGCCCCGGGTGGATCTGGTCGGCTCGACGCACTAAGATGCCTCTGGGATTACTGACCTAAGACGACCCATCTCAAAGAAGAAGAAGAAGAAGAAGAAGAAGAAGAAGAAGAAGAAGAAGAAGAAGAAGAAGAAGAAGAAGAAGAAGAGGAGTTGTGTGCATGTGTTTATGTGCGTACTTGTTCGTGGTGTGTATGTGTGCATATAGATAGTGTGTGTGTGTGTGTGGTATGGGTATTACGTGTGTGGTGTGTGTGGCATGTATATTGTTTATGTGTGTGTTGTGTGAGGCATGTATATTGTTTATGTGTGTTTATGTGTGTATATTCCATGGTGTGTATGTATGCATATATAGTGTGTGTGCTTCGTATGTGTATTGTGAGTATATGTGTGTGTATGCATGTTGTGTGTGCATATATATAGTGGTGTGTGATGTATGTGGTGCTGTGTGTATGTGGTGTGTGAATGTATGTATATGTGCGATGTGTATGTAGTGGCGCGTGTATGTTGTTTGTGTGTCTGTCATGTGTGTATGTGTGTGGTGTGTATGTATGTGTGTGTATGCTATGTACGTTATGTGGTACATGTATATGGTGCATATATGTGTGCGTGTATATGTGCGTTTATATGTGGTGAGTGTATGTGGTGTGTGTGTACTGTTTAGTATATTATAAACATCTCAAATCAGTATAAATATAATTTCTCTGTACTAATTCATATGTTTAGATTTTTCAACCAATCACGAAAAGTAATTGACCAATCGCAATAGCTGTATCATATGACTGATGATCTGTATGTTATCGTCTGCAAATGATGACTCAAAATAAATGACATGGCGGTATTAGTTGCGGTTCTTTACATTCTGTGTTCAAATCCCGCCGTAGATCGATAAAATAAAGTACCATTTAAGTCCTGGAATTGCTCTTCCCCAAAATTTACTGGCCTTGCGCCTAAATTAGAAATCAATATTCATCGAATCTTTGTGTAATGCATGTTGTAAAATTAAAATCTGTTCTAAGCCGAAGGTTCATCAAACCGTTGCTTATCCCTTGTTTCCTTCGTGTTAAGCGACTGAGAGTACAAGACTCTCCCTGGACAGTGGACAGATGTCGGTCTATCGCAGGATTAACTACCCAGCTCAAGAACACAACGCAACAGTCTGTCCAGGAATCGAACGGATGACATTATGATCCTACGTCGAGCATTCTAACCATTAGGTGGTAACTTCTGTGAAAAAAAAATGTATTACCTCTCCTAATGAGATCTGGAGACGATTTTGTTAGTGTCAGTGCCACGATAAAAATGCATCCAATCCACTCTATAAAGTGTTAATGCTTGTGCCGCGATAAAATGCACCCAGTCCACTCTATAAAGTATTAATGCTAGTGTCAGAGATAAATTGCACCCAGTTCCCTTTATAATGTGTTAGTGCTGGTGCAACACACACACACACACACACACACACACACACACACACACACACACACACACACACACACACACAC
Source organism: Eledone cirrhosa (assembly GCA_964016885.1). Lineage (NCBI taxonomy): Eukaryota > Metazoa > Mollusca > Cephalopoda > Octopoda > Eledonidae > Eledone > Eledone cirrhosa. The sequence goes on along the minus strand of OZ024745.1, from coordinate 28,906,840 downwards.
ACACACACACACACACACACACACACACACACACACACACACACACACACACAGAGCCAGCACACACAATAAGGTAGTTGGAGTTAGGTAGGACATCCATATGGAATGTAACGACCTGTCTACTCTCTGATCGTGGCAATCCTTCCAACACATGCATATTGTTGTGTTATCCTAAGACGCTAACTAACCAGGTACACATTGTCGAGCTAGCCTAGGGCACGGGATATCTAGGCATATATTATAGGGTTAGCCTATGGCGTTAAATAATACCCAAACACATTGCTGAACTAGCCCGGGAACTAAATACCCAGGTACACATTTTAGAGCTGGCCAGAGTGCTGAATACACAGGCATGCATTGAAGAGCTAGCCTAGGGCACTAAATACCCAAACACTCATTGTAGAGCTAGCCGAGAATGCAAAATACCCAGACACATATCGTAAAGCTATCTTACGGCACTAAATACCAGGCACATATTGTAGAGCTAGTCTAGGGCACTAAACACTAAAATACATTGTTGAGCTAATCTTAGGACACGGAATATCCAGGCATAAATAGAAAATTTAGCCTAGGGTACTAAATACCCAGATACACATTGTAAAGTTAGCCTAGGGTACTAAATATTGGGTACACATTGTAGGGCTAGACAATGTTGTTAAACAGCAAGGCACCCATTAATGAAATAGCACAGGGAAGTAAATACCCAGAACTATCTCAAGACGCTCAATACCCAGGCACACATATTAAAGCTAGCTTATGGTGTTAAACACCCAGGTACGCATTGTAGAGCGAGTCTAGGGTACTAAATCCATAGACACACATTGTAGAGCGAGCCATGGGCATTAAATAGTTAGCTACACATTGGGTATTTAGCGTCCTAGGCTACCCCTAGAGACATACATTGGGAGGTTAGCCTAGGATTCTAAATATTCATACACTCGTTGTAGAGACAGTCAAGAGTGTTAAATACCCAAACACACAATGTAGAGCTAGTTAGGATGTTAAATACCCTGGTCTCGTCCCTCGGTACACTGAAATGCATAATTTTGCAGTGGGCTACAGTAGTAGTAGTAGTAGTAGTAGTAGTAGTAGTAGTAGTAGTAGTAGTAGTAGTAACAGCAGCAGCTGTTGAAGTAGTAGTAGTAGTAGTAGTTGTAGCCAGTAACCATAGCAACAACACCAATGTGTAATCTATGCCCTTCTTATCCAGTTACCGACGTTATTTCGAGAACCTTCTCCCTTTCCTCCCACTCCTTTGGTATTCACTATCCCCTTCTCTCTCTTTATACCCCTCTCTCTATTCCCTTTCCTTTTCGATGATCTCACGCTGGTTTCTCATGTGGTCACTCGATTTGCTAGATATAGCAGTCAACTCCCCCTCTCTTTATATATATATATGTGTGTGTGTATTTGTATATATGTATGTATAGATCCGCTCTTCCCTCGGTCAGTATTTCTCGTACACATTCTTACGGGATTCCTTCTCTTTCTCTCTCTCACACACATTCATCCTCCTCTTCCTCCTTCTCCCCTCCCCACCAATGCAACAGTTATACCTGCTACTTTCACTTACACTTTCTCTTTCTCTTTTAAGCCATCTCCTCCATCTCCATCACTCTATCTCTCTCTCACTCTTTCTTCTCTGGTATCTCACTTCTCTCCCTTCTCTTACCACTCTCACTACTATGTGATCTTTTCTCTCTATCAATCTACTATTCCCTCTAAAAGTTCACTACCTCCTACTCCGTCTGTGGCAGTCTACTACAACCTCTCACCCTTTCTATCAATCTACCACTTCTCACTCTCTCTATCCCACTTCTCACCCTCTCTAACAATCTACTACCTCCTACTCCCTCACGATCAGTCTACCACCTCCTACACCCTCATTATTAGTCAACGACCTCCCACTCCTTCTCTATCATTTTACTACTACCTCCTCTCACTCCCTCTATCAGTTTCCTACCTCCCACCATCACCCCAGTCGATCAGCAGCAGTCAGCAATAAACAGTAAACGCCGATGATTCGAACGAAAAGGTAAGAAGACAGTTTGCTAATAATTCTGTTGCTTCTTATTTGTCTTATTTAAACTGTTGATCACATTAAAACCATCGCCATCATCATCATCAATGTTAACAAAAACACCATCAACATTTTTTCTGTTATTAACATTATCATCATGATCATTAACATCAGTAGAATCAACATCCCTTATATTAACATAACCATCATCATCGTTAACAACATCACCATCATCATCGTTAACAGTAACACTATCGCCAGCATCAACCTAATCAACATCATTGCCTACAATATTACCATCACCAGTATTATAAATATCATCATCATCATCACCTGTATTACTAGCACCAACACTACCATCACCTTAATCATCATATTCATCATCATCGCCAACAACATTACCATCGCCGGTTTATTATTATTAACATCATAATAACCATCGGCAACATAACAATCATCATCACCAACATCACATTCGCCATTATTATTATCATCATAACCAACTATTAACGTCTTTATCATCATCAACACTATTGTCGTGTTTGTACGTGTATGCAATGTGTATGTATTTTTGTATATGTGTGTGTGTGTGTGTGTGTGTGTGTGTGTGTGTGTGTGTGTGTGTGTGTGTGTGTGTGTGTGTGCATCAATCTGTGTTAGCGCAGTGTTATTGCGGTTGCTACCATCACAACCATCGCTACCATCGCTACCACTACCTATACTACTACCCCAACACCAGTACTATCTTCCACCACCATCATACCATCACTACTTCCATCACCATCACCACCATCATTACTACCACTTTCACTTCCAACGCAACACTACAATTTCTACTAGCAACCCGCCACCTCCACCACCACTATCATCATCATGATCATAATCATATTATGAATGTTATCAATACCAGTTATACAGAATGTCTGATCATTGAAGTGTTCAGCTGAGAACAACTTGACATTTTGCCTTTTGTTGTCGTCATCATCATCATCATCCTCATCATTATCAGTATCATTATCCTCATCACCACCACCACCACCACCATCATCATCATCGTCATCATCATTATCATCATCATCATCCATATAGTTTCTAAAGTGGGCACAAGGCCAGTAATTTATGGGGAAGGGAAAGCCGATTTTATCGACCCTAGTAATTTACTCTTACATATTTATCTGACGTTCTTAAGACTGTCAAATCCACCACACTTCAAATAATGTATTCATAATAATAACTGTTTCTACTTTTGGCACAAGGCCAGTGCATTACTGGTACTTTATTTTATCGACCCCGTAAGGATGAAAGGCAAAGTTAACCTCGGCGGGATTTGAACTCAGATTGGAAAGGGCCGTAACTCTATGCATCAAAGCATAGCGTCCGACCCTCTACCGATACTGCCAATCCACCGCCCTGTATTCATAATAATTGTTTCTACTTTGGGCACAAGGCCAGCAATTACCTTGTGTATTACTGGTACTTTATTTTATCGACCCCGTAAGGATGAAAGTCAAAGTTAATCTCGGCGTGATTTGAACTCAGAATGGCAAGGGACGTAACTCTATACGTCAAAGTATGGCATCCGACCCTCTACCGATACACCCTCATGTATTATTTATAAGAATCGGTAAATCAGATGTTGATAGTCTTATCATTATCATAATGAGTTGAGCACCGAGCTGTATGTTCCTTTACGTTATGATTTCAACTTCTGCCAAGATTAACTTTCTTTTCGAAGGGTCGATATATCATTTTCTTACCAGCTCGATATTACTAGCTACTCTCCTCCCTCTCCTCTTCACAATACTTGTGGTTCTGTTAGAAACCAATAAGGACTGTTGTATGGTCTAGAGTTGTTAGGCTTGTGGATTCACAATCATAAACTGTGGTATCAATTCCTGGACTGGATGGTGTGTTGGGTTATTGAACAAGACATCTCATTTCATGTTGCTTTGCTTGATAGAACTGAAATTCCTATAATTAAAATACTCAAGAAACCTCCTATGAAATGTAACCTCTGGGGTGGGAGACAACTAATTCTGCATAGGTGTAAGCTGTAACAACAATAATATGATAGGACAGGAGCCCCTATCTTTAAAACACCCAAGAAACCTCATATGAGATGTAACACTAGTATGAGGTCAGCTAAGTTACAGACTCTTATGTTGTGAGTTCAAATCTCGCCTCTGTCAGTGGTGGTGCATTTATCTCTCCATTCATGTTAGTGATCTGTACTGTCATGTATAGTCATGTCCTGGAATGGTGTACTATCATGTATTATTATGTACCAGGGTAGTTGATATCATTGTTTAGACCCACGTCAGTCCTGATTAAGCAGATCTATGATCAAAGGCACTCTAGCCATGGCCATCCCATCTTTTTCAGGTGTACTGAGGTGGTAAGTGTTATTGTTTAGCACCTGATTGAGCAAATCTATGATCATAGGTGTTCCAGCCATTACCATCCTGTCTTATCAGGGATCAGGTAGTCATGTTCATGAGGAGTAGTATACTAAAATCTTAGGTGTTGTTGTTTAGTCACAGGCAGACCAATGATCTAAGATAGATAAAGGAGATGCATAAGAGAGTGGAAATTAGAGAGACATCAAATTGTTAGATCAGGTTATGAAGGTTTCAGAAAGGGTGAAAACAAAGTTGATTAGGGATAGAATTAATCTTAGTTAGATGTAGTTTGGCCTTCTGCCAAGGAGAAGCATTACCAATGCCATTTTCCTAGTGATTCAAATGCAGGAGGTACTTAGTTAAGACTAAGCTCCTATAATTAGCATTTGTTGACTGAGAAAAGGTTTTTGACAGAGTCCCATGATTTGTAATCTAATGGGCACTGAGGAAACTGGGGATAGAAGATCAGGTACAGTGGCGCAGTCAGCAAGGTAAGGATTAACAACGAATGTAGTGAGGAATTTAGCATACAGATAGGTGACCATCAAAAATCAGTTCTCAGCCCCCTCCTGGTCATTATAGTCCTCCAGGCCATAATAGGAATTTAAGACTGGATGTCTATGTGAACTTCTATAAGCTGATTATCTAGTTCTCATAGCAGAAACTGTAGAACTAGTGCAGAAATTCCAGACATGGAAATAAAATTTAGAATCAAAGAATCTCAGAAGAAACTTAGCAGAAACTAAAGTTTTAGTAAATAGGAAAGTACATAGGATTCTGATACCATCAGGTAAATTTTGAGCCCAGAGTCTCATCAGCCGGTGCTTAGCCTGGTTTCCATGGTGTGAAGCTGTACAGGATATCTGTCCATTACAGGGTTAAACTGGTACTCATTGCTGGTACTCATTTTCAGCTGAGAATAATAGAGCAATGTGAAATGAAGTGTTTTGCTCAAGAAAACAACACACAATCCAGTCCAGGAATTGAACCCACAACATTATGATCCTAAGTCCAACACTAGGCCATGTTCAATATGCTGAAAAGGAGCAACAAGAAACTATAGAATGTTCCTAGTGTGGACAGTGGTCACACACAAGATGTAGTGAAGTCACAGATAGTCTGACAGAGAAGGTAGACTTCACATGTGACAAGTGCACAGAAGTAGTCAACAGTAAGAGTACTCGAGAAATGAACTCCTCAAATGCTCAGAAGGCTCACTAGAAGTAGTAGATAGATTTTGCCATCTAGAGGAAATTATTAGCATTGTAGGTGAGTGAACTGAAAGTGTTGTAGCCAGAATGAGAACAGGGTGGAAGTTCAGGGATCTGTTACCTCTGCAACAAATGGTTTCTCACTTAGACTGATAGGTGGATTATATTATACTTGTGTTCAAACTGCTATGCTATGTGGCATCAAGACATTGGCCTTGAGTGCAGAAGATTTGAGGTAATTAAAAGGAAATGAAGCATGTATGCTTCACTGGATGAGTGAACTGAGAAAAAAAGTTGAGTACAAGAGGAATTGAATGTAGTGTGCTAGAGAGACAATTGTGCTGGTATGGTCATGTGATGCATAAAGAAAGCATGAGAAGTTGTCTAATAATTGAAATGGATGAACCTGTGGTAGACCTTGGAAGGCATGGAATGATGTTGTAAGGTATGATATCAGGAAATTGAACCTCATGAAGGAGGTGACACAGGATTGAGCTGACTGCTGACTGGCAATATGCCATAATACAAAAGACCAGTCCACCAGTACAAGTACTGTAACACTAAAAATAAACATTAAGAGACTGGATACTACAGTGTTTGGTTATTGAATGGTGACAATCGAGGGTTTGACAAACTTTCTAGTGCTGTTGCCATGATAAAATGCATCCAGTCCACTCTATAAAATGGTAGGGCTAGTGCCATAAAAACACACCATGTACACTCTGTAAGGTAGTTGACTTTAGGAAAGATATGCAGTTGTAGAAACCATGCGAAATATGGAATGTATGAGCAGGATGAGTCACTCTTCCCAGTCTAGTCACAGACAGTGACAACTTGTCTAACCCATGCCAACATGGAAAGCAAGACATGCAATGATTATGATGATGATGAATTATGTCATTACACTTGTGTGTATATATGAGTGTGGTTGCTATATGTGTGTATGTGAATGTCGTTGTCATCTATGTGGATGGTACCTGTGTGTATGTACGAATGTAGTTGTCACCTGTATATCTACCCATTTCTCTCTCTTTCTCTCTCTCTCTCTCTCTCTCTCTATATATATATATATATATATATATATATATATATATATACTCACTAAATCAATAATATCATGGTTTATTTCTCTCTTTCAAATGTAAAACAGTGGATTAATTAAGCACTGAATCTTGTCTTTTTTGTTTTCATTGTTCAACACAGACAACACTTTATGTATGTAGGTGTTTATGTGTGAATGTGGTTATACTTCAGTATGTGGGTGTGTAAACATGGTTATGTTTGTATGCTGAAGGTTGTATGTGTCCATTCATGTTTTCTCTGATGTGTGTGTGTATTATCTTTATTGTATGCATGTGTATGTAGGTTGGGTGTATAGGGAGGGCTGTGTAGTTGTATGTGTCCTTTCATGATTTTTTTAATTTGTGTATGTGTGTAATTGGTCATATTATATATATATATATATTCAAGGCGGTGGATTGGCAGTATCGGTAGAGGGTCGGACGCCATGCTTTCCAGCATAGTTACGTCCCTTTATGATCTGAGTTCAAATCCCACCGAGGTTGACTTTGCCTTTCATCCTTACGGGGTCGATAAAATAAAGTACTAGTAATGCACTGGGTAATTGCTGGCCTTGTGCCTAAAGTAGAAACAATTATATATATATATATATTCAAAAGTAAGTTTTTTTCTTTAAATATATCCTACACAGGTAAAAATATAGGAAGAAGAGGTTTAAAATGCAATTGGAGTCTTTAGGAAGGTTTATTTCCAACAACTTATAACTTTACTGGTTTCACAAGTTTCATGATTTTCAAAAGTTAACAGAGATGGAGAGATACATGATACGACATAACAACACATCTCTCCATCTCTGCTAACTTTTGAAAACATGAAACTTGTGAAATCGGTAAAGTTGTAAGTTATTGAAAATATAACTTCTTAAAAACTCCACTTGCTTTTTCAATTTCTTTTTTTTTTTTTGAATGAAACAGTTCTAGTCCTGTAGAAGCCATTTCTATATTAAACACTCTAATGTATTGAGGACCTTAGTTACTGTGGTTACCCACAATTGAACCTAGGACATATATATATATATATAATCTTGGGTCCACATAATGGGGGGGGGGGGACATTTGCTTAAATTCTTATAAGCGGTGGGGTGGGATCAGCAATTGTATAGTGTACGTTCGTAAATATGGGATTTCTTGTAATGTTCTTTTTTTTTCACATATAATGTTTTTTAATTTAAAATAAAATTATTATTAGATTCTCCAGCTGCTGTATCAATATGAATCACTTACAACAAAATTTCGTCAAAGATAGATTAGCAAAATTTAATAAGCTTAGAATAAAAGCAGGTGGGGTTCTGAAAAATTAATAAGCAGGTGCGATTATTCAAGACCTGAGAGTATATATATTAATATATATATGTGTGTGTGTGTGTATATATATATAATATCAAAAAACAAAAAGCAGTAGAAAATGCTAAAGGGATTTTCTCTCAGAATAACAGCAAAACATTTATTTACAAAATAGAAATTTCCGCATTATTTGCATTATACACTTCCGTTGTATGAAGAAGCCTATAAGCTGAAACTGTTACAAATGCAAAAATTCCTATTTTGTAAATAAATGTTTTGCTGTTATTCTGAGGGAAAATCCCTTTAGCATTTTCTACTGTTTTTTTCTTTTTTAATATTATATATATCAACTCGTGTGTCACTTCTCTCTCTCTCTCTCTCTCTCTCTATATATATATATATATATATATATATATATCATTATTATCATCATCATCATCATCATCATTTAACATCTATCTTCCACACTAGCATAGGTTTAGATGGGAATTGTCCCACTTGAGGCAAGATTGGTTGTCTTGCTCGTATGGGACTGTCTGGCAGGTTTTCTACGACTGGATGCCCTTCCTAACACCAACCACGTTTACAGTGCGGACTGGGAGGTTTTTACCGTGTCACCTACACGGCCATATTACACCGTGGACTATGTGTTTTTTTTGTCGTGACACCTACACGACCTCATTTATTTAGGACTGGATGTTGTGGTACCAACCTAACTTTACAGAGAAAGGGTGGGGTAGGGGTAGTGGGATGGGGGTGTAATTTTGGTTAGGAGGTGCCTACTGACTGTAGGTTTTCGTTTTGTACTTAGTCAAGACGGGTCTTCTGTATTACTGCATAGCGCCAAAGATCTCGGTCCAGTGACATTGTCTTGGAGAGGTGTAAGTGTGTAAGGTCAGAATTTATCAAATCGTCCCAGGTTTTTCTGGGTCTGCCTACTCCGTAGCTTCCATCTATTTTGATCGCCCTGCACTTTTTTATACAGCTGTCGTCTTTCATGCGCATCACGTGACCATACCAACGTAGTCTTCTCTCGAGTAAACATCATCTGATCCCTCTTATTCCTAATTTCTCACTTAGTTCATTTATGCTTTGCTGTTCACGTATATTACTATTACACATCCAACGGAGCATGATGATATATATATATATATATCATCATCACCGTTTTATGTTCGTTCTTCCATGCTAGCATGGGTTATATATATAAGTATATCCCAGGTTCAATCTGGGGTAACCACAGTAAGGAAGGTACTCAATACAAAGCAGAGTATAAATATTTAATATAGAACAGGACTAGAACTGTTTCATTCAGGTGAAATCATGGGCTCCCTGATGATTTCTCCCAAATGAAACAGTTCTAGTCCTGTAGAAGCCTGTTCTATATTAAATATATATATATATATATATATATATATATACACACACACATATATATACAATATACACACACACACACATATATATACATATATGTGTTAAACTTTAAGAGAGTCATACTACCAATAAAATCACACACACACCTCTTGATGTAACTTCAGTTTTATTATTAGTCAGCTAACAAATCCATTCCTTGGTTAGTTTAGTAACTGCATGGTTATTTTATGACCTTCTCAACTATTTTCATCCTCAGTGTCTCCTTTTCATTTTGATTTTATTCTGGTTACTCCATCTTGTCTTTCTGTGGTGTGTATGTGTGCGGTATGTTTGTGTATGTGGTATGCATATGTGTGTGTGTGCATGTGTGTGATTGCTTGTGTGTGTGTGTCTTTATATATGGTTATTCCCAAAAGTTTCTCTGTTGCTGAATTGTCGTGTTGAGAAATGTAATGTATTTTCACTTCATTTTCTTGTCTCTCCAACATTCTTGGTCTATTTACCTATCAGTATTTATATTAAACTTCTCGTTTAACTTCTCATAATTATGGTCAAATCTATAGGACCTTTAGAAAAATTAATCTGCTCGTTAACTTTCCCATTTCCCCACACACCACCATTCCCCCCACCCCACCACACCCCACGCCACCATTAATATTTGGTCCAATCATAATTCAGCAGCTTATAATATGTTTCTCTTACCAATCTCTTTCACAAAACCACCGTCTCGGCTATTACTCCTTAAGTTTAGACCGGGTTGCTTTTCGATATGTTAGATGGACTACAGGATTTGGAGAGTCTGAAGAATGTGAACACTCAATGTCAATATCAAAGATAAAGATAAATTCAGCTCCTGTGGCCAGACAAGAATGCAAGGACTCCTCTTTATTTCACACACGGATGGCTAACATAACCCCATCTCTCTCACCCCTCCCTGCGCCTCCAACCCATCCCTTCCACCCACCAAACGAAATCCAAAACTTCAGAGTTGGTACCATGAATGTAGGCATCTTAAAAGGTCGCTCAAATGAGGTTGTAGAGATGCTTGAACATAAGGAAGTTGATGTTTGTTGTGTTCAAGAGACTAGGTGGAGGGGTGGGTCTGCTAGATTCAATGTGGGTAAAAAAACGATGTTATAAACTTTTCTGGGTGGGAAATGACAATGGGCTGAGTGGAGTAGGAATTATGTTAGCAGAAAAATGGGTAGATAAGGTAATTGCCGTAAATAGAGTGAACGACAGAATAATTAAAATAAGACTAGTCCTAAACAGAACTACTGTGACAATAATATCCGCTTATGCACTCCAATCTGGACTACCTGGCGTTATAAAAGACAGATTCTATGAGTCGCTAATGCTCGCTACCTCCCAAATAACCGACAGTGACTACATAATTATTGCTGGCGACCTAAATGGACAACATTGTGACGGCTATGGCGAAATCCATGGAGGCTATGGGTTTGGTACTAGAAATGAAGAAGGCTTCAGAATCCTGGAATTCTGTAACTCTAATAGCCTAACTATCTGTAACACAAACTTCAAAAAACGGGACAATCACTTGATCAGAACAGGGGAACACAATAGTCAGATAGATTATATCGTACCAGAAGACATGATAGAGTGTCTGTCGTAAAGACTAAATCCCTCCCCCATGAAGAATGCACCTCCCAACATAGCCTCATAGTTAGTGACCTCATAGTCACGACTAGACGTACTCAACAACAGAGGAGGACTACCCTGAGGAGAAGAATATGGAAGTTAAAGGACCCCATAACCAGTAATAAATTTAAAATCAAACTTGATGCTTTTGACAGTAAGGAAGAGCAATTAGAGACGTACAATATAGAGGAACAGTGGGAATTCCTGAAAGTTAACCTGCTGAAGACAACAGACAAAATCTGTGGCTGGAGCAGACCTATAGGCAGGAGGAGAGTAACTTGGTGGTGGAACAGTAAGGTGGAGGAGTCAATCAAGGCCAAAAATCAGGCTTGGAAAGTATGGCGGGATGGGGAAAGTAGAGAACACTATCAAGTGGCCAGGAGAGAAGCTAGGAGACAAGTGTACTTTGCAAGAAGGGAAGCAGAGGAAAAAAGTTCAAGCATGTTCTACAACGCGAGGACCAAAAACATGCGGTGTTCAGGATTGCAAGACAATGTGTCAAGGAAAACCATGATATTGTCGGGGAGAAGTGTGTCCGTAATGATGATGGTGTACTTGCGCTCACTGATACTGATAAGAAGATAGCCTGGAAGTGTCACTACGAGAGACTATTAAATGAGGAGAATAAATGGGAAAAAGATAGTCTGCCCCAAATCGATCCAATAGAAGGACCAGCAGTGCAAGTTAAAGGTAGTATAATAAGTAAGGCAATCAAAGATATGAAGACAGGCAAGGCAGCTGGGCCTTCAGAGATTCTGAAATGCTGAAAGCATCTGGAATGGTTGGACACACTATGGTCACCCGGATAGTAAACCAAGTCATACAGAATGAGGTCATACCAAATGACTGGCGTAGCAGCATCATCATTAACTGCTACAAGGGTAAAGGAGATGCCCTAGATAGGGGAAACTATAGAGGCATTAAATTGGTTGACCAGGTCATGAAGGTCACAGAAAGAGTTATAACGCAGTTAATCAGAGAGCGAATTGATCTAGATGAAACCTCTTAACCAAATATACACCCCACCCACTACCCCTACTCCACCTCCAACTCCCACCAACACCATGTAAAGTTATGTTGGTACCACAACATCCAGTCCAAAATAACTGAGGTCGTGTAGGTGTCACAACAAAAAAAAATACACAGTCCATGCTGTAATGTGGCCATGTAAGTAACATGGTAAAAACCTCCCAGTCCACACTGTAAACGTGGTTGGTGTTAGGAAGGGCATCCAGTCGTAGAAAACCTGCCAGACAGTCCTATATGAGCGAGACATGGTTACCCGACCAATCTTGCCTCAAGTAGGACAATTCCCGTCTAAACCCATGCTAGCGTGGAAGATAGATGTTAAACGGTGATGATGATGATGATGATGCTGATACTCTGGTAACCTCCCATCAGCCTTTGTATGTCGTTTCTTATCTTTATGTATGTGTGTCCATTCCTATGTGCCTAAACATTGTTGTTGGTTCAAGCCCTGTCTGTAGGTATTATTTCTACCTTGATGTTTTCCAGTGAGCCATCATACTCTATTTTAGCATATTACACCAACGAGTGTTTCTTGTCTTTGAATATCTATCAGTGCTCCTTCATCCTTTCTCCTGCACTACAGGGCTGTTTCTTCTACATACATCATAGTCGTGTTCATACAATGTCCCTTTGTATGCCTAATGTTATACTCATCATCATCATCATCATCATTGAATATCTTCTTTCCCTGCAAGCAAGAGTTGGCCAGGTCTTCACAGACATAGTCAGTACTGAAGCAGTGTTACTGATCTCCCAGACAGGCCGGGTGGGGTCCATATCTTGCTTACATACGGTCCCACGTTCTACCAAGTGCATTTTACCATCACGTTAGCATTAGAGAGGTTATCATGTTTTTGAGACAGAGGAATCCTCCCAACTCTTTGTTTGGCAGCTTTCTATGGCTGAATGCCCTTCATATCACCAACACTAGGAAAGTTGTCAATTCCTTGACACAGCTAAAGAGTCCTCCCAGCCCTTTGTTTGGCAATCTTTTTACGGCTGAATGCCCTTCCTATCACCAACCACTTTACAACATTTTTACTTTTACAATTATCTGTGGGTTTATCTTTCATACTACGCAATTTTAGTCAGTATGGGAGAATGGGGGGGGGGTCTTAAATGGGTAGTTCTGCTGATTAGGGATTTGATTGAGACACCTGGTTTCTATACTACCTTAATTGTAAGTTTTAGTTTATCTAAAGCACTTTTAAATTTATAAGCTAGTAAGTAATGCTTCTCCTCGACAGAAAGCTAAACTGCATATAGTGAATGAAGTGTTATATGTGTATCTTTAATTCCTTAGCAGTGCACATACAGGACACATTCTTCACTAAGCCCACTATCAAGATGTTCATTTTTATGCTATCTGAAACTGCTGAACTTCAGTGGATGAGGTACTTCAATGATACGTGTTTAGCATAATATGAATGGAGGATTTGTACTTTGTTGTTCATAGTTTCTAGCTAGAGTTTTATGTCTAAGACAAATAGTCTATGGTCAGGATGTTTGGTTGGGCAGTCTGTAGTTACTTTAATATTCTGGTTAGTGGAATTGGGTATTTGCTGGATGTTCTACATGGTGCTCCTTCCTAATTCAGAAGAAATATCTGGCCTCAATTTACTGCTGAAATACATAACATTTATGTAAGAATATATACGTATGTATATATAGTCCACACTGTAAAGTGGTCGTATAGGAGACATGGTAAAAGGGCTCCCAGTCCACACTGTAAATGTGGTTGGTGTTAGGAAGGGCATCCAGCCGTAGAAAACCTGCCAGGGACAGTTCTGTACAAGCGAGACACGGACTCCCGACCAATCCCACCTCAAGTGGAACAAAACCATCCAACCCATGTTAGCGTGGACGATAGACATTAAATGATGATGATGATATATATATATATATATATATAACGAAGGAAGTGTGATAAGAAACCAGAGTACTCAATACTTAGGGTAGTAGAGTGGGTAATAGGAAAACGAGCTCTGCCGTTGGGATCTTGAACATTTTCCTATATATATATATCCACCCTTGCAAGCAGGGAAAAGCGGACATAAAATAATGATGATGATACATATATCTTATTAAAAAACTACCCGAGATATTAGAGTTGCAATATATTGTCAAAGATTTGTCAACTATAACAACTATAAACAAGATGTTTCAATACATTGAGGCTATGAAAAGATTAACAGAAAACTTTGGCTGCTTTATAGCTACCTTTGTTTTTCACCTTTTTTAAAATCTAATTTAATCTTCTTTTGCCTCTTGTCCTCTTTTTTCTTTTCTTTTTTCTCTCTCTCTTGTTTTTGTTTCTTAACTGTAAGAGTTACTAGATACCTCTCTAATCTGTCATGGCTTACTAACTTTATGCAGATGTTTGAATAAATAAATAAGTGTAGATATCCATATATGCATGTATGTGTATGTGTGTGTGTGTGTGTGTGTGTGTGTGTGTTTGTTTATGTCTATATACAATTAGGAAGTGGTCATGAAATAGTTTTGTTGTGGTTGCTGTTGTTACTGTGTTTCTATAGTAACAGTAACCCCTTTCTCTCTGTCTCACACACTCACTCTCTGTCTCACTCACTCTTCCACATACAATCACGCCCTCTCTCTCTCTATTTCTGTTGATATTTCTCTTTTCTTTACTCTCAATATAGTTTTCTTAATCTAAGTGATCAATATGTATTGATAAAAATCAATACATATTCAATGATGATGTTGGTGTGGTGGATGTGGATGGTGAAGGGTGTGTCATATTATATAACCTGCCTCCCCATATGGTATTAAAGCCCTAGGGAGATGTTTATTGAATTGTATATGGTCTTTGTTTTGAGCAGGCTAAGTGACTTTGTTAGAACTTCAGTGTTATAATAGTGTCTGATTTAGGCACAAGACCAACAATTTTGTGGAAGGGGAAAGTCAATTAAATCAACTCCAGTATGTTACTGATATTAATAATAATAACAATAATATCCATCACAAAGGGTTCACATGAAGAAAACATTAAAGACAGCACGGAACAAAAAAAATTGATTTCCAATCTCAGTGAAGTCAACTTCATCCTTTCAAGGCTGATATAAAATACCTGTCATATGTGGTGGGTTGGAAGAATTGTTAGAACATCTGACTAGATACCTTGCAGTAGTTGTTCTTACTCTTTGTGTTATGAGTTCAAATATTAATACAGCCTACTTGGGTAATAGACTTAATTCCTTAGTCCATTCTGTTGCTGTCCAGTTTAACACCTCCAACTGGACCTTGGCTACCTTTAGCAGTGTCCACTCTGTTGCAAGCATTCAAACAGACTCCCTAGTTTTAGGATACTCCCCAAGTAGTGTTGGGGGCCCTAAAAAGTGTTGTGGGCACAGCCCTTCTCTCCTTGACTAAACAGTAACAAAATTCATTTCATAATTAAATAATGTGTGTGTGTGTGTGTATATATATTTATAGACACATGTATAGTGTGGGTTGACCAATGCCATGTGAGTGAAATTTGGTTGATAGAAACTGTGTGGAAGCCTATCAGATATATATGTATATGTCTGTGTATGTGTACATGTCTGCATTTATGTTTAGTGTTTGATTATGTCCTATAATTTACCAGACTTGAAAAGAAATAGTACTAGGGTCAATATAATTGACTAAATACTTTCAAGATACTGCCCTAGCATGGCCACACTCTAATATCTGAAAGTAGTAAAATAATAAAAGAATATACCATATTATATCGAATAAATACCTGTGTTGTATTTTCTTCTATTGCAGCCTGATTTTATCATTTGCCACTCCAAGAATCTAAGAGAAAAAAGTCTGCTGTAATTCCACAAAATGTCTCAAATACCAGCAATTAATAGTACTGCTGGAATGCATATTTACAATGGGAAACCCTCAAGGCCATATTTCAAAGACACAGATTCAAAGTATGTCCGACTTGCTAAAGAACGTGGAGTGAAAGGTTAGTTCAATCTTTCTTTCAACCAATTATTCTGATAAAGTCACACGTCTTCTCTTTTTCTGTGGTTCCAATAATGTACCCAAGTACATTTTTTAAAATAGCTACAGAGAGTAATCTCAGTAATGTAATAAAATAATGAACAGATACATATTTGTCACTAATCATTTCTTTTATATTTGATACATACACAAACAAACCACACATATATACACAATGTTAATACAACCAGATACACTTAGACACCATAATGAACAACATATAGACCATTCCACCACAAAAACTTAAAAACAACACATACACTCACATGTCCCCCTTTTTCTATATTTTATTTTCTAATCTCTGAACTATTATATTCTCCTGATGAAGGACTAACATCCGAAACATTTTTCTCTCTTTCACTAAAGCGTGACCCTAAAAAGACTAATTATTTTTGTACCTCTGTGTTTGTCACTTTTTATTTTATATATATATATATGCATATATATATCATCATTGTTTTTACGTCCACTTTTCCATGTTTGCATGGGTTGGATGGCTCCTTCTCAGCACGACATCTCAATCCTTTGTCATTGCCTCTGTGAGTTTCATTGATTTGAGGTCAGCTCTCACAACCTCTTCCCAGGCCTTTCTTGGTCTACCCCTACTGCAGCTTTCTTCCACTGGGATTTCCTGGCACTTCTTCACCCAGCGATCATTGTCCGTACATATCATATGTCCAAACCAACACAGTCTTCTCTCCCACACACCACCTCAGATTCATCTTAAACCCAGCTTCTCCTTCAACTCACCCAAGCTCTGCCTCTCTCTTACACACCTACGTTGCACATACAATGAAGTATGGCTGCTCATTTCTCTCCAGGCTACACATGTTCTCTGCAGTCACAGCCCATATTTCACTACCATGTAGCATCACACTTCACACACAGGTGTCATACAGCTGTCCTTTTATACGTCAGGAGAAACTTTTCATGGTCAACAGTGGGAGTAGCTCTCTAAACCTTTTCCATCCTATCTTTAATATAACTATTATGCTCTCAGAGCACGCCCCTCCATTGCTAATTACGCTGCCTAGATAGCAGAAGCTATCAACCACTTCTATGGGTCCTTCCTGTGACTAGAATAGGCTAAAATCACTGGCTATCTTCCCATCGCTTACTCCTGTGCATCTTCTACAAAGTCTTCCCTTCCTGTTAGTCTACCCATTATCCCACTACATCTCTTGTTTCCATAGTAGGAACTTATTTTCTAGATCTTTAACAGATTTAGCTATAAGGACCAGATCATCTGCATAGATAAGTTTCCATGGGCAGCCAGTTTTAATCTCCTCTGTTAGAGCCTGGAGGACTATAATGAATAGTGGTGGGCTAAGAACCAGACATTGAGGAACTCCTACTTGTACCTTGAATTCCTCACTAAACTTATTTCCTACTCTCAATTTGCTGACAGCTCCTCTGTACATGAATTCCACTGCTCCCATTCTTCTACAAATAATTTCCTTGATCGAGGTACTCTGTTAAAGGCTTTTTCTAGGTCAATTTCACCTGATTTACTTTTCATGGTACTAACATTGAGGGTAGCAGCCCTGAGTTTTGTACATTGCCAGTTGCGATTTCCTTGGTTAGAAGTTTTATATATCTGAAAGGGTTGGGTGATTGCTTGATGACGGTCAAAAGAGCTACTTCATTACTTATATAATTAGTAGTGGCACTAACATAGCATGTTTTATCATGGGGGTGTATGAGCAAGACATGGTCACCTGACCTGGCATTGCTCACAACAGGATAACTCATCTAACCTATGCTAGCATAGAGGAATGGACGTAAAACGGTGATGATGATGTTGATAATATGATATGATATTATATGCTTATGTATAATAAGCATACAAGAGTCTCGCTATGAATTTTAAAGATGTGATCATGTCACAGCTATCTCGTGAAACATCAGTTATGGATACAATAAATTCTACTTCATCATCATCATCATCACCGTTTAACGTCCATTTTTCCATGCTAGCATGGGTTAGATGAGTTAATGCATGTCAGATCAGATGACTATGTCTTGCGCATACAGAACTGTTTCTGGCTTGGTTTCTATGGCTGGGTACCCTTCCTAATGCCAACCACATTTACAGTGTGGACTGGGTGCTTTTTGTTGTGAGACCAAAACGACCGCTTTACAATGTGGGTTGGGCGCTTTTTGTCATGACACCAATACGACCATTTTACTGAGTGGGCTGAGTGCTTTTTCTCCTGTCACCAACATGACTACTTTACTGTGTGGACTGGGAACTTTTTGTCATGTCACCAACATGACCACTTTACAGTGTGGACTGGGTGTTTTTTTTCCATGGCACCAACACAACCACTTTACAGTGTGGACTGGGGGCTTGGGTGGGGGAGGTTCTCAAGCTTGCAAATCCATGGTGCCATGATAAAAAGCATGTTGTCCACCCTGTCAGATGGTAATGATGATGTTATTATAAAATATAAATTATAAAAGGAGGGCATCCATCCTTAGAAGCCTTGTCAAACTGGAACATATGAGCAAGATATAGTTATCTGATCTGTCTGTCTAGTCTCAGGACATGACAGTGCATTGAATTAAAACAAGCATGGAAAATAGATGTAAAACAGTGTGATGATGATGATGATGATTGTCTAAGTTCTGATAATGTCACACACTGTCCTGGTTCTCAAATTTTTATAACGTTCTCTCTCTTGTGTTGTTGTAGTATATACACACGTACATACATATATACACAATGCACACACATACATACATATATACACACTGCACACACATACATACATATATACACACTGAACACACATATATACATACATACATATACATATGTACATGTATATTGCCATCAATATTTATATATATGTATGTATAAATATATGTATGAAGCCATTCTGAAGCAGATTCCTGAAAAATGTCTTAAACCATTAGATATACCACCACTTGTTATATCTGTTGTTGTAGTGTTAAAATAGTGTAGTTTAGTGTAGTTGTAGTGTTGTTGTAGTGTCATCATAGTGTTGTTGTAGTGCTGTTGTTGTAGTTGTCATCTTCATTGTTGTTGTTGTTGTTGATGTTCTTTTCAGATTTATTAAAACACGATGAGACCTCAGGTGCTGCAGGTGCCGTGCCTTATAACAGAGTAAATTGGTTTTACCTAGAGGATAATGCTGCAGAAGATGCCAGGAAGCAGAAGAATGTGTAAGTTGTTTAACCCTAGGTTGGCCTTGTCCATTGAGAAGACATATAACAGATCAGAGGGTGTATATGTAGACCTGTTATATATATATATATATATAAAACTGAAGATGTCTGTCTGTGTGTGTGTGTGTCTGTGAGTTTGAATCCCTAAAACTCGAGAAGTACCCAACCGATCTCTTTCAAACTTTACATGTGTATTACTTATGTTTCAGGCCCGCATTAGGTGAAAAACTGCGTTTTTTCAGCTTTTTAGGGCTTTTTTGAGGTGTTACATCAGACCGATTTCCTTGAAATTGTAACTATGTATTAGTCAGTCTCTTCTTCATACTGTGAGCAAAGAAAATACAACTTTTTTATGGCCTAGGGCCTGCATTAGGTGAAAAACTTCATTTTTTTCAGCTTTTTAGGGGTTTTTTCGGTTTATTTTCTTTACATATTGTCCAGGCATGCAGTTTTTCCACGATTAGGTCTGTTGGCGGCTTGTGTTCCAAAATACCTTATCCTGTGCAACGCCAGGTACCACTGCTAGTATATATATATATATATATATAACATATGCCAAAAACTCAATTCGGGAGAATATAAATCAAACCGACTAAAATAGGTTAGTCTAACTCATATAATCATCTCCCTACCATGGTTTCTAGAATAAAGAAACAATATTAATTATTTTAAATTAGTGGAACAACCAATGATGACTTACGCCCCCCCCCCCTTCCTCGTTGAGATTTTGGCATAAATATAATGTTAAATGACTTCTCTGAGTTTGATAATTTATCTGTATATCCATTCATTTAGATGTCTATGTATGAGAGATAAATAACTTTTAATTGATATATATATATATGTGTGTGTGTGTGTGTGGAGGCCATACATATATATTTAGTACTGATTACTATTAGATTGCTCCAACTTGTCTGGTCTTAGACTATGATGACCTGTCCAACCCATGCCAGCATGGAAAGTAGCCATAAAATGATGGTGGTGGTGGTGGTGGTGGTGTGGTAATGATGATGAAGAGGAAAAGGAGAAAGATAAATGTTATGTAGTCTCTATGATCTGTCTGTCATCTCTAATTTTCCATGTGCTGTGATCTCTCGAAGAAACTGGTCATTTGGTGCCCCAGATTATATGTGTAACGTCTCCTCAGCTACCAAGTCAGGTTCCGATGAAATAAACGAAGATGACTTTGAGAGTTCAAACCCTAGGGAGACTGCCATTGACCCTGCAAACATCAAATCAGCAGGACTGAATAAGAAATATGAACATTTTGATCACCCATTCATCCACAATTATGAAACTTCCAGTGAACACAAGGACAAAGACGAATATGATGAAGTGGACACAGGAGATGATCAGTTCACAGAGAGGAACATTGTGAACAATATAGTGACATCGGAACCATTGCCTGTGACCAAACAGATTGTAAAAGCCATAGCACATCCACAGCAATGGAAGAATCCAATCACACAGACTGAAATAAGGTATGTACTCACCACTGTACCTACATATAGTTAACCCTGTGTACCTACTGTCTCTGCTTGTCAACCCTGTGTGCCTACTGTAACCATGTGTGTCCACTGTCAACCCTGTGTATCCACTGTCAACCCTGTGTACCCACTGTCTCCTCATGTCGACCCTGTGTACCCACTATCTCCTCATGTCGACCCTGTGTACCCACTATCTCCTCATATAGACCCTGTGTACCCACTGTCTCCTCATGTCGACCTTGTGTACCCACTATCTCTTCATGTCGACCCTGTGTACCCACTATCTCCTCCTGTCAACCCTGTGTACCCACTATCTCCTCATATCGACCCTGTGTACCCACTATCTCCTCATATTGACCCTGTGTACCCATTATCTCTTCATGTCGACCCTGTGTACCCACTATCTCCTTCTGTCAACCCTGTGTACCCACTATCTCCTCATATCGACCCTGTGTACCCACTATCTCCTCATATTGACCCTGTGTACCCACTGTCTCCTCATGTCGACCCTGTGTACCCACTCTCTCCTCATGTCAACCCTGTGTACCCACTATCTCTCTATGTTGTCCTTATTATCTTCACATAATTTAACACAATGTTTTATTCATCTGTAATCCTGTCCACATCTGTGTCCCATTGCCCATATATTTGATGATTATGAGAACTATCAAATATCCCAATCAATTGTAAGTTTTGTTTAACCCTTTCATTACTATATTTCTAATGAAGAACACTGACTATGGTTTTCAAATAATTTTGAACATAATCGAGAATTTGAAGGGATTCTCATCATTAAGTTAGTGTTTGGAACATAACTTAACAAAGGTTCTTATATAAAATTATGATGGGAAACAGCAGTTGGTAATAGGAAGGGCAACCAGCCGTAGATAACTTGCCAAAGTGTCAAGAGGACTCTTTAGTGGTGTCAAAGTCATCACAACTTCTTTAGTGTTGGAGTTATGATAAAATGCACTTTGTGCTCTCTGTAAAATGCAGGAACATATGTAAATGAGATGCTGACCACCTAAGAGATCAGTACCTCCAATTCCTATATATACTCAAACATAAGATGGTTTGAAAATAAGCTGTCTCCTTATTTTATGTCTGAGAAATGGATAAAAATCCAAACCCCATTTATAAGCTAAGGCAGCTAATCAACATATTGTTTGGATATGGTGTATAGAAGTTGACTGCTCCCAATTTACCATCAAATTTGTTGGTCACATATTCCTCAACTTATATTCAAGTATATATGGTAAATACTGAAGTTGTCTGTAACAACCTGTGCAACGGTTGCTAACAGGAAAAAAGGGTGTTAAATAGTGAGTTTTCTATCCTAGAACCAGAACTCATTTCAAGCAGTTTGCTATTTAACCCTTTAGCATTTACTATTGTATTTTCATGGTAAAGGCTTTGTTTTACATAATTATCTTGCATAATATCGAATCTATGAGATTTTGATGTTATTTATTTTGCAAACAATACTTGTCAATATGAGTGGCCAGTTACAACTGGTTTCAAAGAGGTTAGAGAATTCTGGCTGGATGTGGCCGGTTTAAATGCTAAAGGGTTAAAGGGTTAATGTAGACATGTGAAATAGCTGTACAGACTGATCTAGAGAACCACAACTAATATATCTTTATTTTACTTTCAGCGGTGACTCCCCAATGAAAGGGACTGGGCGAAAATGTTGTCCAAGAGAAAATGCCTGTACCTCCATGTCAAAACTATTGTCATTTGGCTATGCACAAGATTGGTACGCTAACAAGAAGGACCCGTCAATAGAATCTGACTTCACCAGCTTGAAACCATAGAAGTTATATATATACATATATATATATATGTATGTGTGAATGTGTGTGTGCAAATATATGTGTGTATGTGAGTATATGTATGTATGTATATATGTATATATATATACACATATATATATATATCAGTATATAGAGAGAAGTACACATAGAGATATGTGTTCATATATATATATATGTGTGTATGTATGTATGTATATATGTGCATGTCTGTATGTACCTGTATATGTAAATTGATAAATAAATGATTCATTAAATACTATCTTGGAGAAATTCATACATTTTACAACACTCATTGCATAATTTAAATGGCATGATTACATCATATAATATGCTATATATCATATGTAATATAACATATATCACATATGTTACACAATATCCATGATCAAATATGTAGCATACCTGTATGTGTGTTTGTGTATATATATAAATATATATACACATACACACAGAGACGAATGACTAAATTCGTTGGCATCAGGAAGAACATCTGATGGTAAAACATTGCTTCAAAACATTCCATCCAACCCATGCCAGCATGGAAAATTGGACATAAAATGATGATGATGATAATTATATATATAATCACATATCACTTTCACCTTTGAAGACGAGACTGTTTATATTAAATGAAACCATTGGTAATGCACAAATAACTCAAACTGTTAATACTTATATTATGTGTTGATTGCTCTTTTCATTCATTCTTACCCTTGCACAATCTGTGGACTTGCTTGCAAATCCTTGGCAGGACTAAAATGTCATACCTGACATAAACATCCAAATGAACTGAATCGGTTGTTTGAATCCTAATATGTCGAAATCGACAGGAAAGTCCCCCGTATATATATATATATATGATGATGATGATGATGATGATGATGATGATATATATATATATATATATATATATATATAATGTTAAACAGTGAAAGGATAAGAATAGGTAGTTAATTAATCCATTAGTAGCAACAGATTAAAATCATCAACTTCATCCTAATAAATATACTCAAATACTTGTATTGAGTACTTTATTTCCTCTTTGTATATCCAAACATATATATGTAAGTGTGGAAAAACAGATATAAAAGCGATGATGATAATATATATATATATACAGGGTATCCCCCAAAAATGTATATACTCTTTGATTACTTGTTTAGGCAATATTTATTAG
The DNA here is from genome assembly GCA_964016885.1 of Eledone cirrhosa. Lineage (NCBI taxonomy): Eukaryota > Metazoa > Mollusca > Cephalopoda > Octopoda > Eledonidae > Eledone > Eledone cirrhosa. The sequence continues at coordinate 28,883,113 of OZ024745.1, read as the reverse complement.
AATGCTGTTGAAGTGTGTATACATTTTTGGGGACATTTGTATTTATATGTTTGTGTTATAGTATGTTTACTAACTGGTAGTTGGGGCTGTGATTGCATCACTCCAATCAGCAAACCATGGATTAATTAGGGAAAATGCACTCAATATCTTATGCATCCTTCTAATTCTGGTGTGGTATTACATGGCCAGTACAGGATGGAGTATACATACAATAATAATAAAATACAAAGGCTAGGTTTCCATAATTCCTTTTATTATATAACTAGCAGTAAAGCCCGGCGTTGCTCGGGGTCGCTCAGTAGCTGTGTTAAAGTTACAATGTTAAGTTTCTTTTTTGGCTTAAAAACTGTAATGTCTACTGTGCAGACTTGCATGTGGTGTTTTTGATTAATATTCCCTCAACCAACAATATGCCTTATGAAGTTAAGAAAACATAACGATAACCCGAATGTTATAACAAAAGAGGATGCTGGGGATAGAAACTGCACTGGTTATTTATTAACAAAGATCGAAAATGTAAACACTGCAACGCAGAGAAAAACATTAGCGTAACCAAATTATCAGTTATGTCTGTCTGCACGCCTATATCACCTCTCTGCACGACTGTCTGTCTGCACGCCTGAAATATTTGCTTGTTTTACGTAGTCTTTAAATAGACTTGTTTTCAAGTAAAAATATTGTTTTAAAATGCTTTTAAATGGAAATGAAGCAAAACGGAAGCTTAGTGTTCGAACGTATTGTGTTAATGTCATTTTAAACGCTGAGAAAGCCAGCGTAATTTTTTACGTAAGACGCTCAATGTAAACAGAACAAAGGGAAATAACTGATAACTTACGCTCAAAAATCGATACATTATATTCGATTTCGTCACATAGGGTGGGTCAATTTGAAATTTTTTTATTTCCGATGTCTTCGCTAGGGCTCAATGTACAAGGATAGCAATTTCGGTGCAATTCCGTGAGAGATTCTAAGAGGAGATGTGTGCCAAAAATCGATAGACAGACAGACAACCACAGTTTTATATATAGAGATTAGGTATAATACACATTTCTGTGGTGCCATTGATACTTCAACATGTTCTAACACAATTACTAACACATCTTCAGAGAGCCTTTTAAGTAATACCTTTATTATGTAATCCATTTCTAAGGCAATGCAACCTATTGATAGGGACGTAACCATGGCACCAGAGAAATGCGTATTATGGATAATTACCCAATAAAAAGAATTATAAAGTCTAGCTTTTGTAATTTATTATTACTATACACACACACACACACATATACATATGTGTATATATATGTGTGTGTGTGTGTCTATGTACATATATACATATATAGTAAAGTTTCAAACAGAGAAAAAATAAAGAAAACAAAATACATGTATCACAGATACACACTATCACAAATGTATCATCTCTCTCTCTCTCGCTCTCTCTCTCCTTTCTTTCCCCTTCTCCCCGTCTTTCTTTCTCTGTTTCCCTCTCTATTTTTGTCACTTCCTTCCTTCCTTCCTTCCTCCCTCCCTCCCTCTTCCTCTCTCTCTCTCTGTCTCATTCTACACACACACACACACACACACACACACACATGCATCCAGAGACAAACACAACAACAAATACCTGTTGAAACCAATCCAAGTAGAAAATTGTATATTATCAGCCAGGTAAGTAACGGATTACACATTGTATAAGATATTGATAATGCTAGTGGCAATGTGTGTGGAGGGAGGGGAGGTTGTTGTTGTTGTTGTCGTTGTGGTCATGGTGTTGGTTATTGTTATGGTTGTGGTGGTGGTGCTGATGGTAATGGTCCTGGTAGTTATTGTTGAAGTCAATTGTCAACTCTAATCCATTTATACATGTTAATCTGTGATTGAGAGGATGGTGATGGTGGTGGTGGTGGTGGTGGTGGTGGTAGCGTTGTTGGTGGATTAAGAGCAACAACAGGAGTGAGAGGGGCTTATGCCAATGGTGGTGGTGTCAGTGACTGCGGTGGGGGATGTGATTTATTGCAATATTTACTGAAAATGTTAAACTTATTAACATGTTAATCCTGTCTTAACTGAAGTTTATATACACACACATATGTTGATGTTGTGGTGGTGGTGGTGGTAGCTTGGTAGTAGTTGCAGCAGTGACGGTGGAGGGAAGTGGGGGGGGCACAACAAAAAAGAAAGTACCCAGTAATGTGGTTGCCATTAGGAAGGGCATCGAGCCATAGAAACGAAGCCCCAAAACAGACTCATATGAGCAAGACATGGTCACCTGACCTGAATCAGACAACCCCCCACCCCCCATCTCCCCACCTTAATTACCAACTTACCTGAGTCAGACAACCTGTACCTCCACTCCCCATCTCCCCATCTCAACTACCAACTTATCTTAGTCTACCTCTACTAACATACCTGAATTAGCATCTGCTCCCAACTTTATTGATTCACCTGACTTATTAAAATATTTGTATTTCAGTTATAATCTTCTTACCTGAAATCTCATTATTACATCAATGCTAACACCTGATTTCTGGAGATGTAGTCTTTCATCACAGTCTTATGTCAGGTGTTGTCTGACCCATGCCAGCAGGGACAATGGATGTAAAATGGTGATGATGATGATGATTATATGTGCGTCTAATGATAGCATTTCTGCCAGGCAAGCATGATGTTCTTGATTCGGCTCCTACAGGTGTTGATGTGTGTGTGTGTGTGTGTGTGTCCGTTGTATAATATATATATATATATAATATAATTGTTTCTACTTTTGGCACAAGGCCAGCAAATTATCCACTGCATTACTGGTACTTTATTTTATCGACCCCGTAAGGATGAAAGGCAAAGTTAACCTCGGCGGGATTTGAACTCAGAAGGGCGAGGGCCGTAACTCTATGCGTCAAAGCATGGCGTTCGACCCGTTACCGATACTACCAATCTACCATAATATATTATATATATATATATAACGAAGGAAGTGTGGTAAGGAACCAGGTGGACCATAACGCACCAGAGTACTCAATACTTAGGGTAGTAGAGTGGGTAATAAGAAAATGTTTAACCCCGACGGCAGAGCTCGTTTCAAACAAACTTTTTGGTACTATTAGTTTCAGCAGCCCTTCTCCGGAGATAGTTTTTCCCTTCTTCTGTTAATGTTTATTAGTCATTAAATAATAATTTAACAAATTACGAAATGTTATCAACTTTATTATTTATATATCTTAACTAAAGCTATAAGACAATATATAAATGAATAAAACCTTTTACACATACATACACTCACACATGCATACAAACACTCACACATACAGACAGACACTCACACATACATACATACACTCATACATACATACAGACACTCACACATACAGACAGACACACATACAGACAGACACTCACACATACAGACAGACACTCACACATACATACAGACAGACACTTACACATACAGACAGACACTCACACATACAGACAGACACTCACACATACATTTACGGTTATTAATCAGATAAAAAGACCAATGCTAGTATTGGTCAGACAAAGTATTCACAGATAACAGTGAGAAATTAGATCAACCCGATAGTGGAATAGTCATATCAAATACCTCACATGTCTTCTTAAGTCATCCCTCTTTTGAAGGTGAAACATTCATTTTGTTTTTTCTAATGGTTAGACTTTATGCGGCTCGCCACACCTGTATACTCGTAGATTTCTCCGCTTACTAGAACAGTTGTGCCAACCCATTGTCGAATTAATCATCGATCATCTGCGATGCCACATGTGTTCGCAACGCTGAGGTCATCTAATTAAACTGATTATCGTCACATGAGCTACTACTTACTATGATATCGATACGTGGCTCTTCACGCAGATCGGTCTTCAAACTGAGAGAGAATAAATGCTTAGCTTGACTGAGCATATATTGCGTGTCATCAATTTGCTGTGTGGCATGTTGAATAGACACTGGGACACACGGGGACACCACAAAAGCCCATCTAGTGAAATCTACTACAGCTCTGCACACTCTTAAATTAACATATATATATTTGCACATCCATATATAACGGCGGCGAAGATTCGAAACCGAATCTGAGCTTTCCCGCCTCTGGGACAAGCCGTGGTAACTTGTTTACGCCTAAAAGACTAACCCCTTGGGAGAGGCTAAACACAGGTCAGAGGTGTTTACGCCTGACAGAAAATAGGTCAGAGGATATATCCATCTTTCTGACTTGTTTACGCTTGGGAGACTAACCAAAGTTCAGAGGATATATCTATCCTTCTAACTTCAACTCTTATAAATACAGGGGTTGTTCACGCCCCGACAGAAAAGAAGTGATATACAGACAAGACAAGTCGCATTTACAAGCTCTCGTCACGAAAAACCAGTCTGCCACTTATTCTCACCTTCCTGGCTGATCGCTGACTCCTGCAATACAAATAAGTAAATATACTGATACGCACACACGCATTCATAGTGAGTTCAGTCGTTTTACACGCACCACCATTTCTGTTTACACATATTGTACCTTTCTGATGCAGTACAAATTATATTATAATCGTATTCTGTGATACTTGAATTTACGTGGTTCGAAGAGCCACCAAATTATTGTATGAATATTTTGTGTTATTGATTTTATCATTCAATATTCAAATTGAATATTTTATTATAATAAAATAAACTTTGTAACAACACAATCCTGGTATTTTTCTTTACATCGAAACCACCATACCAACAGTTACATCCATCCACTTATCGTTACAACCACACACATAATATTCCGTTACACATATGTACACACTGTTGGATAGCCGTTGACTCTCATGAGTTCATCCACCCTTTGTCAGGTTTTGTTTTTCATCCTACAGGGTGTTCCAAATCACTTTCCTCACCAAGCAAATTTGGTGGGATTGCTGGTTTAGTCACCGACGAACCTATACATATACGGATTAACGCGCAACTGGTTGAGTATTCCACAGACATGTGAACCTTAAACATAATTTCAGGCCGAATCAGCATGACACAATATGACAAGACTGGAACTTTCTATTACAACAACCGTACCCTTAATGTAGTTCTCAGGGAGATTCAATGTGACACAGTGTGTGGCAAGGCTGGCCCTTTGAATTAGATACAATTCATCTGCTGGGCTTATATGCAATTTCTCTCTACCCAGTTTCACTCACAATAGGGAGAAATAGAGAGAGAGACGAGTGTAAGAAACTAAGAGAGAATAAGAAGATAAAAGAGAAAGATTAAAATAATAAAGTAATAATGGTGACCTGGCGATGATGACGGAGAGATTGCGCCTCATTGAAACGCACCGACCGCTTTTCTGAGGAACTGTTTCTTCCTCCCCTATTCCTCTTCACGCTGTGCGGTACACCTTGTCACTCTCACACGGATCGCCTCATCAAACTTGACGCCACCATCCGACGATGTGCTGAACTTAACTACAATGTTAGTTTCGACATCACTAGCTGGAAACAGACGCGACTCGCCGTGAAATTCGGTGGACTCGACCTCCGAGCTACCTCTGTACTTCTGATCTAGCACTGTCGGCCTACCTATCCTCAATCACCTCCAGCCTCGCCTTCATCAGCGACGTCCTCTGTAAGACAGCAGAACAATTGTAGACCGGGAACTGAAGTCACCTCTAGCCGATTGGATTGATGAAAGCCTCACCGTCACCCAGTATTCAGATGACCAACGCAACGGGAACGACATCAAGTGCAGGTCAACCTTCAGGCAGAGTCTCCCGTAGACCAATACTGGCTCGCCTGCCTCCGTTCTGCCTCGCAGTCAAACAGCGATGCATGGCTCAATTCAGTGCGTTTCTCATCAACCTCCCCCTTCTTGAGGATCAGTGCACTCGCATTGGCACTCCGTAATTGTGAGCCGCTCAATTGCCATTTTGGAGCGGATGTTGACGAGTTTGGTCTGCACCTGCTATCCTGCAGCCATAGCACTGGTCGGTTCCTTCGACACGCTACTTTGAACGATATAGTCCGAATGCAACTGGCATTTCGTCACAACTGGAGCCAGCTGGCCTCGACCGTGGTGATGGTAAGCGCCTAGACAAAATATCTCTCTTCCCATTCGGGGGAGGTAAATCCTTAAATTAGGACGTCACGTGCTGCGACTCCTTCTCCACCTCAAACCTTGTCGCTTCGACCGCAAAACCCAGGTATCGCCTCCTGCAATGCAAAAAGATAGAAAGATAACCAAATACCAGGGCTTGACCAATCGCTTTCTTTTCATGCCTGTCGCCGTCGAGACCTCAGGTGTCCTTGGTCTCCGAGTTGCAGTTTTCTTTCGCAAAATCAGAAAGACTGCAACTAGCCCGAGGAAGGAGTCTCGTGGGGTAGGGTGGCTGTTGCAGCTAGCATCGTTGGCCATTCTCCGCGGCAATATATTTGCCATTTTGCCCGCGGGGCGAAGCTGAAGCATGCCACTCGGGCTGGGGTGTGCAGAGTGTCGCTTCGTCCCCACTTTCCTTTTCTTGCGTTGCTTAATTAGACTGACAGTGTCGGTAAAGCGTCGGACAACATTCTTTGCATATAGTTACGACCCTTTACATTCTGAGTTCATATCCCACTGAGGTTAGTTTTGCCTTTCATCCTTACGGGGTCGATAAAATAAAGTACTTCTAATGCACTGAGGTCTATTTAATCAACTTTCCTCTTCCCTTCAAATTGCTGGCCTTGTGCCACATATAGAAACACTATTAAACTCGATATTTACGTAAATGAAATTTATCCTTTAAAAAGCAAATTAAGAGAGAGAGAGAGAGAGAGAGAGAGAGAGAGAGAGAGAGAGAGAGAGAGAGAGAGTTTAAGAAGCTAAAGTAGAGAAAGAGAGAAAGAGATAGGGAGAGAGAGGGAATATAAAGCTAAATTAAGAAAGAGGCGGATGTGAGAAAACTGATGAGCAAGAAGATAAAGAAAGAATAAGAAAAGAAAATAAGAGAGAAAGGGCGGATAAAAAGATAAAGTTGGAATAAGAGAGAAAGAGCGTAAGAAAATAAAGTAACAGGGAGGGGGTTAAAAACAAACTAGAGGTTTAGAAGATAAGAGAGAATGGGTGAGAAAGGATGTAAAAGTGAGAGAGTAAGAATATAAAGTAAGAGAGAGAGAGAGAGAGTGTGTATAAGAAGATAAATTAGGAGATGGTAAAAAGAGAAGTACGCGAGAGGATACAAAGCTTAGAGAGAAGGAGGGAAAGAAGGCAAGAAACTAAATATAAGAGAGAGAAAGACGATAAAGTAAAAAAGAGGTAGAGAAAGTGTTATAAGCTAAGAGAGATGTCTGTCCTGCCTCCAACGCTTCGTCGACCTAATCTTCGAGAAACTTGAATGCTTGGTTAATGTTAGACTCTCTCCAGAGTCCCACGATCAGGCTGCGTTACCCAAGCGATTTGGGTGTCTTAGTCTTCGTAAATGTTCCTCCCTCTCTCTCCCTTGCTTCCTTTCCTCCACTCAGGCTTGTTCCACCTTGGTGAGCAACGTCCTCTCCTCTCCAACATGGACTAGTTCCAACAGGGAGTTGGATGAAGCTTTCTAACAATCGGGTGAGATGGGCTTGTGTGTTCCTGAGAAGGTGGAGGACAGTCGAAGTCAGAGAGCTTGGGACAGCATAAGTTCGAAGGCCACCTTCGATTCCTTCTTCGTCTGGTCGGATCAGTTTGCAAGGTGCCGCTTACTATCTGTCAACGCCAACTACTCAACGTGGCCTACTCAGCTTGGACGAACTTCGTGTCTCCATCGCCTTCAGAGTGGGAGCTGACGTCTGTACGGGTTTGAGGTGTCGTTGTGGAAAACTCCTTGACTCCACGGTCTTTCTTGCCGCCTGAATGCCGGTCGCTTCGTGCATCACACGGAGCTAAACCTTATTCTCAAGGGATCTTTGGCTCGGGCGAACATCCCCTCAATCTTGGAACCATCCGGGTTGTCCAGGAGTGATGGGGAAATACCTGATGGCCTTACGCTGTGCCCCTGGTCGAGAGGCAGATGCCTTGTCTGGGACGTCACTGTTAGTGACTCTTTTGCTTCTTGCCACATCCTGGATGCTGCAGTTAGGGCGAGAGCCATAGCTTCCGCAGCCGAACGGAGCAAAATTCTAAAATACTGTGATCTATCAGCTAACTACATTATCCAGCCTGTGGTGTTCGGAGGAGTCGGGCTGCTGACTGCGAGATTTCTATCTTCACTGGCGGCTCGCCGAACAGCGGAAACAGGTGAATCCTGCAAGGGCGCTTGGTTGTTCCAACGCATCAGCCTGGCCATCACCCGAGGTAACGCTGCGAGCGTGCTGGCTTGCCTCAAAAATCATTAGAGTGGTTTCCCAGTGCTCCTCGCGATATTGCTATCTTTTGCTCTGGTAGTGGCTCGGTTGTCCACCCCTTCCTTTATATTATATTCGTTTGTGCTGTATCGTTATTGACAGTATCGGTAGAGCGTCAGACACCATGCTTTGCAGCATAGAGTTATGTCCCTTTATGTTCTGAGTTCAAATCCGCCGACGTTAACTTTGCCTATCATCCTTACGGGGGTCGATAAAATAAAGTGTCAGTAATGCACTGGGGTATTTGCTGGCCTTGTGCCAAAAGTAGAAACAATTATCATATTTCTATTCCTTTTTATTTATATTATCGGTAGAGTCGGACACCATGCTTTGAAGCATAGAGTTACGTCCCTTTATGATCTGAGTTCAAATCCCACCGAGGTTAACTTTGCCTTTCATCCTTACGGGGTCGATAAAATAAAGTACCAGTAATGCACTGAGTTATTGCTGGCCTTGTGCCAAAAGTAGAAACAATTCTTCTTATTTTTTTTTAAATACCGTTGTAGAAAATGTTAGAAGGTAGGAAAGAAAGAGAGGGGAAAAAGTGTTAAAATCTAAAGGAGAAAGAGAAAGGGTTAACAACTAAGAGAGGGAGAAAATGATAGAAGGTAACAGAGAGAGAGAAAAGTGGTAGAAGCTTAAAAAGAGAAAGAGAGTGAATAAAAACCTAAGAGAGGGGGAGAAATAAAGAGAAAAGTGTTAGAAGCTGAGAGAGAAAGGGTAAGAAATTAAAACAGGGAAAGAGAGAAAGAGAAATGTGTTAGAAGTTAAGAGAGAGTGTGTGTGTTAAAAGCTAAGATTGAGAGAGAAAATAAAATAAAAAAACTAAAAATGTTAGATACGAAAGTGTGGCTGTAAAGTTAAAGCACTCGGCTTTATTTTAAAATGGCAGCAATGGCAGCAAATGTTGAATTATGTTCCAGCATGAATTTCACCTCACAGGTAAATATCACTGATTACATTACATATTATCATCTCACAGATAAACATTACTCATTACCTTATATATTATCACCTGACAAGTGAATATAACTGGTTAGATTACATACTATCACCTGTACTAACTGCAAGTATTATTGATATATATTTATATATACCGTCTTATTACACGTTAGTTTGTAGTTTTGTTTTGTTTTTGTATTCTGTGCATAGCTGTTATTATTTCAGTTCCGCCGAACTGAACTTTGACTTTCATCCTTCCGGGATCAATAAACTAAAGTAGCAGTTAAGTACTTAGATCGATACAATTGTCTTCCCTTCCCCCTCAAACTTTTGCTATTGTGTCTAAATTAGAAATCATTATTTTTCTCCCTCTTCCTTTCATCCTTACTTTGTCGATAAATTAAATTACCATTAACGCACTATGGTCGATTTAATCGACTTTCATCCTCACACCAAAATTGTTGTCTTCATGCCTAAATCTGAAACGATTATGGTTTCTCTCGCCCAACCGACACTGTAAAGTTGTCATGTAGGAGTCACGACAAAAAGCACCCAGTACACTCAGTAAATGAGGTTGGCATTAGGAAGGGCATCCAACTACAAATCAAGCCGAAATCAGTTCTGTATGAGCAAGACATGGTCACCTGACCTAGCATTGCCCACAACAGGACAACTCATCTAACCCATGCTAGCGTGGAAAAATGGACGTAAAACGATGATGATGATGATTGATGTATATATATATATATATATCATCATCTTTTAACGTCCATCTTCCACGCTAGCATGGGTTAGACGGTTTTGTTCCATTTGATGCGGGGAATGGTCGGGAGACCGTGTCTCGCTTGTACAGAAGTGTCTCTGGCAGGTTTTTTACAGCTGGATGCCCTTCCTAACACCAACCCCATTTACAGTATGGACTGGGAGCTTTTTTACCGTATCTCCTACACAACCACCTTACAGTGTGGACTGTTGTGTCATGACTGCACATCAAGAGATATTTTTCTCCACAAAGTTTGATCATCAACAGCAAAGTTTAAAGAGCAAAGATCAAGTCCAGTCCATAGGATGACATTATCAAGCCAATGTTTTGGCTGCCAGCCTCTGCTTCTCTTACCAGCCAACCTTCCTTCCAGACATAACCTACTCACACCACGAGTTGATCTTTTTATATGACCGTATAGTTTGAGTACTCTTGACTTGACAATTGATTTAATTGGTCTAAGTCTGGTAATGTTAAGCAACTCACTAATACAGATACGGTTGCTGAGCCGCTTGCCAGTCATAAGTCTCATGATGTGGTTCTGGAATGTAGAGAGCTTCTGAAGTAAACTTGTCGTCCAATTAACACAGTCAAGAGCGTAAAAACATTGAGGAACTGAATAACCTACCACCCAACAGGTTATATCATGCTGTTCTGAAGAAACTAAAGACTAAACCAAGAAATCTTAGCTGGGGCATTAAAGATTCAAACGATACTATCCTTACTTCCAAAGATGATATCCTTGAATGCTGGGCTAAATTCTATGAAGAACTGTACTTCAGCAACTCGGAACCAACAACCATTCATGATTCGACATCAGATGCCATTCCATCTATCTTAGCTAGTGAGATATCTCATGCCATAAAAAATTTGAAATGAGGAAAAAGCCCTGGACTGGACAACATATATTCAGAATTCATCAAAGCTGGAGGTGAACCAATTATCAAAGCACTTCAACATTTTTTAAATTGTATTACCACTACAGGAAAAAGCCCAGACATGTTCAAGAAAGCATTAATAGTTGTACTCTACAAAAAAGGTAGCAGACTTGATTGTAGGAACTATCGTCCTATCAGCCTATTGAGTCACATTTACAAGCTTTTCATGAGTATCATTGCTGCATGAGTGAAGTTAGACCGTTATGCCTCATTTCCTGAAACACAAACTGTGTATCAACCTGGAAGAGACACCATTGTGCAGATCCTTGCTATTGAACAAATCATTGAGAACTCAATAGAATTCAACAACCCTGTGCACATCACCTTCATTGATTTCACAAAAGCTTTTGACAAGGTGAAACTACCCAGCTTGTGACAACTCTTAAACAAGACCTCAAGTAACAAAAAATACATCAACCTACTGAAAAAAACTTATACCAACTCATCAGCATATATCAAAACAGATTTGGGAACTACACGGTGTATAGACATCTTGAAGGGAGTTAAGCAGGGGGATGTACTATCAGAAGTTCTTTTCTGTATAGTTATAGTTGCACTTATCTACCAAACTGAAGAAGAATGCTCCTCTGGCTATCAAATAGGAGGTAAAATCCTATCAAATCTTAGCTATGCAGACGATCTGGCCATCATGAGTTATTCTAGAACTGATCTGCAAGACTTTCTGAATGTACTGACCAAACATTCCCTGGAGGCTGGCTTACACATCAACATCTCCCCCAAAAAGTGTATGACAACTGATAAAAGCAATGCCAATCTCCAACTCACAACCTACAACCATCAAATTGCTCAAGTTACGGAGTTTGTATATCTCGGTCACAAACTATCATCAAACAACAATGAAATGGTTGCTGCGTTGTATCACATTGCTCTTGGTTGGGCAGCTTTCAACAAGAACAAGGAAGTACTAACATCAAAGCGAGTTTCTTATATATATATATATATATATATAAACCTACTTACCCACCCAATATCCCCACACACGCACATTTGCTGCTTCGGAAATTTAATCATCTGTAATCATACTATGATTGTGTATATATATATATATATACACACACACACTATTCTCTGCAGGGAACTCCATAAGATGAGAAGGAGGCAGACCATCTAGGAGGGCAGCCACTCCTAATAAATAAGACTGCATGGGGTTGATGTGGGTTCTTTAAGCCATAGTAGAGGCAACAAATTATAAGATTCACGCAAGTTGTGTCTAGATGACTAACACTAGTCATTTTATTACTGCACATGGTAGTAGGATAGCTAACCTAGCCATGTGCAAAAACTACTCGACTGTCATGAAGCAATTACACATCCATTACTAAAGGACCTAATCACCACTGTCAGGTAACACATCTAAGGGCTCAATATGGGCATGCTGAAAGGTAGATCTGAAGAAATTGTGGAGTTGCTTAAGAGGAAACAAGTGAATGCATGCTGTGTTTAAGAAGTGAGATAGAAGGATGCCTCACCAAAACTACTCGCAGGCAAACAATGTAGATACAAGTTTTTCTGGGTAAGAAATGAGGGTAGGTAGGTGGAATAGGCATTCTATTAGCCAGGAAAAGGATAGATAAGTAAATGACAGAATTATCAAGATCAGATAGTCATAGTCAGTAGAATGACAACAAGCAGGACTGAGTAAAGAACAAAAGGACTGTTTCTATAAGGAAATCCTACAGACAACCTCAGTTATAGCTGACAGAGACCTTATCATCCTAGTTGCCTGTTTCACTGGGCATGTAAGGCAGCACCAGGATGGCTACACTGGAGTACATGGTTATGGCTGAAGAAATGAAGTGAGAGCAAGGCTCCTACAATTCTGTGATGGAAATGAACTATTTTTCACCAACCAACAACATGAAAAGGATTATACAGTCAGACAGACGAATAACATCTAAAAAAATACCACTATTATCTTACACCAGCCTTGAGGGCAGTATCGGTAGAGGGTCGGATGCCATGCTTTGCAGCATAGAGTTACGGCTCTTTATGATCTGAGTTCAAATCCCGCCGAGGTTAACTTTGCCTTTCATCCTTATGGGGTCGATAAAATAAAGTACCAGTCACGCACTGGGGTGGATTGAATCGACTTTCCCCTCCCCCCAAATTACTGGCCTTGTGCCTATATAAGAAACCATTATCTTACACCTGCCTTAATCCACTAAATTGGTAACAGACCTACACATACATCACACTGCACTTAAACACAGTTAAATACAATAAACTATATAAATAATATACACATAAATAACATATACCTTTAAAAAAAAATCACACTCCACCTATATTAATAATATACACATACACATACACACAAACCCACAGCTTATAAATATTTGATAATACCCTGAGCCTTAATAATTATTTCTACTTTAGGCACAAGGCCAGCAATTACCCAGTGCATTACTGGCACTTTATTTTATCGACCTAGTAAGGATGAAAGGCAAAGTCAACCTCGGCGGGATTTGAACTCAGATCGTAAAGGGACGTAACTATGCTGGATAGCATGACGTCCAACCCTCTACCGATACTGCCAATCCACCGCCATAATAATGAGCCTTAATAATAGCATACATTTGCAACAATAATCTATATATTTATACATAGGAAAATGCAGATACTTACACTCAATACAGATACTTTAACAATTATATTTGCATTAAAAAAATATAAATTTACAATCACAGACGTTGGTCCTCCTAATTAACAAACATAAAATAATTATTACCTCCCTTGCACTTGATGAGATCTCATGTAAATAACGTCAGCCATCTTGGTATTACCTAGAAGATAAACAATACTAACATATACAATCTCTAAGACCTATGCTAGAGTAGGCTTTGAAACCTTAGGTAGCATGCAGGTCTGTTGAGAATTTATTTATAATAATATACTTTAGCTCTGCAATATAGAACACTCTTTTTCCTTTATCTAATCTATGGAAACTCTTGACATTACATATATATATATGTTTTATGTGTGTGTGTGTGTTTCATCATCATCATCATCATCATCATTTTATGTCCGCTTTTCTCTGCTTGCAAGGGTGGGACTAATATAACCAGGAATCCTAACCACTAGACCACATGGGATTGCTATGTATATTGTTTATGTATATAGAATCATCATCATTTATTGTCTGCTTTCCCAGCAAATTTTACTGTTTACACAAATTGTGGCTTGTGTAGTGACTCATACACACACTGACCAGATATTTGACATACACATATACTGACAAAACACACATACATACTAACACACACAAATACATATACACATACACACACCCTGACATGTATATACATGCCAACACACACACTGGAACCCACAAATACCAACACATAGATACTCCAATACAGACACACACATTTGCTGCCCCCCACACATCACTTACTCATTATTCTACTCTTTTTCCTTGCAGGACATTCTAAACGAGGTTCGATACTTCCTACGTGGCACCGTCTATGATGGTAAGGTTAACAAAGAGAGTCTGGCTAAATCTGCCCTGTTCTTACTTCGGACGCTACCTGCCGCTAGACATGCTGTTTTAGAACATATGTGTCATGTCTTTGATGAGGCTGTTATGTTACACATTCAACAACTAGAACGTTCTGCATCTGGTATTGCTCCAGAACAACTTATAGGTTAGTATTACTATCGATGGCTTTGTCTTTCACCGTTATGAGGTCGAGGTCAAGAAAATAGTACCAGTTCATTACTAGGGTCAATTCTTCCTCTATATCTCTTTTCTCTCACTCTGGAGGAAATCTGCTGTGTTCAGACCTGGAGAGGGAATGGGCTCCCCCAGGTTTACAAAAAGCTTCAGAAATATATGTCACTACAGCGCTACTGCGACTCCACCAGTAGTTACGGGTAAAGATTTCTTTGACGAGAGTAGCAGATTCATTAGTTACCCAATTGTTATTACTGTTGTTGTTATTGTTGTCGTTGTTGTTGTTGTCACTAATTCCCCACGTGTTACCTCTGTTACAGATGACAGTTCTCGTTGTTTGGAACCCATCATACAAGATGCCTGCAGTGTCCTTTTAAACTTTATCAAGAGTAACCCAGTGGCATGGGCACCCATCATATCAGCAGTAAGTAATATTCTCACCTGTCCTCACTTGATCTTATCTGTTCCTCTTCACTTACAAATAAAACAAAACTGCACAGCACAGATGTGTTCCATAAGTCAGGTGAAGTCATCAACTCAAAACACATTGAAATAAATTGGCACGGAACAGACATAGGCTCTGCTAGCCATGCAGAAGGCAGCCCGACTAGGAGCGTAGTGGTTCCAAATAAATACGATCTCACAAGGCAGATGTCTTCGTACGCCATGGAGAACGCAACATGTATAGGAGAGCAGTCACTCTGAATAAAAACTGATACAGGCTAGAGAGGACCCTTTAGCCCAGTAAGACAACAACTCTAGTGCTGGTGGCATGAAGAACGCACCCAGTCCATGCTGTAAAGTGCTTGGTAATATGAAGGGTATCCAGCCAGTAAAACCTTGCCAAAACTATACAAAATACAGCACATAAATCTCTTACTAATTGCATATACAGGACTAACAGTAGTCGTGTTAGTGCTGTGCATGGTAATTGGATGGCTAACTTAACCATATGTAAGAACCCCTAGACAGTCGTCTAGCAATCACACACCCTTATTCCCTTCCAGGTACAAAGAACTACAAATGAACCAAATTGCCATTACCAGGTAACTCATCTCAGAGCTGCTACTCTCAATGTGGGCATACTGAAATGTAAATCAGGTGAAATTGTGGACTGGCTCAAGAGGCAAAGAGTGGCTAAGATGGTGGTCTTGCATTGACACACACACACAGTCACTCACACTCACACACGCAGTCATACACAATCACACACATTCACTGGCATTCAAACACACACAATGACTAGCTTTCTCGGTTTCTGTCTACCAAATTTCACTCACCAGAGTCGACTCTAGGCTGTAGTGGAAGATATTTGCTTGAGGTGCCACACAGTGCATCTATAGGTTTTGTTTTTGTACTTTTGTGTTTGCTCTAATTTTATCATTGCATAACACTACCACTTTACAGAGTGTACTGAGTGCATGTTATGGCAACACCAGCAGGGTGTACTGGGTGTATTTCATCATGGCTCCAGCACCACCACTTTTCACAGTGTACTGGGTGCATTTTATCATGGCACCAACACTACCATTTTCAGAGTGTACTGTGTGCAGTTTATGAGGGCACCAGTACTACCACTTTACAGAGTGTACTGTGTGCAGTTTATGAGGGCACCAGTACTACCACTTTACAGAGTGTACTGTGTGCAGTTTATGAGGGCACCAGTACTACCACTTTTCAGAGTGTACTGTGTGCAGTTTATGAGGGCACCAGTACTACCACTTTACAGAGTGTACTGTGTGCAGTTTATGAGGGCACCAGTACTACCACTTTACAGAGTGTACTGTGTGCAGTTTATGAGGGCACCAGTACTACCACTTTACAGAGTGTACTGTGTGCAGTTTATGAGGGCACCAGTACTACCACTTCACAGAACGGGCTGGATACATTTAATCACGGCAGCAGCACATAAGAGATTGTTATATTCTCAACAAGACTGAAGAGTCTTCTCTACCCTATATTGTCTCCATTCTATTGCCAACCATTTTACAGAGTGGACATGTCTTATGTCTTACAATTAATTTCTTTTCAGTGGTCATTGGGACTTCTTGGTCACATCAGTACAAAATATGCTGACCAGCGCAGTTTACCAAGGTCCAGTAGTCTGAATGAGGTCTTACAATTATGGATGACATGTCCAGCTACAAAAACCTTAACAGAAGTGGCCACAGAATGTTTTGCAGCAATGTAAGTTTCCTTTGTCATTCTCTCCTTCCTCCTCCTCCTCCTCCTCAACACCAAGTTGGGATTTGCCAGAGCTGGTGAAGCATCACAGTAAATACCTTGTGGTATTTGTTCTGGATGTCTGCAACTCTTATTTTCATGGAAATTGTTCTGATGAGCTTTCCTCTTTGTCGCCTTGTCTTCCCCAGTTTAAACAGTACCAGATTGCAGCTAGGTCTCATCCATTTACAGTTGAATATCGTAAATGCAATCACAAATTCTATTCTGATAAACAAATAATATATGAAGCTGAATATTTTACTTTGATGTGCTCAAGTACGGAGATACTATAAAAATAGTTGTCAATGGCAACTTCTTTTTCTGTCTCTTAAGGGTCTTTACTCTATTTTATAGCATCTCTACACTTTATATAATCATCATCATCATCATCATCATCATCGTTTAACGTCCGTATTCCACGCTTGCATGGGTTTGGACGGAGGGTTTTCCCACTTGAGGCAAGAGTGGTTATCTTGCTCGCATAGGACTATCTGGCAGGTTTTCTACAGTTGGATGCCCTTCCTAACACCAACCACATTTACAGTGTGGGGCTGGGAGGTTTTTACTGTGTTGCCTACACGGCCACATTACAGCGTGAACTGTGTGTTTTTTTGACGTGACACCTACACGATCTCATTTGTTTCGGCCTGGATGTTGTGGCACCAACATAACTTTACATTGAAAGGGGCGGTGTGGATGGGGTGGGGGTGGTGGGACGGGGGTGTATTTTGTTAGAAATGCCTACTGACTGTAGTAGGTTTTACTTTGTATTTAGGTAAGGCGGGTCTTCTCTATTACTGAGTACCGCCAAAGGTCTCGGTCCAGTGACATTGTCTTGGTGAGGTCGGAATTTATCAGCTCGTCCCAGGTTTTTCTGGGTCTGCCTATTCCGTGGCTACCGTCTATCTTTATTGCCCTGCACTTTGTTATACAGCTATCGTCCTTCATGCGCATCACGTAACCATACCAACGTAGCCTTCTCTCGAGTAAACAACATCTGATCCCTCTTATTTCTAATTTTTTCCTTAGTTCGTTTATGCTTTGCCGTTCACGTATATTACTATTACACATCCAGCGGAGCATGCAAGCTTCGTTTCTCTCTAGTCTGCGTATATCCTCTGCACACAATGCCCAGGTCTCACTGCCGTGCAACATTGCTGTTTGTATGCAGGCATCGTACAACCTGCCTTTCATTTTTAGGGAGAACCCTTTAGCGGCTAATAGTGGTATGAGCTCTCTGAACTTTTTCCACCCAGTTCTGACTCTAGCTACTGTACTTTCAGAGCACCCTCCCCCACTGCTGATTTTGTCACCCAGGTAACGGAAGCTGTCCACTATTTCTATAGAACCCTCTGCGCAGTTGAAAGAGCTAGTATTTTGGGGGCACTTGCTGCTACTTATTGCCCCAGAACACCGGCCACATGTAAAATCTATGTTCTTAGTTAGCTTACCTGTGATCCCACTACATCTTTTATGCACCCAAACTTTGCATTTGGGACACAAAATGGAGTTTCTACCTACGCCTTTCCTACACTCTGAGCATGGCCACTTCCCGGAGGGGACCGCCGCCTTATTTTCTTTCTTACAAACTAGAACTTTAGTCTTAGCCAGGTTAATTTTAAGGCCTTTTGATTCTAGGCCGTGCTTCCATGTTTGGAATTTCTTCTCTAGCTCGGCCGTTGATTCAGCTATGAGCGTTAGATCATCTGCGTATAGGAGTTCCCATGGGCAGCCGGTCTTGAACTCCACTGTTATAGCCTGGAGGGCAATAATAAATAGTAGGGGGCTAAGAACAGAACCCTGATGAACACCAACTTTTACACTAAACTCTTCACTATATTCGTTGTTAATTCTAACCTTGCTGACTGTTTCTTTATACATGGCTTGTATAGCTCTCACAAGCCATTCATCAACACCTAGTTTTCTAAGAGCCCACCAGATAATGGAATGGGGGACTCTGTCGAAGGCTTTCTCCAAGTCGACGAAAGCTAAGTATAGGGGTTTACTTTTAGCTAGGTACTTCTCCTGTAGTTGTCGTACAATGAAAAGAGCGTCTGTGGTACTTTTTCCTGACACAAACCCGAACTGCATTTCATCTAGATCAATTCGCTCTCTGATTAGTTGCGCTATTACTTTTTCCGTGACCTTCATGACCTGGTCGATTAATTTAATGCCTCTATAGTTACTCCTATCTAGGGCATCTCCTTTACCCTTATAACAGTTAACGATGATGCTGCTACGCCAGTCCTTCGGAACAGCCCCATTCTGTATGACTTGGTTGACTATCCGGGTGACCATGGTGTGTCCCACCGTACCAGATGCCTTCAGCATCTCGGCAACTATTTCCGAAGGCCCAGCCGCCTTACCCGTCTTCATATCTTTGATTGCCTTACTTTAAATACTTTAATTCCTATATAATGGTTGTTATTCTTTACAACCAAAATGTTAAGCAAATGTTGTCAAAAAATGTATTTTCTTGAAAAGAAGATTAAAATATAAATCTAATATAAACAACACGGTTACTAAAATAAAGTTTATCAAAAAAAAAAAAATTTGACTCTTATCCTAAAAGGATTTAGCGGAAATTGTTTAAAAATGGGTTTGTTAATTCAAATGAGCACATCTATTCTGATAATTTTTCCCTTCACATATCTCGCCTATGGAATTCTCTTTTAGCTTCCTACCCTAGAAAACTCCTATGAGATTCAAATGTTGGGGGTCAACTAAAGCTACATAGTTTGAGATGTTTAAAGTGTAATCTATATCCTTTATTCCAGGGTAAGCAGTGCCCCTGATGTCTGTGTTGATGCACTACTGGAAGCCTCTGTACAATATTCTCCACATTTTGACTGGTTTGTGGCCCACATTGGGTAAGTCGTACTTGCTTTTCCCTCATATTGTCTTCAACTGTGCTCTCCCCACCTCTTCATCCCGTTCTTTGTCTTCTTTCACTCTTCTCTTTCTCTCTTGTCCCTCTCTCAGTGTAACCTCTAGTCTCTCACCACGGTACATGTACTTATGAATGAATCTATTGCATTATGACATTGCCAATCATCTTGGTCCCGTGTCACCTCCATCATGAGGTTAAATTCCCTGATATTATTCTTCACAACTTCATCCCTTGTCTTCTTTGGTCTTCCTTATTCACAGTTTCCCTCCATCTCAAACAATACCCAACACATTTTATTTTTTTTTTATTTTACTCTATACCAATTTTCACTTGTGTATTTTTAACTTTTCCCTAAACAATCATAACCAAACACGCCCCATCTAAACTACATCTCTTTATTTGTGTGGTGTTTATTTCTAGGTCATGTTTCCCTATGACTATCATCAGTCGGGTGTTGATGTGTGGCTTGAAAGATTTCTGTGCCCATCGTAGTAAAAGGCCATCCAGTGTCCAAATGGTGCCAGACAAGAAGATACCCAAATTAGCTTCAGTTGTTTGTATTCTCGGTCATCTTGCGTCAAAACATTGCCATAGTATCCGCAAATCTCTCATGAGTTTGTTCCAGGTGAGTCCTCCTTTGTTTTTGTTTCTGTTTATCCAAACATATTCTATAGAATGGGAGTTGAAGTGTAATATCATCATCATCATCATTACCACCACCACCATCATCACTACCACCACCATCATCATTACCACCACCACCATCATTACTACCACCATCACTACCACCACCATCATTACCTCTGTCATCATCATCATTACCACCACCATCATTACCACTGTCATCATCATCATTACCACCACCATCACTACCACCACCATCATTACCACTGTCATCATCATCATTACCACCACCATCATTACCACTGTCATCATCATCATTACCACCACCATCACTACCACCACCATCATCATTACTTCTGTCATCATCATCATTACCACTGTCATCATCATCATTACCACCACCACCATCATTACCACTGTCATCATCATCATTACCACCACCATCATTACCACTGTCATCATCATCATTACCACCACCATCACTACCACCACCATCATCATTACCACCACCATCATCATTACTTCTGTCATCATCATCATTACCACTGTCATCATCATCATTACCACCATCATTACCACCATCATTATTGCCATCATCATTTGTCTCAGAATGGCATCCCTACCTCACCATCAAGAGTTAAGTGCCCATTACTCTTTCTTTTTCTGTTATACACCTCCTCCAGGACAGCTTCCAGCCTGGTGCTAACATGCTGACCCGACCAACTCTACCATTCCTCCTACACCTAGCTTCCATGTCACCAATGCTGCTTCATATCCTCACCACAGACCTTGTCAAAACATGTAAGTGTTGTGATCTTTTTTGTCTTGCTGACCAAGTGCTTAGTCATGTGACTAGCTGGGCCATCATGTGACTAGCTGGGCTGTCATGTGACCAACTGGACACTTATGGGAACCTCTCATTCTGTGTACATGAGTGAATATGTGTGTGTAAATAGGTATGTATGTGTATATGTATGTATGTACTAGTGTATTTAGGATGTATTTTTGCATTCCTCTTATGTATCTGTCTGTGTGTGTAGGGGTATGTGCAACACTTAGACCTACTTCATTAGGCACAGTCATTGCCTGAACGAAATCTCATCAACTTACTGAGAAAATGGAAAAACACATTATTGGGGCTTGTGGTTCCTTTCCTCTCATGACTTTATAATGAGATCTTATTTGGATATTAACTTGGCACCTGGTGAAGTAGGTCTAAGTGTTGCACCTGCATTCTATACCAGTGTGTGCAGTCTGTAGTTACTATCACAAATATATATATATATTTGAATGTATTTGTGTCTGTATCTACATGATGTTCTATCATCCATGTCATTCACTGTCATATCTCTCCATCCTACTGCAGTATCTCCTACAGTCCTCAACAACCTACACTCACAGTTTACTCCATGGAAATCAGCCAACGAGTCTGAATTTGACAAGTAAGTATTTTTAACTCTCTCTCTCTTCTCTGGCAACTTTATTATATATATTCACTGAATTGAATCTGAAATGATAGTGACAAATATGTGTCTGTTCATTAAAAAGAAAGAAACTCAACTTCAAGGTGGACTAGCTGAAGTTGAAATAAACAAAAAAGCAGTTAAATTGTCATAGCAACCACTCTGTATAACACTAAGTGAGAAATACATATGTATGTTTGTTTATTAATAAGTATGTTAAAGTTTTTTGTTTTTTTTTGTATATGTGATGTATCTAAGTGTATGTGAGTATTTCATGTGGTGTAGTAATGTTGTATCCATGTCAGTGTGCACGTGGATGCGGTGGGAAGAGCAGATTAGAGGAAGAGAGGCAGTGCATTCAGGTCATTGGGAGTAGATGTATTTAGAAAAAGAAATAAGCTTCTGTCCCTTCTAGCATTGGGTATCTGATGGTTCAGTGCAGGAGATGAATCTGAACAGCTTGTGGAATGACCAGCAGTGTGGAAATGTCACCGAGGACGGGTTGCTGACCCAGATGACATGCAGATGTTCTGCGAATCTGACGGCCAGTCTGACCAATGTATAGGGCCTCACATAGCTTGCACCGGAGTCCATAGCCGAGGTTTGTGGAAGTGTATCTTAAAGGGTCCCTAACATGAAAAATATGGCTATTAGGTCTAATGAGGGTGGTGGTGTGAGTGATAAAGCTGCATACAACACATGTGGAATTGGTAAGAGCTGATCTCAAATCACTGAAGTTCATGGAAGAGCTGACAAAGTATCATAAGTTGAAAGATGCTGTGCTGAAAAGGACCTCCCAACACTTGCAAGCATGGAAAAGCAAACGCAAAATGATGAGTGTATGTATGTGTGTGTGTGTATGTATATATATATGTGTGTGTATATATATATGTGTGTATGTACATATATGTATGTATGTACATATTTGTGTGTATGTATATATATGTGTGTGTACATATGTGTGTATGTATATATATATATGTGTGTATGTATATATATATATGTGTGTATGTACATGTATGTGTGTATGTACATATATGTATGTACATATTTGTGTGTATGTATATATATGTATGTATATCCCAGAGAGCTCAATTTGCTGGCCACTGTCACCGTGCCAGCAATGAAATCATATCCGCTCTTTTGCTCTGGAACCCTGACTCCAGCCTGGCTAGGAGTAGGAAGCTGTCATTCCCTGACGTTATCTCTAGGGATACGGGAATCAGTAGACAGGACCTGGGGGGCGGCGATGGGGGACAGGGAATTCTGGGGCATGAGAGTGAGATCCATCATCTCGACAGTAGTCAACGAATGATGATGATGATATATATATGTATGTACATGTATGTGTGTATGTACATTGTGTGTGTATGTACATATATGTTTGTACATGTATGTGTGTATGTACATATATGTGTGTATATATATATGTATGTATGTACATATATGTGTGTATTTACATTGTGTATGTACATATATGTGTGTATACATATATGTATGTATGTACATGTGTGTATATATGTATGTATGTACATATATATGTGTATTTACATTGTGTGTATGTACACGTGTGTATGTATGTATGTATGTACATATGTGTGTATGTATATGTATGTATGTGTGTATGTACATATGTGTGTGTATGTACATATATGTGTGTGTATGTACATATGTGTGTGTATGTACATATGTGTGTGTATGTATATATGTGTGTGTATGTACATACGTGTGTGTATGTATATATGTGTGTTTATGACCATCACCATTTAAGGCCCATATGCCTGCATGGGTTAGACAGGTGGTCCACGTCGAGAGACAAGTCTGGTCAGAATTGACCATGCTGTACTTGACACCGACAGAACTGTAAATTTGACCGGTACTTTTATAGCTGGATGCCCTTCCTAACCAACCACATTTACAGTGTGGTATGTATGTATATATATATATATATATGTGTGTGTGTATGGGTATATATATATATATGAATGTGTGTGTGTATTATACATGTACAATTTGTTGTTTCCAGTTTTCTCCAGCTTGTCATCCACCTGATCATGAAAAGTGATGTTGGAGCCTATCAAGTTATAGAGTTCCTCCTCAACTCAGCCTCTCCACTGCCACCGAAACATCAAGGTAACATTGGTCTTATTAACCTCATCATACACTGGTCAACACTGGTTCTAACTATGGCTGGTCTTGTTACAGGACTGGCTGTGACTGGTCTTTTTAGTTCTCTCCTGATATACAAGGCTCAGCTGAAATGTTCATAGGCTGAAACATTTAAAGACTAACCAAGATACTCTCATCACTCCTTCATAGTCAGCCTATGAACTTTTCAGCCAACCCTTGTAGGGCTGACTATAGGTGGTTTTAATTGATTCTTGGTACAGGACTGGCTGTGACTGGTCTTATTAGCTGACCACTGATATAGGACTGGCTGTGACTGGTCTTGTTAGCTGACCACTGATATAGGACTGGCTGTGACTGGTCTTGTTAGCTGACCACTGATATAGGGCTGGCTGTGACTGGTCTTATTAGCTGACCACTGATATAGGACTGGCTGTGACTGGTCTTATTAGCTGACCACTGATATAGGACTGGCTGTGACTGGTCTTATTAGCTGACCACTGATATAGGACTGGCTGTGACTGGTCTTGTTAGCTGACCACTGATATAGGACTGGCTGTGACTGGTCTTGTTAGCTGATCACTGATATAGGACTGGCTGTGACTGGTCTTATTAGCTGACCACTGATATAGGACTGGCTGTGACTGGTCTTATTAGCTGACCACTGATATAGGGCTGGCTGTGACTGGTCTTATTAGCTGACCACTGATATAGGACTGGCTGTGACTGGTCTTATTAGCTGACCACTGATATAGGACTGGCTGTGACTGGTCTTGTTAGCTGATCACTGATATAGGACTGGCTGTGACTGGTCTTATTAGCTGACCACTGATATAGGACTGGCTGTGACTGGTCTTATTAGCTGACCACTGATATAGGGCTGGCTGTGACTGGTCTTATTAGCTGACCACTGATATAGGACTGGCTGTGACTGGTCTTATTAGCTGACCACTGATATAGGACTGGCTGTGACTGGTCTTATTAGCTGACCACTGATATAGGACTGGCTGTGACTGGTCTTGTTAGCTGATCACTGATATAGGACTGGCTGTGACTGGTCTTATTAGCTGACCACTGATATAGGGCTGGCTGTGACTGGTCTTATTAGCTGACCACTGATATAGGGCTGGCTGTGACTGGTCTTATTAGCTGACCACTGATATAGGACTGGCTGTGACTGGTCTTATTAGCTGACCACTGATATAGGACTGGCTGTGACTGGTCTTATTAGCTGACCACTGATATAGGACTGGCTGTGACTGGTCTTATTAGCTGATCACTGATATAGGACTGACTGTAACTGGTCTTGTTAGCTGACCACTATATAGTATTGACTGTGGCTGGTCTTGTTAGCTGATCACTATATAGGATTGACTGTGGCTGGTCTTGTTAGCTGATCACTGATATAGGACTGGCTGTAACTGGTCTTATTAGCTGACCACTGATATAGGACTGACTGTAACTGGTCTTGTTAGCTGATCACTATATAGGATTGACTGTAACTGGTCTTGTTAGCTGACTGCTAATATATAAAACTGAGTAACCCTGTAAGTTAAAAAGGAGAGTAAGAGGTAGATATACATTGGTACTAGTTAACAGTGGTGGTGGTGTTTGGTAGTGTTGGTGATGGTGGTGAAGGTAGTGGTGATACACAACTAAATCAGTATGTTATGTTTCCAGGAGCTATGGAAGAGGAAACTTGCTGTAATGAGGTTCAACAAGTCTGTAAATATTTCTTGGTAAGTTATCTCTCTTTCCCCTATAAATTGTTCCCAGCCCACTTTGTAAAGTGGTAATGTTGGTGCCATGATAAAATGCCATCCTATAAGGTGGTAATGTTGGTATTATGATAAAATATTCCCAGTCGTCAATGTAAAGTGGTAATGTTGATTCCACAATAAATTGCTCCTAGCCCACACTGCAAAATGGTAATGTTGATGACATGATAAAAAAGCACCAGTCCATCCTGTAAAGTGGTAGTGTTGGTGTTATGATAAAATACTACCAGCTCACAATGTAATGTGGTAATGTTGGTGCCACTATAAATTGTTCCCATCCCACACTATAAAAGGATAGTGCCACAATGAAAAGCACCCATTCCATCTTGTAATGTGATTGTGTTTGTGTCATGATAATATGCAGCTGGCAGTTTCTGTGATGTGGTTGGCATTATAAATCAGGGTATTCAAAGCCAATATGGAATAATCCTTCTTTATGGCTCAGAGTCATGGTTCCTGACATCTGCACTGACAAAGAAGTTGGATGGTAACTGCACACATCTCTTGCGTACTGCCCTTAATATCTCTTGGTAGTCGGATACAACTAACAAGATCTTATATGGCCATCTTCCGAAGATTTCAACTGTCATGAGAAAGTGTTGTCTAGCTCTTGCTGGACATGTAATGAGACATAGTGAGCTGCTGTGAGAGTTATGTTATAGTCCCCCAATGTCACTTGTAGATGCAGTTACCCGAACCTGACCTTTAACAAAATCATTGAAGACTACATGGCAATGTCTTGATGAATGTAATTCAGGACTGCAATACATGGAGGAACCAATTGGGGTTGGATAACACTAATAATAATAATTGTGGGCGATTTGTGTCATATTAATGGACATGAGAATGAGTACTCAATACCAAAGAACTTTAAATATTCTTTACTATCATTGTGGTTAGTCTTGTTTATGTTCCTCAGAGTGCACAGGTGAAACTCCAGAGTAACAAGACACACCACTTAGCCATTATATATAAATATTAGTGGTAGTGTGTTGGTGGTGGTAGTGATGATTATTTCTCCCCAAAAGCTAACTGCTATTATTATTGTTGTTGCTATTATTATTGATGTTATTTTGCAGAATCATCTCTGTGCTGAACTCCAAAAAGTTGTCTTCCTGAAACAAGAGAACAAAGTTATGGAGGTTCCTCTCTTGAACTCCCTGTCCAAATGTCAAGCAGCCCTTGCACGAGATTTCCTTAACAGTTCAGGACAAAGGTATATATTGATATATTTTCAAGCTCAGTAAAAATGTGTACTTGTGTATGAAACTTTTCTTCCTTTATTCTTTTTTTCTTTTTCTCTTTTTCTTGGGGGAAGAGTCTTCAAACACTCCTTCCAGTGGGTCTCTTGTCAGAAGCAATTGTCTCCAATTGATCCAGCTGGATCCCCAAGTGAGACCAGCCAAGCTCTTGATGTTAATCAGGGTCTACCCTAGGATCTTCTGTTGGTTGGTTGTACCCATAAAATCCATTCAGTTATTCTTTCCTGAGACATTCTAACAACATGCCCCTAATATTGGAACTATGATCTCTCAATTCAGAGATGTAGCAGCTCTACCTGGAGCAACTCTGTAATCTCTGAGCAACGCACTCTATAGAAAACTCCCTCGTCCTTTTTATGTCTTGATTTTAGATCAAAACTTTTCATGTTATACACAAGAAGATACAGTAAATAAAAGGCATTGTTGATCTTGAATATGTTGGAAGTACTTCTCTATCACATCACTGACCATTGTCCAGCTAATTAAATCTTATTTCTCTCCTCCTCTCTATTTCAGGAGTGAATGGTACTTGAGGTTGTTAACATGTACAGCACTGTATGGATGTTCTAAAGGGACTTGTGAATCTCTTGCTGTTCTCCTGGTTGAGGCCAAGCACCCATCACAGGTAAACTACCATTGTTCTCACCACCCCCAACACAACCATGCCACTACTACCACCAACACAACCATGCCACTACTACCACCAACACAACCATGCCACTACTACCACCAACACAACCATGCCACTACTACCACCAACACAACCATGCCACTACTACCACCAGTAACACAACCACTGCTCTCATCAGTACCAACACTACCTCTACTGTCATTACTACTACTACTACTACTACCACCACCACCACCACTACTACTACTACTGTTCTCTCCACAGCTTGTTAAATTTCTCCAAATGCAGAAAGAAGTTGAGATTGGGGATGTGGACATACTTGAGTGGACAATGTCCTATATTGTAGACTCCTTGCAGGCCCAGGATGAACAGAATATTAACAGGCTTACCTTACTACGGAATCTACTACATCTAGTTCAGTGGGAGAATAACTTACCACATCAAGGTGCTGCCCTCTGTAGGTAAGTAACATCATATAATCGTCATCATCATTATCCTTTTTACATCTGTTTCAGCATGTCGGCAACTATCTCCAACAGCCCTGTTTCATATCCTTAATTGCCTTACTATGCTGTTGCTGACTTATAGAGCTGGACCCTTACTTGGAGTAGACTATCTTCCTTCCATGCATTCTCCTCATTCAGTAATCTTTCTTTTCAGCATTTGTGATGGCAAGTGTGCCATTATCATCTTGGACACACTTTTCCGTAACATCATCACAATTTTCCCTGACACACTGCCTTGCAATCCTGAGCCCCTCATATCTTTGGTCTTCACATCACAAAACATGCCTAAATTTTGGTGACACAATAAAAAGCACTCAGTCCACCCTGTAAGGTGATCATGCTGGTGACATAACAAAAAACACCCAGTCCACCCTATTAGATGGTCATTTTGGTGCCACAGTAAAATGTACCCTGTTCACACTATAACGTGGTTGGTGGATGGAAGGGCATCCAGCTGGAGATATAGAAATATATATATATAATATCACCGTTTAACGTCTTTTTTTTCCATGTATATATATTTATATATGTATATATGTATCATATATGTATATATATCATATATATATATATATATGTGTGTGTGTATATTGTAGCTACCATCACATGTCCATACCATCTCCAACTACCTTTACTGTAGCTTCCATCACATCTCCATACTATCCTATATCCATACCACTATAACAACACAATCTATAACTAAAGAAAGATGGCCACATTCCCTGCTTACCTCAATTTTCTTTTAATATGAAATTTAAAAATTCAGTTGTTGCAGCACATGATTATAATAATAGTTAATCACTATAAATTATAGTTGAAAAATAAATTAAGTGCTACACACCTGAAGATAGAAAAATATAATTAACTGTTATTATAATCATGGATTGGCATTATTGGTAGAGGGTCGGACGCCGCCATGCTTTGCAGCACAGTTACGTCCCTTTACGGACTGAGTTCAAATCCCGCCGAAGTTAACTTTGCCTTTCATCCTTACGGGGTCGATAAAATAAAGTACCAGTAATACACTGGGATAATTGCTGGCCTTGTGCCAAAAGTAGAAACAATTATAATCATCTGTGTAGGGATGACTAGATTTCAGATTTTCAATTTTCCCAATACTTCTTAAGTCAACTGGATGTTTACTCTTCTTAATGTGTTTTATGATGTACGTCTATATTTTCTCCAGGTCCCAACTTGTGTCTAACATACATCACCACTATGAAACCTTCATGGAACACCTCAACTACCCTGATTTAGCTGTATGTGCCATGAGTTTAAAACTTCTTATTGCAATAGGTCTCCCTCCAACCTCCACCAATGCAATGCTCATCAAGGCCTGCTCCATACTCACCTCACTTTTCTTTCGTATCCTCCACTTCACAGGTAAAAACACTTTACTCAATATTTTCCTGTATTCCTCAAATTTTAAAATAGGTATAGTTGTTTCAAATACATGACAACCACTCTAGTGCTTGGGCCACGATAAAATACACTTGGTAGAGTGTTGGGACCATATGTGAGATGTGAACACCTGGCCTATCTGGATGACAGTAACCCTTCTTCAGTACTGAATCAGTCTGTGAAAACCTGTCCAACCCTTGCTATCAGAGAAAACGAATGTGCCATGATGATGATGATGCTGTATCTGAGTTTTGTAATAACAACACAACAAAGACTATTTTAACCCTTTAGTATTTACATTACTCTATATATACTATTATATTTTCATGGTAAAGGCTTTACCTCACAGAATTATTTCACATAATATCGAATCTATGAGATTTTGATATTATTTATTTTGAGAACAATACCTTAACATCAGTATAAGTGGCCAGTTACTGCTGGTTTGAACAGAAAGAGGTGAGAGAATTCTGGCTGGATACGGCTGGTTTAAATGCTAAAGGGTTATGGTCATTTTCTCTGCTAAAGCAGGGGTTAGTTAACTTCACAGGTTCCTTAGCAGGTTTATATACTCAGCAAAGGTCCTTATTGAGCCAGTGTTTAATTACTAGGCATCCTTCCTGACACCAACTCATTCAGAACCTCTTGTGACACCCAGGGATAGAATATACCCATTCTAAACCAAGTGACTAAAATAGTTGGTGTCATGCAGAACATTCAGTTGTAAAACACTGCCTTAAAAGTCCCTAAAACATATAGCTGTAAAATATAAATATTGGGGTTAATACTATCAACTAAATCTCTTTATGGTAATGTTCCAGCATGACCACAGTCTAGTGACTGAAACCAGTAAATGACTCTCTTTCATTAAACATATGTTAACAAGAAGGTTAATTAAAACATTGATTATATTTCAGATGGTATGAAGTCCCTCCACTTGATCCGACTGTGCCATTCTTGCTATGAGATCTTTTGTAACCTCCGTGTTGCCCAAAGTATGTGTGTTCAATTCCTACTTGAAGAGGCATTTGCTTCAGTAAGTTCTATTTCTGGTCCTTAACTTTTATCATTCTGTAATGATTTATGCTTGCTTCATTTCTCTCCAGTCGTTGCAAATCCTCTGCAATTGCTGCTCATGTCTCACTACCATGCAACATCGCGTATCTCACACATGCATCATATAACCGGCTTTTCGTTTGTAGGGAGAAACCCTTTGTTGTCAACAGATTATGAAAATTTGTAGTATTAGAGTGAAGACTTTAATTTTTAATGTGATGTCGTCATAGTGTTGTTTTGTACTTTTCAAGAATGTCTTGCTAATGTGGTTTCGTGCGGTTTGTTTATTCAAATGTTTATAATATCTATTCTAGAGGACAAATCTTTGTGAAAATTTGCTGTTAATTAAAGTCTTTAATATTTAATGTGATTTAGTCATAGTGCTGTTTTGTACATTTCAAGAATGTTTTGTTGATGTGATTTCATTTCCTTGCCTTTTTCCTATCTATCTCTCCCTTCCACTACCACCTATCTATCTCTCCCTCTCTTTCACTACCACAGTAACAATAACCACCGCCACAATAACCATTATTTATGGATATTTCAGGAGAATGCAGCATTATTTGGCTCAAAGCTGGAACCTTCTCTGGACTGGAAGCAAGACTTCAACAATGGTGTAGCACTGTTGGAAGAGAACCAGAAGATGGGCATGTCCCTCCCTCTACCTCGATCATACTCACGGGTTAGCCACGCTGGAATCATTGGATGCGGTTTGAAACCAAAACCTTTTCAACCACCTTTGTCAGAGGTAAATCATTGCTATTGTTGTTGTTATTGTTGTCATTGTTGTTAAGTCAGTGGTGAAGGAACATGGCTTAGTGGTGAGGGTGGTGGATCATAAAGTTGTGACTTCCATTCCCAGACTAGGTGGTATGTTGTGTCCTTGAGAAAGACACTTTATTTCATGTTGCTCCATTCCACTAAACTGGCAAAACTGTGGTGTGATGGACACTCAAGCCAAGATGTAGTAGCCTTGGCCTTTCCCTTGGACTACATTATATATATAGTGTTTTCATGGTATCATCATCATCATCATCATCATCATTTAATAATGTCTATTTTCCATGCTTGCATGGGTTAGAGTGCTGCTGTCATGTGGCCTGACAGATTAAGTGATTATGTCCTGCTTATATACTTCATTTTGGCTTGGTTTCTATGACTGGATTACCTGCCAACTCAATTACAGTGTGTACAGAGAGTATGGTTTATACAATTGGGTGCCTTTTCTTAACACCAAGCACTGGGAGCATGGTTTCTATGGCTAAATGCTCTTCCTGACACCAACCACTTTACAATGTGTATTGGGAGCAATTTATTGTGACTCCACCTTACAGAGTGGATTGGGTGCAATTCGTTGTGGCACTGAAAAGTGTATCTAATGTATATATAAACTGTGACAACTAACACCAGTACTATTGCTGCATTACTATCACCTCTATCCCTTCTGCTTATGCCACCACAACTACCAGTAACATCACAATCACTATTACCACCACCACAACCATCAACAACATTATCACTACCAACATTACCACCATCACCAATCTCTCTCCTCTCCATACCTCGCAGGAACAGATCTCACGTAATCGTCAGAGCTTACTTGATGTATTGTGGACATGTAGTTACAGACGTGTTCCTACCTTGTCAGATACTCGTCAGAAACAGAACACAATGCCATTAACTGGTGTGGACGGAATATCTTCCAGTTTGTCACGACAGATTGCTTCAATACTTGTTGCCCAGCTCACCCCTGACATGCTTTACAATGGCCCAGCTTGGCCTGATGAACAATTCATCAAAGTCACTGTTGAAAGGTCAGTAGTTTTGTTTTTCATCTTTTTACTGTTAGAACATATAAATAAAACCCTGTCTTGGCTTTTTTTTTACTGTTAAGTGAGGGAGGCATCTGGCTAAATGGTTAGGGGGTTGAGCGTTTGATAAGATCATGAATTCCACCCCACCCCAGACTGACAAAATGATTACTGACAGCAGCTGGAGATGGGGTTCTGAGCTTACAACAAACTATCATGTACTTTCAGTTACTTAATGTCAATGAAAATGGGATAAGCTCCAGCCTAGAGTCTCAGAGCTTGAGACTGATTTTAGTTTTTAGCAAAGAAGCTAAAAGCAGTGTTTATGACCCTTTTCAGAAAATCCGAGGCTGCTGGGAGGGAGATATTCTCAGACAGGAGCCCTTGCAACAGATGGGAGAGACCACTAAAAACTCTCCAGAGCCAAATGATGATTGCTAACCATTCTGACATCAAACCACCTGAAACCTTCCCTGGTTCTATGATACAAAAATTGTTTGTTTCAAAATGCTTACATGTAAACAACATTGTAAATATGAAATATCAAAGCATTTGGTTAGATTTGAAATTCTTAAAAGCTGTAAGAATCCCAAATATAGAAAATAACTGTAGCCACAGTCAGTTGCTATAAACAATAGCTTAGAAAATCAGTGGCCATTTTCTTCCATCTATAGGAGTACTTTACCTGATTTTCTAGACTATTGTTTATAGCAATTGACTGTGGTTACGGTTATTTTCTGTATTTGAGGATTCCTACATCTTCTAAGAATTTTAAATGCTTATGTTTATCTAAAAACCAGTACCCTCTGTAAAGTGGTTGGTGAGAGGTCAGAGTACTGACTTGGTCTATGATGATCTGTCCAACCCTTGCAACCAGAGAAAAGAAATTCAATGTTAATGATGATCCTTTGTTAGGTTCCAAACACCAATTTAATATTAAGAAAGTTAGTTATATTGCTAAACCTTTTCAAATTCTTAATTATTTTCCAAATGATTTGAAAATCATAAGCAGTGTCTTAGAAGTTAAGGGCTGAAACACTTGCTTGCGAAAGGTTTCTTCTTTGAAGACTTGCCTCTGTCCAGCTCTCCTGAGAGTTTCTTACTATTTACTAAACCTCTCCAAATTCTTAGTTATTGTCAAAATGATTTGAAAATCATAGGCAGTGTCTTTCATTAGAAATATTGTCAGGAATATTTAAACCTTGGTCAAATGACTTTCCACTAAGTTAAAACATGTTTCTGTATATTTCAGAGATTTGTGGGTTTGGAGGAAATTTGAAGACAACCCAATTCTCTGGGACATTCTCGATAACTTTGCACACAGTAAGTTGGAACAGTATTTATATATGTCTTTTATTCTTTTGTATGTTTCAGTCATTGGGACTGTGGCCATGCTGGTGCACCCACTGCCATGATAGGCTATAGTTGATTATATTGACACCAGTGCTTATTTTTTAAAGTCTTGTACTAATTCTATCAATCTCTATTTTGAAAAGATAAGGCAGTGAGTCATTAATAAACAGCAATATTGACTGGGGTTGGGGGTGCATCCAGTTGTGTGGGACTTTGTCCTGGGGTTAGTTACAGCTGAGTAAAACCTATCACTCACCAAATTGTACCTATTTAAACTGAGTGGGTTTTTCACTCAGCAAATTGTACCCATCTCAAATGAGTGGAACCTATCACTCACCAAATTGCACCTATGTCAACTGAGTGGGACCTCTCACTCACCAAATTGTACCCACCTCAAATGGGTGGGACCTATCACTCACCAAATTGTACCCAAGTCAGCTAAGTGGAACTTGTCACTCACCAATTGTACCTATCACTTATTAAGTACAATGTATGGAATTCCTACCTGCTCCTTTTCTACGTAATGAGCTTGACCATTTCCCTGGTGGTAGCAGAGTCTTCTCTTCTATATTTACTAAAACTTTAACCTTTTCTAGGTTCATTTTGAGGTCCTTTAATTCCATGTCTGTAACTTCTGATCTAGTTCTTCTACAATTTCTACTAAAAGTGATAGATCATCAGAATATAGGAGTCTGCGGTGGGCAGTCTTAAATTCCTCTGTTTTGGCCTGGAAGGCTATAATAAACAGGAGAGGGCTGAGGACTGAGCCTTAGTGGATTTTCACCTGCACATTAAAACTTATCACTTTACTCATTACTAATACTTACCTTGCTGGTGGCACCTCTATGCATGGCCTGTACAGCTCTCCCAAGCCATTATTCTATCCCTAGCTTCCTAAGTGACTACCAAATTACTGAATGTGGGATCCTGTGAAAGACCTTTTCCAAGTTGACAAATTAATCTGATAGACCAAGTATTGCCCACTCTTGTTCTACTGTTCACTATCCCTCCAATCCTCAGTAACTATCCCTCACTAAAGCAACTTTCATTTCTATCATAGGTAGCTCAGTGTTATTCTACTGTTCACCATTACTCCGATCTTTAGTGGCCACCCTTATGAATTTCTATGAGAACTGTCGGACCAAGAATGCCTGTAATTCACCCAAGTACCTTCATGCAGCATGTAAAGTTATTAATTACATGAGAAAGGTAAGTCATTACAGGTGGAACACCTGTCTCTGTAAAGTTATTAATTATCTGAGAAAGGTAGGTGAAACTAATTAAGGTGTGCTCCCTTCTAGACCCTATTTGAGGTCATGGGATATGCAACCATTGTGTGTCTATCCTACACACACCAGGACAGGTTGCGAGCCCATTGCCAGCTTTTACAACATTGGATGGAGGCTGCAAGATAACTTTCAAACTGGCCCCTCTACCTAAACCCTGCACGTGCCCATTGTTATCTTATGCGAACAATGATACAGTATGATTGCTTTTTACATCAGGAGACCCTGAGGTAGACCAATAGCCAGTTGGTTTTTTCCATAAAATCTGTTCAGCAATTCTCTCTTAAAACATTCTAAGCACATTGTGATCTCTCAATTACGAGAAGTAGTAGCTGTACTTGAAGCAACTCACTGATCTCAGAGCTATGCCCTTTATCGAGCAATGTTAGTTCAAAGACCCTTCGGAGGAACTCGATTTGTATTCATGGTCATTTTCTTTCGGACATTACCCAAGATTCATGACCATAGGTAAGGGTTGGCACAAATACCGAATTGAAGATAGTGGGTTTGGCCTTTACACCTACCTCCCTTCTGTTGTTGACTGAATGCTGAAGTTGGTGCATTCCTGTAACAGCTCCTGCAATTCTTGCACTTAATTCAGACTCATGCCTTCTATCACTTGTGATCAATGCCCTGAGATACTTGAACTTCTTCACCTGATTCAGTGGAACTCCATTCACGTGTAGAGTGCACTGTGTAGGCTTCCTTCAGAGGACGGGTGTCTCGGTCTTTGCAACACTGATTTTCATTCCTGTTGTGCAGCACTCGGCATCAAATCTATCAAATGCATGTCGAAGATGACTTCTGATGAGTTAAGTAGTCCCATGTTGTCTGCAAGTGCCAGTAAACTGTTCCTGCACTAGGCAATCACAATACCATTTCCAAACCGGCTGCACATGTCAATCCTGTCCATGGAGATTATGTACTGGAAAGTATGCACCCTTGACAGAGTCCAACATCTACATTGATTAGTTTTGACTTAGCACCATTTAAATGAATACAAATACTAGGGCATTCATATAAAGATACCAGGGCAACAAGAAGCTGTCCATCGATTCCATACTCCTACAGAACCTTTCACAACAGGTTTCATGAAATATGGTCATATGCCTTTTGAAGGTCTACAAAACAAACCTACACCTTTTGGCAATACTCCCACATTTTTCAAAGTGTAAATATTTGGTCGGCTGTGCTGCTTCTGGGATGAAAACTACTCTATTCATGAGCTAGCTTGCACTCAACTACATCTTTTTGCCAAACTTTTAGCATAGGCTTTACAAAGGAGGCTTAACAAGGAGATCCCTCTATAATTCGATCAATCTTTCTTTTTAAATAATTGGGATTATCACTCTCAATTGCCTTAGGCCACTTGGCACACAGGAGTCAGCCTGAGAATACTTTCTCTATTTAAGGCTTTTAACATCTTGGGCCAAATTTCATCCTCTCCAATGGCCTTGCTACATTTCAGCTCTTTAATTAATTGCTCTTGTGACCTCAGCCTGTGAGCAGTTAGTCATTGCTCATAAATGCACCTTGTGTACATCAGAAGATACTGTTTTAATTAGGTTTAGTAGATCAGCAAAGTATTCTCTCCACTCTACTGAACAAATGAGGTGGTGTATAATATACACAAAAAGCACCCAGTTCACACTGTAAATGTGGTTGGCGTTAGGAAGGGCATCCAACCACGTCTAATCCATGCTAGCAGGGAAAAGTGGATGTTAAACAGTTGATTATGATAATGATGACGTGTCATGTGTCCATTTGCAGAGTAACCTGCTGTCCAGTCCACTGTGTTACATCGGTGAATTAATGCCATTGGTGAAGTCTTATCAACTTTACTTACTTCTACAGACTGTCTGGAGATATATGAAGGTTAGTACTTCTCTCTCTCAATTGTATTTCTTGTGTGTTGGTGGGGGTTGTAGGATATATTGTTGGTGGTGATGGTGGTGATTAGTTGAAAACTTTTTGTTAGCAGTCTAAACACATCCGCCTCACAATCGTCTCCACCACCACCATTATTATCATCATCTTCACCACAACCACCACCATTATTGTCATCATCAGTTAATTTCTCAGATTTAGACCAGCAGTTATCTCCCTTGTATTCCACTCTCCTAGCAAGAGTTGTAATGTAACAGTTAAAACACTTGACACCCACTCTCTCTAGGTAACTGGCCAGTCTGGTGTTATCTGTATGGCAGACACAGGCCAGTCTAGTGTTAGATGTATGAGGGGAACAGACCAGTCTGGTGTTAGATGTATGAGGGGAACAGACCAGTCTGGTGTTATATGTAAGACAGGAACAGGCCAGTGTAGTATTATATGTAAGACAGGAACAGGCTAGTCTTGTGTTATCTATATATGACAGGGACAGGCCAGTCTGGTGTTATCTGTCTAAGAAGAACAGATCAGTTTGCTCTTGTAGATATAGTAAGTGTCCAAACGGAGTACCAGATTGGCAGCTAGATTTCATCCATTTATATTTACAGTTGATGTTCCTAAATGTTATCACAAATTCTATTCTGATAGTTTCTTTCTTCATACATCTCACTTATGGAATTTTTTTTCAGCTTTTTGCTTTCCTGACCACAACAAATTGCAAAAATTTAAGAGTAACATCAATTGTCATCTTCTCTCTCCTTGACTTGTTTTCTCTGTCTTCTCCTCCCTTCTCAGTAACTCCTTGCATTTTAGTGGTTTTATTGCCTTGCTTGGGGTGAGCAAAAAAATGGGAATAATATATCTACACCAGTCACTATATATCTGCATCATGTGATCCTACACACACACTACATGTCTACACTATAGAACCAACTGCTACATTTTTAACCTTAGCTAATTTTGAACCTTTATCATGTATGTTTGCTATTATCTAAATGTAATTCTTTCTTCATCAGGAGAATCCCCCAGTTAATAACCTTGACCATCAGAAAAAAGGTAAATTGTTTATTTTATATATATATCATCATCATCATCGTTTAACGTCTATCTTCCATGCTAGCATGGGTTAAACAGGTTTGTCCCATTTAGAGACAAGTTGGGTCTGGTGACCGTGTATCGCTCATATAGGACTGTTTCTGGCTGATTTTCTATGGCTAGATGCCCTTCCTAACAGTGTGTGCTGGATGCTTTTTGTCGTGTCTTTTACACGACCACTTTACATTGTGGGCGGGATCTTTTGTGGTACCAACATTATATATATATATATATATATATATATATATATATATATATATATATATACACATAAATATATATATATCATCATCATTTAACGTCCATCTTCCACACTAGCATGGGTAGGACAGGTTGACCCTTAGGGAGCAAATCAGATCAGAGGACCATGTTTAGCTCACCCGGGGCAGTTTTTGGCTTGGTTTCTACAGCTAGGTGCCCTTCCTAATGCCAACCACATTTGCAGTGTGTGCTGGGTACTTTTTGTTGTGTCACACATATATATATATATATATACACTAACATTGTACCCATAAAAAATGATGGGGTTTATAGTAAAAAAAATAATTCTATTTAATAATTCCTTAATTGCACATTCTATGTAATTGTCAAGTTTTCCTGGACCTCCTCTCTCGTATCACACTGGCCATTGCCATATTTCATTTTACATTCATTTAAATTAATTACAATAATTTTCTTCCATTTTTTTTCTTTAATCATTATCAAACATATAGCCACTAAATTTCAATGACTGACTTTGTACTATCTATCTAGTTAGTGTGTGACAACAAGTTGTGTAACACAATAACTTTGTGACCCACTGATCTTAACATGTTCTTCTCTTTCTCTGTTTCAGTGTGTGACAGCAAGTTCTCCACAGTAATCAGATCTGTTCTTCATGCCAATATTGCTCAGACAGGTTCCATGTACAAACGTTTTTTCAGCGATTCCATTGACTTCACTGATTCTTCACCTACTGCGACAACACCAGAAAATATGATTGTAGACAAGTAAAATGCAGACACATGATGATGTGGTGATCTTTATTCTAGTTCCATCTGTTGGAGCCTCTGTCAGCGATTTTCGATGGTTAATGATGGTTTCTGCCCGCCCCTCACCCCATCAACCCTGTTCTTATTTTTATTTTAGCGTCTGTGTTTATATATGTGTGTGTATGTGTTTATATGTATCATCATCATCATCATCATCAACGTTTAACGTCCGTGTTCCACGCTTGCATGGGTTTGGACGGGGGTAGTCCCACTTGAGGCAAGAGTGATTGTCTTGCTCGCATAGGACTGTCTGGCAGGTTTTCTACAGTTGGATGCCCTTCCTAACACCAACCACATTTACAGTGTGGGTCTGGGAGGTTTTTACCGTGCTGCCTACACGGCCACATTACAGCGTGGACTGTGTGTTTTTTTGTCGTGACACCTACACGATCTCATTTGTTTCAGCCTGGATGGCGAATTTGTGTATGGGTATGTGTGTGTATTATAAGTGAGTGCATATATGTTTCTGTGTATGTAAAGTATGTATTTATGTGTCTCTGTGTGTGTATATATATATATATATATATATTAAGCAGAAATGTGGTTCACCAAAAAATTATAGAAAATCTCTGAAATTCCATAAAAGTTCTGGCATGAGCAGGACTGTGGTTGAGATGGTCTAAAGGGCTTAATAGAGGTGTGATACACACACAACAGAGTTCTAATTCTGCTGGTGACAGTTTAACATTTCAGTTCTTTATGATATATATTTGTGTTTGTGTTGAGCAGGGTGGGGTGGAGGGTGAAATAACAGTAATATTCGTGGGTGAAATTTATCGATGAGGACTATTTCTTCTACATTGTATCTAGTCATACAAATACACATATGCATATGCACATTCTCTCACACACACACAACATATCTGTACATATATGCACACACATATACTCTTAAACTCACATATGCATATGTATAACTTTAACAAGCCATATTCTTTGCTAAAGCAATGAATAGCCTTGCAGGGCCCCATACTAAGTTTCATACTCATTATAGCATGCTTTTTCGGAGGCAATGTTTTATGGATGGAAGCCCCTTCTGCAACTAATCCTTTTAGTCACCATTTACAACACACAGGGATACAGTGTATATATTCTACATCATCATCATAATCAACATCATTTAACGTCCATTTTCCCTGCTCGCAAGGGTTGGACAGGTTGTCACAGACCAAGTCAGCATCTGACCTTTCAGATAGGCTGGGGTCCTGCATCTTGCTTACCTCGGTTCCTGTGCTCTGTGGGGTGCAATGGCAGCGGTTTATTGTGGCACCAGCAATAAAGAGATTATGTCTTTGACACAATTGAAGAGTCCTCTCGACTTTTTTTTTTTTCACAAGTTTTCTATGGCTGGATGCCCTTCCTACCATCAACCACTTTACAGTGTGTATTGGGTGTGGTTTAACGTGACACCAACACTACCTATATGTATGTGGGTGTGTGTGTCTATGCATACGAACATGTATAGAAAAATATATACACACTCATATATCTATACATGTACATAAATACATTCATACAGACAAGTATGTATCCACATACAAACCTTTTGTTTCAAGTAATAAAATTTACAATAACACATGGTATATCTTCCTTTTTTTTTTATATGAAAGCAGGCAAAAGCACATTTAAAAATGACATATATATATATACATATATGTGTATGTGTGTATATGTATAAATATCATCTTCATCATTTATACATTTGCTTTTCCAAATTTCCATGGGTTGGATGGTCTCTTTTCAACACAGCTTGTTCTCTACTTGTTGTTCCTTCATCATTTGCTCTGTGAGGATCAACTCTAACCACCTCTTCCCAGGTCTTCCTTGGTCTAGATTTACTGCAACTTCCCTCTACTGGGATTTCCTGGTAGTTCTTCACCCAGTGATCATCAATTAGTGTTGCAAATGCTTAGTTTATTTGCTTCACAGAATCCCAGGAGCCTCACTCCTTCTTCATTTCTTCAGCCATGAACTCCAGTGAATCCATCTTGGTACTGCCCAACATATCTATATATATATATATATATATATGTAAAGATGCTCAAAGCATGCAGTTTTCCAATGCCCTGCAGTATGAGGATCAGGATGCTGTTGAAGAAAAGTGTGATTGAAAGGACTGGTGCATTTAACAGCACTGACACTCAAAAGAAAGAGGCCTGGAAATGCTATTATGTGAAGATGATGAAAGTGGAAGGATGAGAGGTTACCAGCTATTGAAATTGACAGTTATAGGCTCAAAGAAACAATCAAGGAGATGAAAAATGGTAAATTTGTTGGTCCAACAAAGTTGCTGAGATACTGAAATCTTCTGGGGAAGTAGGAGTTGAACTAGTCTCCAGCATAATCAATCAGATAATACATGATGGGGTTATACCCAATGACTGGTGTAATTAAGAAATGAGTGAAACTAGATGAGATGCAGTTTTTTGTGTCATGCCCTTTTTTTAGAGAGACAACTACAAGAGAAGTTATAGCTAAGAGTAAGCTTCTATATTTAGCTTTTGTTGACCTAGAGAAAACCTTTTACAGCGTATCTCAATCTGTCATCCAGTAATCCTTAAGGAAACTAAGTGTTGAATAATGGCTTGTGAGAGCAGTGCAGAGTTGTAAGTAAAGAGAGTTTAGTGAAGAATTCAAGGTACAGGTAGGAGTCCATCAGGGTTCAGCCCACTCATTTATCATAGTTCTCCTGGTCATAACAGGAGGTTTAGACAGGCTGTTCATGGGAACCTTTGTATGCAGATGACTTCCAAACTTGTAAAAGAACTAGAGAAAAAGTTCTGGCTTTGAAAATAGAACTTAAGGGATCTTAGTGTAAACTTGAGAAAAGAATGATGATGATGTATATGTGTGTGTGTATATATATAAAATATCTTGGCCAACCTCTGAATTTTTCAGCCGACCCTTGTGTATATATGTATGTATATATATATATACACATCATCATCATCATTGTTTTACTTTTCAGCCAACCCTTATATATATAATATATATATATATATATATATATATATATATATATATATATATATACACTCATACATAAGGGTCAGCTGAAAAGTTCAGAGGTTGGCCAAAATACTCTCATGGAATGACCAAATGAGGTTTATTTTTCAACTTGGAAAGAAACAATGCAGTTATTAATAAAAAGAGTTGAAATTAATACATGCAAGATTTCACAGCTCTAGCATCATTCCTTCATGGTCAACCTATGAACTTTTTAGCTTACCCTCATATATATATATATCTCAGGTCGAGTTTACACTCGCAAAGATTCGGATCAATGAATGAGATGGCCTGTCTTCCCACGCTTCTTCATCCGACTGCCAGTTTCCAGAGAACAAGTTGTGATCCTATCTCTTCTGGATGATGGGTGCAGTGCCCAGCCAGTTTCATTCATTTGCAGGCAACTTTTTTTTCATTATTATATATATATATAATAATGAAAATTATTGTGTACAGTGCTCAGGTGCACTACAACTCATCAAAGGTGGATGTATAATATATAGAATAATGT
Source organism: Eledone cirrhosa (assembly GCA_964016885.1). Classification (NCBI taxonomy): domain Eukaryota; kingdom Metazoa; phylum Mollusca; class Cephalopoda; order Octopoda; family Eledonidae; genus Eledone; species Eledone cirrhosa. The sequence goes on along the minus strand of OZ024745.1, from coordinate 28,840,504 downwards.
AAAAATATCAAGAAAATGAACAGTGTATGAGCCATGATATACACAGAGAGACACACACATGCATGCGTGTGTATGGAGGGGGGGGGGGATATCAGGTGTAGTGTTAGCAAATTTCGGGAAGCATGGAAGTTTTGACAACTAACAACTGATCAGGTAGTTTATTTGGGTACTAAAACAGCTGCTAAACCACTCAAATGTGGATGTCATATATTTCAATTATGCCTTCAATAAGGTTTATGGAATATGTCATTAACTGCAGAATATCAGCAGAGTTGGAAAACTAGAAAAGTAACTGCACGGTTTTTTTAGAAGACAGAAATAAGACTCGCAGCCAATGGAGCCTTCTCAAAGGAAACATTAATAATTAGTGGTGTCCCTCATAAGAACTGTATTCAGGTTATTTGTGATGGCTCTCTGTAGTACAGAGTACAAGCAGCTACTCACATTAACTGTGTTGACAACATGAAGAGGATCAAAGATATGAGGTCTTTTACATTGCAAAGCAGTGTCTCAGTGCAAATCAGAATGTTGTTGGGTTAAAGTGTTTGAAATGACACCAGTGCACATAGCATTACTGACATTGAAAGGAAATAGGCCTGGCACTGCTATTATGAGAAGTTGATAACTGGGAGGAAGTGAAAGACTACCCCCACAAAACCCCACATAAAGGACCAGCTATTGAAGTTGAGGGTCAAAGAAGCAATCAAGGAGATTTTTTTTTATTTTAATATATTTTATATTTTGATTTGTTTATTTTCTTGTTTTATTTTGTTTCATTTATTTTACAAATTTTGTAAATATATTTATAAATACATTTATTTTATAAATATATTTATTTACAAATAGATTTATTTTATAAATGAAATTAATAAAATAAATAAAATTAAAAGTGAAATAATAATTAAGAATATGAAATGAAATAAAATATATAAAATAAATATAAGAATCAAATTACATAAAATAAAAAATTGAGTAATTAAATATAAATAGAATAAAATATACAAAAATCTAATAAAAGGAAAAACTAAAAAAATAAAATAAAAAACAAATATTTCTTTTTAATTAATTTTATTTGTTTATATATTTTTGTTTATTTTGTATATTTATTTTTTAATTTATATTTTAGTTTCAGTTTCTTTTATTTTACTATTTTACTTCATATTTTTATTTTATTTAAATATTGAAATAAAATAAAATAAATAAGCAAAACAAATTGAAGATAACAAAACAAACAAAAAAATGAATCTAAAATAAATAGTATAAAAATATATTTTTTTTTAAATCAACAAATTAAACAAATCAAACATAAATAAAATATAAAATAAATGAAATTAAAAATTGAAATAAATATACTAAAAGGAAACAATAAAATTATTTTTAAATTAATAAAATTAAAATTTTTTTTAAATGAATTACATAACAACAAATAAATAAAATACAAGGAACTGAATTTAAATAAATAAAAACGAAATTTATATATTTTTTAATATTGTTTCAACTTTATAACTTAAAATATTCGTCTCAATAGATTTGGTAGTTCACAATAATGTTATTGTGGTTAGTTCAGGCTCACTTACGTAAGCCAGTCAAAGGGAAGACTCAGCCGAACATATTTCTGCTCTATTTATCAAAAAATGTATTTGTGATTCAACCTTATAATTGTTTCTACTTTTGGCACAAGGATAGCAATTATCCCAGTGCATTACTGGTACTTTATTTTATCGACCCCGTAAGGATAAAAGGCAAAGTTAACCTCGGCGGGATTTGAACTCAGATCGTAAAGGCCCATAACTCCATGCTGCAAACCATGGCGTCCTTATAATTCAATCGTAAACACGAACGAACAAATTTTCATTCGTCTTTGTAATAACATGACTTGTGTGTCAATAAATTACTGCTCAAACTATTAAGATTAATCTTTAAAATCTTAAGGAATATAACTTTGTTACTCCTTCATAATTTAAAATATTGGCTTGAGGCTACAAAAAAGATTCCGCCTAAAAGATTCAGAAACACAACTAGCAGTAATATAAGAGACATACAAAAACAATGCTGTCTAATGTCTACCCTAATTGATAATGGTTTCTTATATAGGCACAAGGCCAGCATTTTTTTTTTGGGGGGGGGGGGGGTCGATTAAATCGACCCAGTGCGTGACTGGTACTTTATTTTATCGACCCCGTAAGGATGAAAGGCAAAGTTAACCTCGCCGGGATTTGAACTCAGATCATAAAGGGCTGTAACTCTATGCTTCACAGCATGGCGTCTAATCTATAATGGTTTCTAATATAGGTACAAGGCCAGCAATTTTGGGGAAGGGGAAAGTCGATTAAATCGATCCCAGTGCGTGACTCGTACTTTATTTTATCGACCCTGTAAGGATGAAAGGCAAAGTTAACCTCGGCGGGATTTGAACTCAGACCGTAAAGGACCGTAACTCTATACTGCAAAGCATGACGTCCGACTCTCTACCGATACTGCCAATCGACCGCCCTATAACAAACATATATAAATCTCGCTATGGATGCTTTAAGGTGTGATCATATCACGGCTACATGACTATCCGTGCAAGAACGCCAGGCACTAGCGTTTCAGAATATCTTTATCTATCATCAGTGACGCTTACTTACTCAGTACTGAAGCAGGAATAAGCTATAACTTATATACATTTTGCGTATAAAACATCTGCGTGAGATGCTTGACTAGCTAGATTAATGAGCAGCAGCATAAACATAGCCTGGTTCATTAAAGGTGTATGTAGAAGCATTTATATGCCTCTCTCTCTCTCTCTCTCTCTACAACAAACATAAATCTCGCTAGGACCCATATATACACCCAGTCATACACACACACACACACACATTATATATATAATATCCTTTGACCTGTAACTCCTGATGAAATCGAAGGAGCACCGTAGTGACATACAGCGTTTCTTGGGCATTTTTTAAAATCTGACGGAGCCTATCCCCTCTCCAAGTCGATTTTTTTCCAGAGAAGGAAAGGGAAAGTGGCAGAGACGAGGAATCGATTTTTGTTCTGGACTGCTACTTTTTTTTTTATCGACCTCCAAGGAGTGGAAAGCAAGGGTTGATCTCGACGAGATTTGAACTCAGAGAGCAAAAACGAATATCGCAAAACATTCTATCTAAAGTTGTAACTAACTGCCAATTCGCCACACAATCTCTCTCTCTCTCCCCCTCTCTCTCTCTCTCTCTCTCTGTGTATGTGTGTATATATATATATATATATATATATATATATATATATATATATATATATATATATATGCTAGAGTCAGCATTAAAAAATCCTTCATTATTAGTAGTAAAAAAAAACTTAATGGTTTTCACAAATCTGATATGATTTAAGTTCAACTATCGAATGTTTGGTTGTAGGGGGTTGGGATGGTATTGAGATTTGACGCGCCATGGGGTAGGTTGCGTGAGGGTTTAGGTTGAGGCGTGTAGGGTGATGAGAGAGCGTGGTTAAATATATACATTTCTTTGCGCACAGCAGAAGTTGAAATCGAAACGTAATTGAAATGAATGCCGGACGGATGTTAGATTTGGCCGCCCCTGTGTGCTTCGAGAAAGATCTTGAGTGCAATTAATTAATACCGTGTCAACAGAACTCGGCTCAGCAGGCATTGCCACACCCAGCGCCATGCTCAGTTGCGCATTTGAACTGGAATTTACTTTATTGCTGTTTATAATTTTTACAGAATGAAAATATAAACACATATAATACAATTAATACTTCATAGTTGCACAAACAACATTACAAATCGTTTGCAATTCCTTCAGAATGAAAATATAAACACATATAATACAATTAATACTTCATAGTTGCACAAACAACATTACAAATCGTTTGCAATTCCTTCAGAATGAAAATATAAACAGAGCATATAAATAAATTTACAGTAGAATAACATAACAAATATGTTTTAAATATATACATAAATAACATTACAAATGCCTCGGTAACACTATAAAGGATGATATAATGAAAGATATATTCCTTCAATGCTACAATATTAAAGAAAATGTAAAAGAAGGGTGAACAACGGAGCCAACACCAGAGCAAAAGACAGCAACGTCGCGAGTACTGGTCAACCTCTCTAATGATTTTTGAGGCAAGCCAGCACACTCGCAGCGTTGTCTCGGGTGATGGCGAGGCTGATGCGCTGAAACAGCCAAGCACCCTCGCGAGATTCGCCAGTCACCTCTATAAGGCGAGCCGCCAGTGAGGAAAGGAACCTCGCAGTCAGCGGCCCGACTCCCCCAAACGTCTCGAAAGCCACAGGCTGAAAAATGTAACTGGCCGACAGATCAGAGTATTTGAGGGTCTTACTCCGCTCGGCTGCAGAAGCTGTGGCTCTCGTCCTAACCGCAGCATCCAGGATGTGGGAAAGAGCAAAGGAGTCACTAACAGTGACGTCCCAGACAAGGCACCTGCCTCTCGACCAGGGGCACAGAGTAAGACCGTCAAGTCTTTTGCCGTCACTTCTGGACAAGATGGTTCCAAGATTGAGGCGATATTCGCCCGGGCCAAAGCTCTCTTCAGAATAAGGTTTAGCTCCGTGTGACGCGCGAAGCGGCCGGCATTCATGCGGCAAGAAAGACCGTAGAGTCGAGGAGTTTGCCGCATCGGCACCTCAAACCCATGCAGACGTCGGCTCCCACTTTGATGGCGATGGAGACACGAAGTTCGTCCAGGCTGAGTAGGCCACCAACGTTGGCCACAGGTGGGGCATCGACCCAGTCGCTTGAGTATTTGGCGTTGGCAGATAGTAAGTGGCACCTTGCAAACTGATCTGACAGGACGAAGAGGGAGTCGAGGTGGCCTTCGAACTTATGCTGTCCCAAGCTCTCTGACTTCGACTGTCCTCCACCTTCTCAGGAAGAGACAAGCCCAGCTCACTCCATTGCTGGAGAGTTTCACCCAACTCCCTGTTGGAACTAGTCCATGTTGGAGAGGAGAGGATGCTGCTCACCATGGTGGAGCAAGCGTGGGTGGAGGAAAGGAAGCAGGGGAGAGAGAGGGACGAACTGGAATTGGAACGGACTTCCGTCGGTTTCGACGACGACCATTTCAATAGTTTGCCCAACGTAACAGTCTGTCCATATTTGTCTTAATAATAATCATTGGTAACAGATTTGGACTTCCTTGCTTCACGGTTTCCTGAGTTATCAGAGTAGATATGGACTCTTTTACTAGGAGAAAAATTGTTTGAAAGAATTCTGGCCATTAAAATTTGCAAAAGTCTACCAAAATATATTTTTCAATCCAAGGGGTGTCCTGTTAAATTCAATGTTTTAATCATGTATAACAAATAAGAACATTTGAAATAATAGACCAGCAATGAAATGCTATATGATACATTAATTCATTCAAAATACTCAAACTGAAAAATATGTGTGCGCGTTGAAGTTCTCTTTCATTCGTTCACTGCCTCCGTCTCTCGCTATTATATGAAATTAACATGTAAGCGGCTAAACATCTCACATTCGGACATTGTGTGACGAGGCTAGTCCTTTGTGTTAAAGTTTGGCTCCTTTGTGTTCGGACCTGGTGTATATGTTTCACAGACAAACACTCATATTAAAAACCAACCGACAGTGTAATGTAAATGCTAAAGGGTTAAAACAAACAGTTTCTTATTGTAAAAGCAAAGGTTTCGGGTAGTTTGGTATCAAAAGGGTTAAATAGCATCTATATCTTTAAACTGTAAATCACCTTTCGGCTGATGTACCACGTTATCCATCAAAATCTTGATCTCACATATATTTTCCTACAATATCTACCACAAGTTTCTCATGATGTAAAAGAATGTAAAATAACAGATCTTATGTAGTCCCTAAATAACAAATATTACCGACATATCGTTTATTTATTTAATCAATTTAAACGTCTGTAAAGAAGAAGAAGAAGAAGAAGAAGAAGAAGTTAATTGTAAAGTTGTTTTACTGTTGATGCAGAGTCGAAAGTGAATTTTTCCATATAAGTTCATTAATCTTGGCACCAAATATATATGTAGTGGATAAATGTTATCCGTTGATGGTAAAAAGAATAATGCCAGAATCGTGATGTTAACAATCGTAGGCCACATGGATAGAAAGAAGAGCAGGCGAGGATTGAACTTGTATGAAGCGCTGTCTTGATGGCTCCAAGAGGCAGTGGTTTCCGTCAAAAAACAGAACGATGCTTTGATAGGAAATTGTTATGAGGGAAATTCCTACGATGTGAGCCAGAACGTGAATATAAGGATGGTAGACAAGGTATTTTTCCATGAGAACCATTAGGAATAGAAGACAATGTATGGTGTAGTTATTAGCGTCCTTGAACAGGATGTCAACAAAAATCATTGTCTGTGAAATATAATTTCCAGAAGATAAAAAACACAAACGTTACCATTGACAAAAACGATCAAATTAAACATGTGAGAAATTCTCGAAAGGTGATTTGTTTAGCATCCATCGAAAGGATAATATCGTAGGTTACACTCAATAAAAAGAACATAACAAGAATCCATTGATTCCATACTGTCATGACATGTCGGTTATATAAGATTCCAAAGAAACTGTTCCATCTATTTCTCAGTATTGAAGAGGTCACAACTAACAGACATGTAATATGAAACAACAGGTGAATCATTAATGCCATTTTTTTGTATCACGGGTTTATATAATTCTCCTGAAGTTCTACATGTATAATTATCATATACAGTATATATATTATATACAGTGTTGTTTCTGTGAGTGACACTGTTATAATAATTGTCACCACAAACAATGTATACACTGCTAATGAGAGTGATTAACGATAACATTAATAAAGATGTTCATGTTACATAAATCGTTTATTCATTATAATTATTTCAACGGTTCTATGGAATCAAGATGTAATTCAAGCATTTGTTATGAGAACAGTATCCTCAAATGAAATTCGATTTTGATATACTGCCGGCAGGAAAAACACGTCCTTCTACTCGTGCGCCCAGCAGACAAACTACGAATGTTGAGAGCTTTCTCTTGTTTTTACCAAAACAATCTCTTCGGAACCTATATATATATATATATATACAGTGAATCTTTGCTTATCCGGACGGTCAAAACCAAACAGTTATAAAAAGATCCGGTTAAGTGAAATATCCGGATAAGTGAATTCTAAAATCCCATTGTTACATAATGCTCGTGGTTTCTAATGTTTTGGCTTCTTTTAGTCAAAATAAAAGACAAATGCTAAGTAAAGAAAATTTATTAGAATAACAAAAGAACAGCTAGAATTTATAAGAAAACTAATTAAACAAACATAAGAATAACTAAAAACTTGGTAAAACTGAATTGAGTCAAACCATAAAAAGTTAGTACTTTTTTTAAAATGAATAAATAGTAGTATAGAAATAGCCGTCCGGTAAATCGAATTTCGGAAAAGCGATGTCCGGATAAGCGAAGATGCACTGTATATATATATATATATAGTCTCCTACACAATATATATATATATATATATATATATATGCAAAAGTTTTATTTAAGATTGTTGGGTTACAACGAGTAAATATTTTATAACTGATATAAAAGCACTCAACAGTTTCTGGAGTAGGTTTACGATATTAAACAAATGGAAACTATATTTATAAAACCATATTTATTTCGTTATATATATTTCTGGGATATCATATTAAAAATATGGTATGCCTTCCTCAGACAAAATACAATACATAAGCTGTTTTATAAATAATTATTGACATACCTTATAATAATGCAACTTCCATTTAAAAAGTTGATTTGGTAGTGAAACTGTTATGACAGTTATATAGAAAGAAAAACGAGGATAAGAAGAAGAAGATGAAGAGATGTATGTAAATAAAATAAAAAAATAAATAAAAATAAAAAAAAAGAAGATGAAGAGATGTATGTAAAGAAAAACAACAGAGCGAGATAGAGAGACAAGGAGATATGGGAGAGAGAAATACATTGAGGAAGTGAAAAAATATAGTAGGCAGCTTTTGGACAGATGATCATCGTATATGTGAGAGGTTAAGGAGGGAAGGGATACAGTTAAACTAGCCGACACATAAATCAGGTCCAGTGTATAGGAGAAAAAGAAAGAAAGATGATATATTTAAAATATATTAAAAATATATTATGTCTCATCCATTTGAATTATCAATTTTTATGAATTAGGTATTATAATGTAAATATCAGTATTCATGAATGAGACACATATCCATAATGTGTGAAAAAAATGACCACATGCTTAGTTTAAAAATTCTTAGGTCTATAAGCAAAATCTGAGATAAAACTTCAAACATAAGTATATATGCATTCTCGTGAAAAAAGAAAAAGAGAAAAGAGAAGGTTATCTCAAATTCAAGTTGATAAATATAGACACACATGTGAACCTACGTGATATGCTCCACAGATTCTTATATTTCATGAAAAACTTCATTGCGTTACAAAAGATATTTTAAATATATCATCTTTCTTTCTTTTTCTCCTATACACTGGGCGTGATTTATGTGTCGGCTAGTTTAACTGTATCCCTTCCCTCCTTAACCTCTCACATATACGATGATCATCTGTCCAAAAGCTGCCTACTATATTTTTTCACTTCCTCAATGTATTTCTCTCTCCCATATCTCCTTGTCTCTCTATCTCGCTCTGTTGTTTTTCTTTACATACATCTCTTCATCTTCTTTTTTTTTATTTTTATTTATTTTTTTTTTTTATTTACATACATCTCTTCATCTTCTTCTTCTCATCCTCGTTTTTCTTTCTATATAACTGTCATAACAGTTTCACTACCAAATCAACTTTTTAAATGGAAGTTGCATTATTATAAGGTATGTCAATAATTATTTATAAAACAGCTTATGTATTGTATTTTGTCTGAGGAAGGCATACCATATTTTTAATATGATATCCCAGAAATATATATAACGAAATAAATATGGTTTTATAAATATAGTTTCCATTTGTTTAATATCGTATATATATATATAGTCTCCTACACAATATATATATATATATATATATATATATAGTCTCCTACACAATATATATAAAATGTCTTACACACAATATGAACTATGTTTGTGTGTGTGTGATTTTATATTGAATGTTTCGCACACAATATGTATGTTTGTGTAATATTGATCATTATGCAAGTTTAATAGGGCGGTGAATTGGCAGTATCGGTAGAGGGTCAGACGCCATGCTTTGCAGCATAGAGTTACGCTCCTTTATGGTCCGAGTTCGAATCCCGCCGAGGTTAACTTTGCCTTTCATCCTTACGGGGTCGATAGAATAAAGTACCAGTAATGCACTGGGATAATTGCTGGCCTTGTGCCAAAAGTAGAAACAATTATGTAAGTTTAACAAGAGAGAAGATAGAAAACTTGTAGTTATTTCCCTTCGTCTGTCAATTATTTTTACTTTCTTCTGTTTTGTCTCTAAAGTGAAAAACTTCAGATGGATGTTGTCTCATGGTCTCCCAGAGGACAGAATTGTGAAAAAGAGCGACTCCAACTCATGGGGTCGTTCTTGTGGATGACTATTCTCCTCCATCCCGATCGCAATAAATAGGGAGGTGGGCTGAGGACCCAAGCCACAAGATGTTTCCACTGCTATAGCTTCGACAAGAAGCCTGTCTAACTTTAGTCTTAAAATGCCTAAGAAATGCTGTATGTCAATACGGCATCCCTACGACTATATCAGGAGTTACGGGACCATTCATCCACCCATCCCTCCCTCCTCCTTATCAACAACCATTGTACAGATCCCCCCCCTTTTTTTTTCTTTACATCCCATTTTCAAATCCAGAAGACAAAGATTATAGATGCATTCCATAACAAAATGGGCCGAAACCACATGGAAAGGCAGGATTACAGTAAACTGCAGACCTGCAAAGTGACGGCATACAAAGCCAGAAAAATTGTTGAGAAGGTAAAGAAACAAAAGATGGCTTCATCTAAAAATTAATTTGTTTATAGAAAAAGAAAAAAAGAAAAGTTAATAAATTCTGTAAATATTTTCTTTTGTGTTTCTGGTATTGTATCTATGTGTGTTGTAAGGGATCAGCAAGGGGTTTGGACTCAGGAAGGGCATGGGGTGAAACATGCCTCAAAAAGGACCTCATTGAGTATGAAGCTTGTGATGGGGCTTGCTAAGCTAACCCCTAATTTGGCAGGAAAATTGGACCTTAAAATGATTGTAGTATGTGTTTGTTCATTATCAGATTTTTTCATTTTTTTTTCATATAACTTTTGTTGGTGTGGTGCCACAAGAAAATGCACCCAGTACACTCTGCAAAGTGCTAGTGCGGTGATAAAATGCACCTAGAAATAGAAAAACTATTTTTAGAAATGAATAAATAAATACAAACACTTTCGAAATTAGAAATTTATTTTTAATTAATAAAAAAAATTAATTTAGAATTTTTTTTTTCATTCTTTTAAAGTAGAATTGGACATAAAAATAGAAATAATCTTAGTGTGTATGTATCTGTATGAGAATTTTGTGTGTGAGTGTATTTGCATGTGTGTGTATGTATCTGTATGTGTATTTGCATGGGAATTTGTGTGTGAATGTATTTGCATGTGGTTGTATATATGTGTGTATTGATCTGTATGTATTTGTATGTGAATTTGTGGTTAATTCTGAATTAAAATCATGAAGAATCTTTGGTCAGTAAATGGAATTAAATATCTCCAAATAAACCAACAATTTCCCCCACTCCACATCTGACCATCACTGCTCATATCAAGTCAATAATAGGCACTTGGATAATCGGACAGTTTAACCCGTTTTATATGAAACAAAGAAGAGTTGAAATTAATGCAAGCAAGATATCACAGCTGTAGTATCACTCCTTCATAGTCAGCCGACCTTTGTACAAACAGAGATGGCAGACAGACATACAGAGATAAACAAATACACAAGCAGATAGAGAGGTAGAAAGGCAGACACAGAAATAGAGAGATGAACAGATACAGACGCAGATAAAAATTAGACCACCAGATTGGTAGATAGATAGATTCATAGACAAACAGGTAGTACAGTGTTTATTCTGAGACGTTTGTAATTTTAAATACCCATGCCCAGTCACATGGTAATTCTGAAGCAGAGATGTCTGGAATATCAATTTTCAGTCCAGTTGTTGCGTAATAACTGTAGCTAAAGGTATCGGGATAGCCTAGCATGTTGATAACAGTAGCTGATGTGGGTTCCACAGCTCCTAGGTTGATCATATGGTTGCTGGGCCAAAACAACATCATTGCATACAGAACTGTTGAGTTGTTCTCCATCTTACTGGTGTACCTAGAGAGAAAAAAATGAAAATAGTTAAATACAGCTGGCAACTGCTGTATGTACCTATCAACATATTGTTTAGATGGCGTATATAAGTTGACTACCCCCTGCTCCTCCATTTTACCAGCAATATTTTTGGTGACATTTTCCTTGGCTTATATTCGAGTATACACGGTAAGTTTAGCTGGCCTGGAGATTTCTCAGGTGTTTTAATGATAGAGTCCCCAGTCCTAAATAGACAGCTCCCACATATATGTAGGTTAAGCAGGCCTCCTATAAGGTTTTATCTTATAGGAAGTTTTGTGAGTATTGTAATGAAATAGGCTTCAATCATACTAGGTTATTACAGCTCACACATATCTAGGTTAAGCCTGGCCTCCTACAACATTGTTACAGCTCACATTTATATGGTTTTAGATGAGGTTGTACCTCATAAGAAATTATTTAGGTGTTTTATTGCTAGGGTCCTCAATCCTATGTTATTACAACTCACACATATATAGGTTTAGCTGGTCACCTACAATTTTGCACCACAAAAGAGATTTCTTGGGTGTTTTAATGATAATAAATTGAAGTGAAAACCAACAGGTGTGTGTGTTTTTATTGGCAACATGACCCTCCCAAAGTATAACAATATATGTATATAGATATATATATCTTCCGTGCAAGCGAGACATTCCCATATCAAATGGAAAAAAACCGTCTAACCCATGCTAGCGTGGAAGATGGACATTAAATGATGATGATGATATATATATATTGGAAAATGTGTGAAATCCTTGGTACAGTTAGGTATATTTGAAAAAAGGAAAAGAATGACTTCACTCGTCCTAAACAATTTAATTTTATATTATAATTTTACAATTTTGTTTTGTGGATCTAGTAAGTTCTTTGTTAACTTCGGTAGGGAGTTTTTTTTAAAGATTCCTAGAGAACTTTCTGAACTGTGTATGTATATATAGGTAGTGATGAAATGATATGAACCAAATATTCTTACCAAACTTTCTTGGTGTATGTGTCGTTCTGATGGGTCCAAGGTTTGCTGGCATAGATGGCCTCTCCGTTCACCTTGAGCCACTGCCCCATCTGGAGCAACCGTTCTTCAAACAGGGGATCAATACG
>OZ024745.1:28813061-28823061 GCA_964016885.1 Eledone cirrhosa | reverse complement strand
CACAGTAACGACAACCCTGGGAGTACACAAGAGTTTATAGTACAGCAACAACAGGGTTACACGGATGTTAAGGGCACAATAATATAAATTTATAAATATATATATATGTATGTGTGTGTGTATGTTTTCAATATTATACATACAGAATGAAACAAACTAAAGATAAAGATAGAGAGAGAGAGAGAGACAAACAGACAGGCCAAAAGACAAAGGGACAGACACAGATACACAAAGAAGCAGAGAGATAGACAGGTAGACAAATAGACAGACAGACAGACAGGTAGACAAATAGACAGACAGACAGACAGTGGCATGAACTTACTCTGACAAAACTTTGACTTGTAAAGTTGTTGGCCTTGTCCTGGAGATAGAGAGGGTGGAACCATTCAAAGAGGGAATGGTAAAGTCCAAAATGAATGGGGGTGTTTTTCCTGATGGAAGCTGCCAGCTCACCTGTGAACAGAAGAAGAGTGGACATAGGGGTAGCAGGGAGTTATTTTGTTGTGTATTGGAAGGAGGTAAGTAATATAGGGATTATGAATCACATGCTGATGGCAATGATGATGATGATAGTAGTGGTGGTGGTGGTGATGGTGATAGTAGTGGTGGTGGTGGTGGTGATGGTGATAGTAGTGGTGGTGATGATGATGATGATAGTAGTGGTGGTGGTGATAGTAGTGGTGGTGATAGTAGTGGTGGTGATGATGATGATGATGATAGTAGTGGTGGTGGTGGTGGTGATGATAGTAGTGGTGGTGGTGGTGATGGTGGTAGTAGTGGTGGTGATGATGATGATGATAGTAGTGGTGGTGGTGGTGATGGTGGTAGTAGTGGTGGTGGTGATGATGATGATAGTAGTGGTGGTGGTGATAGTAGTGGTGGTGATAGTAGTGGTGGTGATGATGATGATGATGATAGTAGTGGTGGTGGTGGTGGTGATGATAGTAGTGGTGGTGATGGTGATAGTAGTGGTGGTGGTGGTGATGGTGATAGTAGTGGTGGTGGTGGTGATGGTGATAGTAGTGGTGGTGGTGGTAGTAGTAGTGGTGATGATGATGATGATAATAGCAATGAGCAAGATGTAGGTTATGACAACTATAAAACTCACCAACAAGATCACGATGTGGTCCCACAGATTGTGAGTTCCAATTCCAGGAGTGTTTGGATGGCCAGTTGGTGTAACCTTCATGGTGTTTACTGGTTAGAACAACATACCTGACAAGGAGATGCATAAAAGAGTTAGCATTGACACAGAGGGTGAAGTCACTGATAAGGTCACAAGTTGTGATGAAAGGATTTTGAAAAGACAAATATATAAAATGAAATTTGCAGCTCACACCTATGTAAGTTTAAGCTGGCCTTCTATGAGGTTTCTTGGCTATTTTAATGAGAGGGCCCTAGTTTTATCAAACACACACACACTCAGCAGCCATAAACACAAACAACTGTTTAGAAAGTACTCAATATTTGGAGTAGGGTAAGATACAAATAACAAACACAGGATTACAAGTACATGTGTGTGTATGTGTATATATTTGTATGTGTGTGTGTGTGTGTACGAGTATATATTTGCATGTGTGTGTGTGTGAGTATATATTTGTATGTGTGTGTATATATTTGTATGTGTGTGTGTCACTCTCAAGAGCGTGAAACTAATAAACCTTTGTTCGTACTGCCTCTCTGTTTTGTTCCCGTTCCATTTTTCACTATATATATATACACAGAGGTAACCACAGTAAGTTGTGGGGTCTATTCTGCATGAAGAACTCGATGTAATCCACATGTTGAAAATATTGTAGGTTAAGATAAATATCAGAAAACAATAAAACACTAAAAGGAAAACAGAGTCATGATATAATAAAACAATGAAATAAAAAATCAAATCATTAGATCGTTTCTAGATGATGATAATACATTGTAGCTATACTCGGTTATTGATCTATGTAAGGTTAGTTACAAACTATCAAATAAAGAGAATATTTACTTACATGCATATCACCAGCTGTTTTCAAAAGCAATAATAATTTTATTCAGAACTAGCAGTAAAGCCCGGCGTTGCTCGGGGTCGCTCAGTAGCTGTGTTAAAGTTACAATGTTAAGTTTCTTTTTTGGCTTAAAAACTGTAGTGTCTACTGTGCAGACTTGCATGTGGTGTTTTTGATTAATATTCCCTCAACCAACAATATGCCTTATGAAGTTAAGAAAACATAACGATAACCCGAATGTTATAACAAAAGAGGATGCTGGGGATAAAAACTGCACTGGTTATTTATTAACAAAGATCGAAAATGTAAACACTGCAACGCAGAGAAAAACATTAGCGTAACCAAATTACCAGTTATGTCTGTCTGCACGCCTATATCACCTCTCTGCACAACTGTCTGTCTGCACGCCGATATCACCTCTCTGCACGACTGTCTGTCTGCACGCCTATATCACCTCTCTGCACGACTGTCTGTCTGCACGCCTATATCACCTCTCTGCACGCCTATATCACCTCTCTGCACGACTGTCTGTCTGCACGCGTATATCACCTCTCTGCACGACTGTCTGTCTGTACGACTGTCTGTCTGCACGCCTAACGACGAAATATTTGCTTGTTTTACGTAGTCTTTAAATAGACTTGTTTTCAAGTAAAAATATTGTTTTAAAATGCTTTTAAATGGAAATGAAGCAAAACGGAAGCTTAGTGTTCGAACTGATGAATTTTGCAGGTCAATATTTTGCTGGCTCGACAACTGTTCGTGTATTGTGTTAATGTCATTTTAAACGCTGAGAAAGCCAGCGTAATTTTTTACGTAAGACGCTCAATGTAAACAGAACAAAAGGAAATAACTGATAACTTACGCTCAAAAATCGATACATTATATTCGATTTCGTCACATAGGGTGGGTCAATTTGAAATATTTTTTTTCCGATGTCTTCGCTAGGGCTCAATGTACAAGTATAGCAATTTCGGTGCAATTCCGTCAGAGATTCTAAGAGGAGATGTGTGCCAAAAATCGATAGACAGACAGACAACCACAGTTTTATATATATAGATTAGTAGTATGTTAGTATTATGTCCTTATTTGGAGGTAGTTGAAGAACTAACAAATCAAATTGTTTTTTTCATTGAGCTCAATATGGACAGCATGTGCAGCATCGGTGCCACGTAAGCGGGAAAAAACATCTCAAAAGTGCAATTTGGGAGACTGCAGCAGTCCGTCTTGCCAGAAAAGAACGGCGCAATGCTGAACGTGAGTACAAACTTCACAAATCAGACATTAATTGGAAGAGGCGAAATAGATCGTCCAACCACCTCAAACAGGTGACAAAAAAGGTAGTGCTTCAATTTGAGCAGCACATAGCAACCAGCCCTGACAGTAAGGTGTTCTGGAAGTATGTTCACTCAAAGCAGAGGCCTCACTCTCCAGTTGGTCCTCTTCGCAATCCCCACACAAGCCAGGTTACTGACGACCCCAAGGAATGCGCAGAGCTCATTGCTGAATGTTATGCAGGCATTTTCACTATTGAAGACCAGAGTGTACCATCTCCACCACCTATGACACCGGACTCTATTACAACCATGGAATTTACACCTGCAATGCTGCGACGTCACCTAAAAAATAAACACAACCATGCCTCTCCTGGTCTTGATGGTGTTACGTACCTGCTTCTTAAACGTGGTGGGTACTTCCTTCTGCACCAGTTATCACGCTTCTTCCAATTCTGTCTGAACAACAGCGCTACTCCAGAACAGTGGAAAACTGCTAGTGTCATTCCTCTGTTCAAAAAGGGTGACCGCACATCACCTGTGAACTATCGTCCAGTCAGTCTTACTAGTTGCATCGCCAAACTGATGGAATCCTGTGTCAGAGAAACACTTTGGAACTTCTGGAGCTCTCACAGTCTTATCCGGCCCTTGCAATTTGGATTTATCCCCAACTCCAGCTGCTGTGATCAACTTATAGAGTTTCTTGAGGACATCACCCGGATCACTGATGGCGGCTCATGGGTGGATGTTGTTTACCTTGACTTTGCGAAAGCCTTCAATTCTGTGCCACACAAAAGGCTTATGGCAAAACTCTCTGCGATGGGTGTGAAGGATGATCTTTTTAACTGGTTGAAGTCCTTCATTCTCAGTCGAAGAGAGGTAGTCACGGTTCTGGGACAGCATTCCTCACCATATGAGATGTCATCTGGTGTACCACAGGGATCTGTTCTTGACCCCCTTTTGTTTGTGGCATATATTAATGACATAGATGCCAACTTAAAGAATGCCACAGTACTAAAGTACGCAGATGACATCAAGCTGTACCTTGAGATAAAAAGGACAGATCCTGAACATTATAGATCTTGCTTGCAGTCTGACCTGGACACAATGCAACAATGGATCTCAGACTGGCGACTCAAGCTAGCTGTGGACAAGTGCACCACCATGCATTTTGGGAGTAAAAACCCAGCGTCCACATACTCCCTCCACAGCACTAATATCAAGAAGTCTTCTTGTGAACGTGACCTGGGCATTACGGTCAGCAGCGATTTGCGCTAGACGAAGCACGTCTCTAAAATTGTCATGAGGGCCGAGGGTGTTTAGCATCACTCAGCAAGACCTTTGTCAGCCGCTCTCCAGATATCTATTTAAGGCTGTACATGGCTATGGTGCGGCCACACTTAGAATTTGCATCACCAGTCTGGAACCCCTATCTTGCTCAGAACATTGACTGCCTGGAAACTGTTCAGAGACGTGCAACCAAGCGAATACCCTTCATCAGGCATCTACCATATTCTGAGTGCCTTGCTTCCCTGGGCATGGATACATTGAAGCTCCGACGCCTGGCAACTGACTTGGTAAACACCCACAAAATTGTTAACTATCTTGCCAACAACAACCCTGAGTACCTTTTTGATTTCCATGTGTCTAACACACGTGGACATGCCCACAAAGTCAGAAAACAGCACTAGTTCCCATGACTTTCGGAAACATTTTTTCACGCTCAGAGTTGCTGAAGCATGGAACAAACTACCTGCATCAGTTGTTAGCTATCGAGACACTGCATCCTTTAAGGCATCCATGCTACCCGAGATCCGCCAACACTACAGCTAATGTTCCCCCTCCATACACATACACACATGTATACCATGACTCATACACTATTCACTTCCCTGACATTTGTATATTATTCTATGTACTATACATACACCTTTGACGAGTTGTAGTGCACCTGAGCACTTTACACAATAATTTCATTATTATTATATGGTTATAAATAAATACTTTAGTTGAAGTCATGACCCTTTGAAAGAATAAAATTATTATTGAAAAAATTATTATTGCTTTTGAAACCAGCTGGTGATATGCATGTAAGTAAATATTCTCTTTATTTGATAGTTTGTAACTAACCTTACATAGATCAATAACGGAGTATAGCTACAACGTATTATCATCATCTAGAAACAATCGTAAAGCAGTGAAGTATATCTCTAATGACTTGATTTTTTATTTCATTGTTTTAACTTATATATATATATATATATATATATATATTGGTGCCACAACATCCAGGCTGAAACAAATGAGATCGTGTAGGTGTCACGACAAAGAAACACACAGTCCACGCTGTAATGTGGCCGTGTAGGCAACACGGTAAAAACCTCCCAGCCCCACACTGTAAATGTGGTTGGTGTTAGGAAGGGCATCCAGCTGTAGAAAACCCGCCAGACAGTCCTATGCGAGCAATGACAACCACTCTTGCTTCAAGTGAGAAAACTCCCGTCCAAACCCATGCAAGCGTGGAACATGGACGTTAAACGATGATGATGATGATGATATTTATGGCACAACTTCAAGCGCTCAGTAAATTTTAGACAACTTAATCAGTGAAACAATTGTTAAGACTGTAAATAAAACCCCCTTTTTTGTACTGTTGACCATGTTATTCTTCACTCTTTCTATATATATATATATATATATATGTATGTATGTGTGAGTGTGTATGTGTGTGTGTGTATATATACATACACACATATATATATATATATATATAAACACACACACACATATATATATACATGCACATACACATACAACCACAGAGGAAGTGAGAACAACAGGTAATTACATATTCAAGAAAGAAACAAGCTCCTTCCCCTTTTGGCTCTTCTCCTCCTCCTTTTCCAGTGTGTACTTAAGGCAAACAGAAACAACCAAAGACAGGATGAGAGGAGGAGGAAATGGAGTGAGAGAGAGAGAGGAGGTGGAGTAGATTAATGTTAGTGTCAATAGGTTTAGCCAGGCATGGCTGTGTGGTCAAGGAGTTCACTTTTGGTAACCACCTGGTTTTGTGCTCCAGTGCCTCCTGTGTGGCATGTTGGGGGTTGGTTGAGGTGGGGCAGGTGTTTTGTTCTACACTCAGTAAATAACCTCTGGTGGTAGACCAATTGTGTTGTGTGTGGAAATTGGTAGATGGAAAATATACATATGTACATACATGCGTTCTCTCTCTCTCTCTGTGTGCGTGTGCGTGTGCGTGTGCGCGTGCGCGTGCGTGTGTGTGTGTGTAGAGAGAGAGAGAGAGAGAGAGAGAGAGAGAGAGAGAGAGAGAGAGAGAGAGGCACATGGCTTAGTGGTTAGAGCATTGGCCTTGCAATCGAAAGGTTGTGAGTTCAATTCTCAGACCGGGTAATGTGTTGTTTCCTTGAGCAAGACACTTTATTTCACATTGCTCCAGTTTACTCAGCTGTAGAAATGAGGAGAGGAGCGATTATGGGGGTATAAAACTGATGGATCGGGTTGTGAAAGTGGCGGAAAGGATATTGGCACAATTGGTTGGAGAAGGGGTCAAGCTGGGTGGGATGTAGTTTGGTTTTGTGCCTGGGGGGAGTGCAGCGGATACCCTCTTCTTGGTGAGACAATTGCGGGAGAGGTTCTTGGAGAAAGGTGGGCCCCTATGCTTGGCCTTTGTTGACCTAGAGAGGGCCTTTGGTGGGGTGCCCTGGTCTGTCATCTGGTGGTCCCTGGAGGGATTGGGTGTTGGGGGATGGCTTGTGGTACAGTGCGGACTTTGTACAGAGGTGCTATTGGTGAGGTAGGGTGGGGGTGGAGTTTAGTGAGGAATTCCGGACGCGAGTGGGAGTGCATCGGGGTTCGGTCCTCGGCCCACTCTTGTTCATTGTAGTCCTCCGGGCCGTGACAGAGGAGTTTAAGACTGGCTGTCCATGGGAGCTTCTCTATGCTGACTGTCTGGTTCTTGTAGCAGAATCAGTGGAGGAGCTAGAGAATAAATTCTGGCTATGGAAACAGCAGTTGGAAGCAAGAGGACTGAGAGCGAGCTTGGCTGGGACTGGGGTGTTGGTGGGTTGGGGGCGCTGGTGTGTGTGTTGGTGTGTGTGTGTGTGGGGGGGGGGGGGGGGGCAGAACTCTGGTTCCGTCAGGGGTGGTGGCCGTGTTCGATGTGCGGAAAGGGAGCTGGCATAGGTTCTATAGGGTGCACACAGTGCGGATCCTGGGTGCACGGGAGATGTGGCGGGCAAGCTGGCGGGTAGGGAGGGGTATGTATGCAGTAGATGTACAGGGAGATTGGACAGTGGAGGTCGCATTGGTGGACACGTTTTTCGGATGCGGGGAAAAAAGCACCCAGCTTTCACTGTAAATGAGGTTGGTGTGGTGTTAGGAAAGGCATCCAGCTGTAGAAATCAAGCCAGAATCAGTTCCCGTCCCACCCTTGCAAGCAGGGAAAAGTGGACGTAAAATGATGATGATGATATATACATATATATATATATATCATCATCATCATCATCATCGTTTAACGTCCGTGTTCCATGCTTGCATGGGTTTGGACGGAGGGTTTTCTACAGCTGGATGCCCTTCCTAACACCAACCACATTTACAGTGTGGGGCTGGGAGGTTTTTACCGTGTTGCCTACATGGCCACATTACAGCGTGAACTGTGTTTTTTTTACGTGACACCTACACGATCTCATTTGTTTTGGCCTGGATGTTGTGGCACCAACATAACTTTACATTGAAAGGGGCAGTGTGGATGGGGTGGGGGTGGTGGGACGGGGGTGTATTTTGTTAGAGATGCCTACTGACTGTAGTAGGTTTTACTTTGTATTTAGGTAAGGCGGGTCTTCTCTATTACTGAGTACCGCCAAAGGTCTCGGTCCAGTGACATTGTCTTGGTGAGGTGTAAGTGTGTGAGGTCGGAATTTATCAGCTCGTCCCAGGTTTTTCTAGGTCTGCCTATTCCGTGGCTACCGTCTATCTTTATTGCCCTGCACTTTGTTATACAGCTATCGACTTTCATGCGCATCACGTGTCCATACCAACGTAGCCTTCTCTCGAGTAAACAACATCTGATCCCTCTTATTTCTAATTTTTTCCTTAGTTTGTTTATGCTTTGCCGTTCACGTATATTACTATTACACATCCAGCGGAGCATGCAAGCTTCGTTTCTCTCTAGTCTGCGTATATCCTCTGCACACAATGCCCAGGTCTCACTGCCGTGCAACATTGCTGTTTGTATGCAGGCATCATACAACCTGCCTTTCATTTTTAGGGAGAACCCTTTAGCGGCTAATAGTGGTATGAGCTCTCTGAACTTTTTCCACCCAGTTCTGACTCTAGCTACTGTACTTTCAGAGCACCCTCCCCCACTGCTGATTTTGTCACCCAGGTAACGGAAGCTGTCCACTATTTCTATAGAACCCTCTGCGCAGTTGAAAGAGCTAGTATTTTGTGGGCACTTGCTGCTACTTATTGCACCAGAGCACCGGCCACATGTAAAATCTATGTTCTTAGTTAGCTTACCTGTGATCCCACTACATCTTTTATGCACCCATACTTTGCATTTGGGACACAAAATGGAGTTTCTACCTACGCCTTTCCTACACTCTGAGCATGGCCACTTCCCGGAGGGGACCGCCGCCTTATTTTCTTTCTTACAAACTAGAACTTTAGTCTTAGCCAGGTTAATTTTAAGGCCTTTTGATTCTAGGCCGTGCTTCCATGTTTGGAATTTCTTCTCTAGCTCGGCCGTTGATTCAGCTATGAGCGTTAGATCATCTGCGTATAGGAGTTCCCATGGGCAGCCGGTCTTGAACTCCTCTGTTATAGCCTGAAGGGCAATAATAAATAGTAGGGGGCTGAGAACAGAGCCCTGATGGATGCCAACTTTTACGCTAAACTCTTCACTATATTCGTTGTTAATTCTAACCTTGCTGACTGTTTCTTTATACATGGCTTGTATAGCTCTCACAAGCCATTCGTCAACGCCTAGTTTTCTAAGAGCCCACCAGATAATGGAGCGGGGGACTCTGTCGAAGGCTTTCTCCAAGTCGACAAAAGCTAAGTAGAGGGGTTTACCTTTAGCTAGGTACTTCTCCTGTAGTTGTCGTACAATGAAAAGAGCGTCTGTGGTATTTTTGCCTGACACAAACCCGAACTGCATTTCATCTAGGTCAATTCTCTCTCTGATTAGTTGTGCTATTACTTTTTCCGTGACCTTCATGACCTGGTCGATTAATTTAATGCCTCTATAGTTACTCCTATCTAGGGCGTCTCCTTTACCCTTATAACAGTTAACGATGATGCTGCTATGCCAGTCCTTCGGAACAGCCCCATTCTGTACGACTTGGTTAACTATGCGGGTGACCATGGTGTGTCCCACCGTGCCAGATGCCTTCAGCATCTCAGCAACTATTTCCGAAGGCCCAGCCGCCTTACCCGTCTTCATATCCTTGATTGCCTTACTTATTATACTCCCCTCGACTAACACTGCTGGTCCCTCTATTGGGTCGATATGGGGGAGACTGTCTTTCTCCCATTTATTCTCCTCATTTAGTAGCCTTTCATAGTGACACTTCCAAGCTACCTTCTTATCAGCGTCGGTGATGGCAAGTATGCCATCATCGTTAAGTACACACTTCTCCCCGACAATATCACGGTTTTCCTTGACGCATTGCTTAGCAATCCTGAACACCTCACGTTTTTGGTCATCGCGTTGTAGAACAT
>OZ024745.1:28755561-28808061 GCA_964016885.1 Eledone cirrhosa | reverse complement strand
CATACGTTACTTCATCCACAGCATGCAGTTCTCTGGCTACAATCAGAGAAACAAGATCAGAGTATATAAAGGAGCTAGAACCCCATGTATAGGAGCACATTTTGAAACAGAATAGAAAGAATTAGGAATAATGCTAATAAAATAAACTCATGGTATGATAGCAATAAATACCAGAGTGTAATGTTCATAAAGACAACCCCTAGAGGCGAACTAACTTATAGATTTAGACAAGCTCAAATTAAATATTAAGATAGTTGAAAGACCAGGTATTCCCATAAAAACCCCAATTAGCAAAACACCCATTTCAAAGATCCCCCTGTGCAGATAGGAAATGCATAGTCTGCAAGCTAAGCCCACAAACGAACTGCAAAACTAGGAACGTAGTATATAGTATAAGATGTACTAAGGACAATATAGGAATAAGAATATAACATACATAGGTGAAACAGCCCGTAGCATAGGAGAAATACTAAATTGAAGTTAAAATCAACAGGTGCGCGTGTTTTTATTGGCAACATGACCCTCCCAAAGTATAACAATATCTGTTTCAACACACGTTATATATATATATATATATATATATTTATATATATAATTCGTTTTGCGAGATTTCTTAACTGAAAACGTGTGTTTCAACGTTGCGAGATTTCTTATCTGAAAACGTCTGTTTCAACACACGTTTTCAGATAAGAAATCTCGCAAAACAATTCAAAAACGAATTATATATAATTCAAACGCCAGAAACTATATATAGTTCTTTATCTAAGACGGAGGGGCGGAAATCTGTACTAATTTTGTTGTTTTTTGTATTCCGATATATATATATCGGAATACAAAAAACAACGCAGGAGTACAAGTTACAAACAGTATTAGTTTCACGCTTAGTGAGAGTGATGGGGGGGGGGGGGGGGGTATATATATTAAGTTACTCAACAGAGGAAGCTCGATGAATAATTAGTACAGATTTCCGCCCCTCCGTCTTAAATAAAGAACTATATATAGTTTCTGGCGTGTAAAATGGGGTGGTCATGGTTGGGATGTCTGCCATGACGTGTTTCGACAAGACCAGAGGCTGACCTGTGGTTAAACATTAACAGCAACACCTACATCTTACGTGCGAGACCACTGCTAGTAATAGCAACCACATCTCCTCGAGGCTAAACAACAAGACACCTGCTAGAAATAGTAGTAAAATAAAACGTTACAGCGCATTAGCCTCGCCATCACCCGTGGCAACGCTGCGAGTGTGCTGGCTTGCCTCAAATATCATTAGAGAGGTTGCCCGGTACTCCTCGCGACGCTGCTGTCTTTTGCTCTGGTGTTGGCTCGGTTTACATTTTCTTCAATATTGGTACATTAAAAGAATATATCCTTCTGAAACAATCGCGAGCAATTTATAATGTTATCTAAGCATTTGTAATATTATTTATGTATATATTTAAAACATATTTGTTATATTATTCTACTGTAAATTTATTTATATGCTTTGTATAATAAAAGAAACAATTATTACTTAAGAAAAGCTCTTGAAAAAAAACAAAAAAAACCCTCACTTAAATCACATGTTGTGGTCTTAAATAAAGAAGGATATATTAAATAATGTAGTTCCAGGTGATGGCCATGGTTAGGATGTCTGCCACAACGTGGTTTCACAAGATCAGAGGCTGGTCAATGGTTAAACAATAGCAACAAAGAATGAATAATAGTAGTTTCTTCTTTAAGCACAAGGCCAGCAATTATAGGGAGCGAGAGGAAAGTCGATTAGATCGACTCAGTGCATTACAGGTATTTTATTTTAAGGATGAATGGCAAAGTTAACCTCGGCGGGATTTGAACTCAGAACGTAAAGGCAATAATATTAATAATGCTTTCTGTATTAGCCACCCAACCCTTACATTAAGGAAACATTAAAGATGGTACAGGACGATATAGTGTGGGGGTTTTTGTGTAAAATAACATTTATAAGAGAGATTAAGAAAATAAACATTTAAATAATAATAACCTGGCGCCGGATTTGGAGAATATTTCCGCCCACTGGTCCGGATTAAAGAATTCTGTTGTAAACATGGCTGCAAAGTCCTGGTAAGTAAAGTCTGGTCTGTAGTTGTCCTTCATGAACTGCACACAAGCCGCGTCCTTTTTACCCCTCAGATCCCACCAGAACCATTCGGAACGGAAGCTGGGCACTGAAAATACACCCCAGTGCAAGAAAATCCCGATTTTAGCTTGGTCATACCATGTGGGTATAGGACGAGTGTCCAGAGATCGCCATTCCGGCTTGTAGGGACCACCACCGACAGCCCTGTCCTTTCCAGACGTGAAGTCGGTGCCTGGACGAAGTGCCGTCACTGTAACATGGCCCAACGATAATACATCAACCAAAGATAGGATTAGAAGCAGGAATAAAGCGGGAGACTGCCACACAGATAATTCTAAAGACATCGCCATATTTCCTCTGTTCTAGTTTTTATTCAAAAGCCGAACTTTACTCCTTTCACCGACTTGAATTATCTAAACAATAATTTATTGCTTTTATTACAAAATTGTAAATGAAAATTCATGGCAATAATAATAATAGTATTTATTGATTTGTGATTTATCGATTATCATTAAATTATCCAGAGACTTCTAACGTATTAATTTGTCAACAAAATCAAAATAAACGCACACGCACGTATATATATGGGGGAGCGGGGCGTGTCTGTGTGTATGCGTGCGTGTGTGCATGCGTGCGTGTGTGCATGCGTGCGTGTGTGTGTATGGGTGCGTGTGTGTGTGTGTGTTTATTTTGATTTTGTTAACATTAGAAGTCTCTGGATAATTTAATGATAATCGATAAATCACAAATCAATAAATATTATTATTGCCATTAATTTTCATTTTCATATATATATATATATATATGCACACATATATATATATATATATATATATATATGATCGACTCTCCCGTCGATATCTGACGTTCAGCTTCCCGGATGATGGTGTCTCATGTGACACTGCAATCCCTGCCCGGTCAACACGCAATCCCTCCAAGTGACTGGATTCAAAGTTCTTGATCGCACTATGGCACCTTTCTCTCCAGTACTTTCTCTCAGCAGCAATTTGTTCGCAATATATATATATATATATATATATATATATATAACGAAGGAAATGTGGTAAGGAACCAGATGGACCATAACGCACCAAAGTACTCAATATTTAGGGTAGTAGAGTGGGTAATAGGAACGAGTAGGACCCCGACGGCTGAGCTCAAGCCGTTTCGACGGCTAATTCTGGACTCAGAATTAGCCGCCGAAACGGCTTGAGCTCAGCCGTCGAGGTCCTACTCGTTCCTATATATATATATAAAACCCTTTTGGTACAGCCGACCATGTTATTCTTCACCTTTTCACTACTATTACTCCAAGAATGACCTGCATGGGAATTCTCGCAAACTCGCTACTTAACTAAGGAAACCTCTTGTTGAGTCAAACAACGCCGTACGTTAAAACTATCCATAGTACAGAGTACTGACAACCTCTAATTGGATTACCTAAAACGATAACTTGTTATCCTATATATATACGAAAAAGTTCAACTCCGACGAAACGGCTTGTCTCTGCCGTCGGGGTTAAACATTTTCCTATTATCCACTCTACTACCCTAAGTATTGAGTACTCTGGTACGTTATGGTCCATCTTGTTCCTTACCACACCTCCTTCTTTATATATACATGGTGGCTGCTAACTCGTTTTCGAGTACGGCCACTACTTTATATCCATGTAGGAGAACCCCTACCGATGCGCTGAACGAGTGTGACTTTTTAGTCCAGCCAGCGACTTGAAAACTCTGGTACAAACACTACACTTGTGACAATTATTGACACATAGTGCTGGGCCTATGGTACCATGTGACGACAAGTGCAGAGATACATACATACATACATACATACATACATACATACATACATACATACATACATACATATATACATACATACATACATACATACATACATACACACCTAATATATATTTTTTCTTCTGTGATATCGCAAGAGTTACTTCCCTTGATCTCACCTTCCGCCTTCTTATATGTTTCTAAAAATAAAATCACAATCAACCGCAGACAGCCGACTTTTTTCTTTTACTTTTATTTTTGTTATGACAGGCTGAGTGGATTGGGGTTTAGAACCCAACAAATCTTAAGTACCTGTTTATGTCACTGTTGTAATTATATATATATATATATATATTGTCTGATGAAGGCATACCATAATTTAATTTGGTATCCCTGAAATATGTATAATGAAATAAATATGGTTTTATAAATATAGTTTCCATTTATTAATATCGTATATATATATATATATATATATATAATATATATATAATATATATATATTAAAAGGAACTATATATATATATAGTAATAATAATAAATTTGAAGACTAAAATCCAACGAGGGCTCGATAAGGATAAATATATATCAAATATATATAATCTGTTATTTTAATATATATATATATATATATATATATATATATATATGTATATAGAAATTGATTGACATATATATATATCTAAAATAAACACATGATACAATCAAAATTAAATTTTGGATATATATATATTTATATATATTTCGTTTTTGAATTTGTTTTGCAAGATTTTTTATCTGAAAACGTGTGTTGAAACAGATATTGTTATACTTTTGGGAGGGTCATACTGCCAATAAAAACACACGCACCTGTTGGTTTTCACTTCAATTTATTATAAATTTCCGGTTGGTTGGTTCGATAACCGGATGTTTGTTTATATATTGTTAAAGCTCTTTCGTCACACATTCTGTGACTTTCTCAGTGACTAGGTATTTATTTTGAGTCTCTCCTTTGTTCTGTCCTATACAAGCCATGTATAAAGGAACAGTTAGCAAGGTTAGAATTAACAATGAATATAGTGAAGAATTTAGCGTAAAAGTAGGTGTTCACCAAGGCTGCGTCATTAGCCCACTCTTGTTTATTATTGCCCTACAGGCTGTAACAGAAAAGATGTAGTGGGATGATAGGCAAGCTGTCAAAGAATATGGCCAATGCTCATGTGCGGTAAGTAGCAAGTGCTCACTGGATACAGGCTCCTTCAACTGCCCAGATGATTCTATAGAAATGGTAGACATTCTCTTTTACCTGGGTGACAAAATCAGCAGTGGAGGAGGGTATTCTGAAAGTTCAGTACCCAG
This sequence comes from Eledone cirrhosa, assembly GCA_964016885.1. NCBI lineage: Eukaryota > Metazoa > Mollusca > Cephalopoda > Octopoda > Eledonidae > Eledone > Eledone cirrhosa. Next base: position 28,802,838 of record OZ024745.1, on the reverse strand, counting down.
AGTAAGAACGGGGTAGAAAAAGTTCAGAGAACTAATACCACGGTTGGCCACAAAATGTTTCTCTCTAAAAATGAAAGGCAGATTGTATGATGTTTGTATACGAACATCAATGTTGCATGTTAGTGAGACCTGGGCAGAGGATCTGTGCAGATTGGAAAGAAACGAAGCATGCATGTTCCGATGGATCTGTAATATACATGAACGGCAAAGCATAAACGAACTAAGTGAGAAATTAGGCATAAGAGGGATTAGATGCAGCTTACTAGAGAGGAGATTGCGTTGGTATGATCATGTGATGCATATGAAGGATGACAGCTGTATAAAAAAGTACTGGAAGCTACGGAGTAGGTAGACCCAGAAAAACCAGGGACATTTGCACCTCTCTAAGACAACGATATAGGATCAAGATCTTTGGTGCCATGCAGTAATACAGAAGACTCGCCTTCCCTTGCGCACAGACTTAAAACTACACTCGGTAGGCACCTCTTAATCCAATGTACACCCCACACCTCCTACACCCCATACACCTCCTTCCACTTCCACCCACACCACCCTTACTCTGTAAAGTTATGTTGGCACCACAAAACATCCATTCCACACTGTAAAGTGGTCGTGTAGGTGTCACAAGAAAAATCACCCAGTCCACACTGTAAAATGATCGTGTAGGAGACACAGCAAAAAGCACCCAGCACACACTGTAAATGTGGTTGGCATTAGGAAGGGCATTAGCCGTAGAAAACCAGCCAGAAACAGTCCTATACGAGCGAGTCACAGTCACCCGACCCAACTTACCTCAAATGGGACAAACCCGTCTAACCCATACTAGTGTGGAAGATAGACGTTAAATGATGATGATGATGAAAAGAATTCATACACACACACATATATATGGTCGGGTCGTCGGTGACTAAACCGGCAACCTCACCAAGCTTGCTTGGTGAGGTTGCCGGTTTAGTCACCCTGCAGGATGAAATACAAGACCCGGCAAAGGGCAGAGGAACTTAATCGCTATAACATGGACATCATTGCACTTTCAGAAGCAAGATTAGCAGGTGAGGGTCAATTCACTGAACAGAACAGAGGATATACCTTCAATTGGATTGGTAGAGCAGAGGGTTGTAAGATAGAGGCAAGGGTCGCATTTGCTGTCAGGAATGGAACCATTTCAAAGCTGGAAAATCTTCCTTGTAGATTCAGTGATCGGGTAATGTCAATGAGAGTCCCTCTGATTCAAAACCCTTTTGTGGCTCTGGTCAGTGTGTACGCTCCTACCATGTGCGCTAGTGATGATGAAAAACTAGCTTTCTACATGTCTTTGAAAGAGGTCATCCATAATATATCTTTTGCAGACAAGATTGTCATCCTTGGCGATTTTAATGCACGTGTTGGTAATGACTGGGAAGCTTGGAGTGTGATAGGCAAGCATGGAGTGGGACAGTGCAATAACAATGGCCTACTTCTGTTGTAGATGTGAGCTGAAGTGGATTTGTTGTTGGGAACACACTCTTTCAATAGAAAGACAAGTATAAGACAACTTGGATGCATCCAGGTTGCAAGAAGTGGCACCTTATTGACTTTGTTTTAACGAGGAAACGCGATGTTAAAGATATCACATTGGTTCGTTTGGTGGTGCGCGCGAAGTTTCAATTTGTTGTGAAGCCCAAAGTTAGGGGGAAGAAGGTTGCAAAACGACTAAACATGACTCGTCTGAAGACAGAAAAAGTCAGGGCTGAGCTGTTGAAGTCTCTTGAGTCCATGGAATGTGAAAACGCGTGGGAATCATTGAAGAGTTTTAGGTCAAACCAATAGGAAGCATAAGGACTGGTTTGATGAAAATGCGGCTGCGATCCAGACCTTGCTCGAAGAGAAACAAAAAGTGCTGATATCATTGTTGTGTGGGACACGTTCTGACCTTCAAGCAGATCAAGGCACATATGCAACATCCATTGTGAGCCATGCAAGATACCTGGTGGAGAAAAAAGGCTGATGAAATCCAGGAAGCCTCAGATAGACATGATACAAAACTCTTATACAATCTGCTCAGGGAGGTGTATGGTCCGACCGGTCTACAAATATCACCACTTCGCTCCAAACAGGGCAAGGAATTGCTCAGAGACCCAAAGGAAATCCGGATCAGATGGCATGACCATTTTGATGAACTCCTCAACAGACTATCAGAAATCGATGATGAGTTCATCCGGTTGATTTCATCCAAACCTACAAAGCTTTAAATGGCTGATCCTCCTTCATTTGATGAGGTGGCAAAAACCATTGCCAAATTGAACAGTGGCAAGTCACCTGGAAATGATGGACTGAGTGCCGAGATCTTCCAGTGTGCTGGTGATAACTTCTTAAACCGCCTCACTGATCTCTTTGTGAATGTTTGGAACGAAGAAGATGTACCACAGGACTGAAAAGATGCATTGATGGTGGGACTTTACAAAGGAAAGGGAGCCAAAGATGACTGTGGCAACTACAGAGGTATTTCACTGTTATCTGTGGCTGGGAAAATCTTGTGCAGGATATTGTTAGACTGATTGATATAGCACATTGCTATTCTACTTCCTGGGTCCCAATGTGGCTTTAGGAATGCCAGAGGCACTGTTGACATGGTCTTCTCAGCCAAACAACTTCTTATACCAAGTTTTTGTCGATCTGACCAAGGCATTCGACACCATAAATCGGAAAGCTTTGTGGGTTATTTTGGAGAGGTTGCTCTTCCAAGATGACATGCAGGCAGGGGTAAACATCGGAGGTAAACTGTCTGAGCCAATCTCACCTTCCTTTTAAAATGATATTTGAAGAAGGTGGTGAGTTGTTGTCTGGAGAGGAAGGTGTTTGCTTTCAGTCCTTTTAAACTTATCCACTGTATCACTTCTTTTGCCATATCCACCAGACAGAGGAAATCTGCCTCTCCTTTAAATGAAGGCGGCGCGGTAAACCAAATGATGGACTCGGCTGACAACTGAATTCGTTCTACATGTGACAGTAGATGCTCGACATAATTCCACAGGTTGGTAACTCCTGGGTAGTAAACAATTACATGCAAAACAGTTTCGATATTCTGCTCGCACCTTGGACATGTTCTTCTGACAGGATCCCTGCCAGGGCGCCAGTGCTTTTTAATTTTATCTCGAACTGGTAGAGCTTCCCGGTATATATAGCCTGATGCATATATAGCTAGATAGGTACATAGATATATAGGGAGTTAGATGCATATATATATATATATATAAATAGGTAATGATATATATATAAATAGGTAAGGTATGTAGGGTAGATAAGTAGAAAAATTTAAGCCGGAAAATGTTTTTCCTTTGTTTTTTATGTGCTATCAAATAATCTGACCTCCAAGATACTCACAATCAACTATTATTTTAGCGGAACTTTGCCTTTCATCCTTCCGGGGTCGATAGAATAAAGTACCAGTAATGCATTGGGTAATTGCTGGCCTTGTGCCAAAAGTAGAAACAGTTATTTTAGCGGCGGATTGGCAGTATCGGTAGAGGATTGGACGCCATGCTTTGCAGCAAAGAGTTACGGCCCTTTATGGTCTGAGTTCAAATCCTGCCGAGGTTAACTTTGCCTTTCATCCTTACGAGGTCGATAAAATAAAGTACCAGTAATACACTGGGATAATTGCTGGCCTTGTGCCAAAAGTAGAAACAATTATTTTAGCATATTAACAACGAATATGATTTCCACTCCAATAAAAAATGACTAGCTTTATGAATGGTCTTTCTTTTTACAAAGGTTTCCATGTCAAATTTATTGAGAATATGCAAAAAAAGAAGAAAAAAAATAGTCAATTGCGAGCTGCTTGGGAGTCAGAACGGGTGGTAAGCACACACAGGAAAAAAAAAACAAAAAAAAACATGAGGAAAATTGTTCATACTGAGATCGAGGAGGCATTTTTAAATACATTTACCATCTTGACCGTTATATTGGGTGATAGCACAAAGAAAAAAAAAAAAGAGGGAATCACTTTTCAAACAGAAATCCTGGGGCTCTATAAATTTACCCGGGTGTGGTATAATCTGGTTTGCTTTTGTGTGGTATTGCGTGATTCTCTCTACTTAAAAAGTTATCTCATAGATGCTTGCAGAAAAATAAAAGGAAAAAAAAAATTGAGGAAAAAATGTTTTCACACCGATATCAATACTAGGGTGTGTGTAGTATAGTGTAGTTTGGTATATATATATATATATATATATATATATATATATATATATATATATATATATATATATATATATATATATATATATATATATATAGTGGTGGACTGGGGCTAAAAATATTGGTTGCCAGGAGATATATATATCTGGGAGTGTGTGCATGTGTGTACATGTACATGTGTATATATATAGAGTTACATATATATATACATACATGTTTTCAACTTGTACAAAAATCATTTGGCGACTCATTCTCCCTAAGGTCTTTATATTGAGGAACTGACCACTAATTGATATGTCTTTAAACCATTGATATTAAAAATTATTTGGTCAGCAGCTCGTAAGTATATATACACTCATAAGTATATATATATATATATGAGAGACGTAAGATAAGAAAATTATAAAATTATAAAAAAATTATAAAATTGACTTACTTACTAAAATATCACTTCCAACTAATTAGTTTCTGGAATGGAGTAGATATATTTTCCGAAGAATATATAGAAAAGCATTCCATCGTCAGGAAAGTCTATTTTCGTGTAAGCTTCTAGGCATAGCGAGGACTCTGGAAACTTATTAAAAAAATAGCTTCGCTATTTCCTTTCCACTGAATTATTTTTTTAATAAGTTTCCAGAGTCCTCGCTATGCCTGGAAGCTTACACGAAAATAGACTTTCCTGACGACGGAATGCTTTTCTGTATATTCTTCGGAAAATATATTTACTCCATTCCAGAAACTAATTAGTTGGAAGTGATATTTTAGTAAGTAAGTCAATTTTATAATTTTTTTATAATTTTATAATTTTCTTATCTTACGTCTCTCATATTATTGTTCTGCAACCCCATGCATTGAACCACAATGTTACTAAGACAAAACCTATATATTTGCTAGCCTTGATATGCATCTGTATGTATATAGATGTTACTAGATATTAATTCTTTATATATATATATATATATATATATATATATATATATAAATGAAAATAGAGAAATTAATGTGAGCAAGAAGCCAAAAGTATTTCATAATATATAAGTTACTGTTACGTCAAGATGGAAAATATTTAACGTAAGATATGGGAAAATAATTCAAACACAATTAAAAAAAAGTCAAGACAGAAATTTTATCCACAGATTTTATGAAATCCAGGGAAAAAACCAATAGAGTCTTAACTCAGAATAAAATTAAGGTTAAATACTTATCCTTCAATTTGGAAAAACTACAAATGCTCTATATAGTCTTAAAAAGACTATTTCACGAAACTTTTCAGTGGAGTTAGTCACGGTTGGAGTCGTTCATCAGTAGAGCTCAAACACGATAACCAAAATTCAGTGCTAAAATATGCCAGAAAGGGAATTTAAAAGCAGGCTAGTACACCTCATATATGTGTGTGTGTATGCATGCATAAATGCATATGTATATATATGTACGTATGCATGAATGAATACAGTAAACTATAAATTTAGACAACCAATGATTCTAATTGTTAGCACTATCATAAATGTTGGTTTCTATTAGTTCCCTAGGTAATTGTTTGACCAAATGCTTTATTTATTTGTTTGTTTATTTATTTTTTTAAAATTATTCTTTCTCTAAGACTTTTTTTAACTATATTTTTTGAAAGCAAATCATTGGCCTTTGACATACTACTGTGGGTCCCCTGCCATTGGGCAACCTGGCCAGTCCGCCACTGGTTATGTCTATTTACAAAAAATAAATAACAGCATTCGAACCCACGTCTCCGGAGAGACTGGTGCCTAAAACCAGCACCTTAGACCACTCATCCACACTACCATATGATAACTCAGCTATTGTATTGTACTTTTAACAATATTTCTTGTTTGAAAATATTTCACTGTTAAGACAATTAAAATTAGTTGATATTGGAAAATGTTGAAAGACTCATTTAATTGTTAATTTTTTTTAATCAGAAGTTGTCTCCCTTATGTTTCTTGAAAATAATTGCCATTATCAAAATTTTAACCCCAATAATTTCTTATAATGGGTTAAATTTCAATTAGAACTTTTGTTTGTCTAACAGTACCATGAGTGTGAATCTGTTTATGTATTTGTGCGCGCGCGCGCGCGCGCGCGTGTGTGTGTGTGTGTGTGCGTGTGTGTGTTTCTGTTTGTATGTGTTTTTGTGTGAGTTTGTTTTCTTTTCAGGCTCCGAGAAAACCCTGCAGTCAAGGACATCAGATATATTAAAAAAGACTCTTTATTTCTTACAGAACCTTTAAAATATAAAATAATGAAATTATTGTGTAAAGTGCTCAGGTGCACTACAACTCGTCAAAGGTGCATGTATAGTACATAGAATAATACACAAATGTCGGGGAAGTGAATAGTGTATGAGTCATGATATACATGTGTGTATGTGCATATAGGGGGAACATTAGGTGTAGTGTTGGCGAATCTCGGGAAGCATGGAGGTTTTAAAGGATGCAGTGTCTCGATAGCTAACAACTGATGCAGGTAGTTTGTTCCATGCTTCAGCAACTCTGAGCGTGAAAAAATGTTTCCGAAAGTCATGGGAACTGTGCTGTTTTCTGACTCTGTGGGCATGCCTACGTGTGTTAGACACATGGAAATCAAAAAGGTACTCAGGGTTGTTGTTGGCAAGATGGTTAACAATTTTGTTGGTGTTTACCAAGTCAGTTGCCACGTCTCTGAACAGTTTCCAGGCGGTCAATGTTTTGAGCAAGTTAGGGGTTCCAGACTGGTGATGCAAATTCTAAGTGTGGCCGTACTATAGCCATGTACAGCCTTAAATAGATAGCTGGAGAGCGGCTGACAAAGGTCCTGCTGAGTGATGCTAAGACACCCTCAGCCCTCTTGACAATTTTAGAGACGTGCTTCGTCCAACGCAAATCGCTGCTGACCGTAATGCCCAGGTCACGTTCACAAGAAGACTTCTTGATATTAGTGCTGTGGAGGGAGTATGTGGACGCTGGGTTTTTACTCCCAAAATGCATGGTGGTGCACTTGTCCACAGCTAGCTTGAGTTGCCAGTCTGAGATCCATTGTTGCATTGTGTCCAGGTCAGACTGCAAGCAAGATCTATAGTCTTCAGGATATGTCCTTTTTATCTCAAGGTACAGCTTGATGTCATCTGCGTACTTTAGTACTGTGGCATTCTTTAAGTTGGCATCTATGTCATTAATATATGCCACAAACAAAAGAGGGCCAAGAACAGATCCCTGTGGTACACCAGATGACATATCATATGATGAGGAATGCTGTCCCAGAACCGTGACTACCTCTCTTCAACTGAGAATGAAGGACTTCAACCAGTTAAAAAGATCATCCTTCACACCCATCGCAGAGAGTTTTGCCATAAGTCTTTTGTGTAGCACGGAATTGAAGGCTTTCGCAAAGTCAAGGTAAACAACATCCACCCATGAGCCGCCATCAGTGATCCGGGTGATGTCCTCAAGAAACTCTATAAGTTGATCACACGATAGTTCACAGGTGATGTGCGGTCACCCTTTTTGAACAGAGGAAGGACACTGGCAGTTTTCCACTGTTCTGGAGTAGCACCGTTGTTCAGACAGAATTGGAAGAAGCATGATAGCTGGTGCAGAAGAAAGTACCCACCGCGTTTAAGAAGCAGGTACGTAACACCATCAAGACCAGGAGAGGCATATATAATTGGTAGGAACGGTACAATGTATGTGTACAGACAACCACCGGTGTCCCTAAAGATCAGCTTTATCTTATATGAAAAAAAAGAGGATAATTGGCAGCAGTGGGATTCGAATACACGCCTCCTAAGAGACTGGTGCCTTAAACCAGCACTTTAGACCACTTGGCCACACTAACACATGATAAAGCTGGCATCCAGTTATAACATTGTGAACACAAAATCAAGATGGTGCAGTACAGAACATAGGAGAGACACAAAATATCAACAAAGCTAGACACTGAGGAGATCACAGAATGTGTGACGAATGAGCTTTGACAATCAGCAACTAAACAACCATCCTGTTATTAAACAAACCTACAGGGAGTTTATAATAAACTGAACTGAGAACCAATAAGTGCGTGTGTTTTTATCGGTAGTATGACAAAGCTCTGTTCTTAGCCCTTCTCCTATTTATTATCATACTGCAGGCTATAATAGAGGAGTTTAAGATCTGCTGCCCATGGGAACTCCTGTACAGCTGAATCCATGGCGGAACTAGAGACGAAGTTCCAAACGTGGAAGCAGGGTCAGGAAGGAAGGAGTCTTAAAGTCAACCTGACAAAGACTAAGATCCTAGTAAGAAGGTGAGAAAGCAGAGCCCAGATCCCTTCAGGGAAATGGCCTTGCTCAGTATGTAGGAAAGGTGTAGGTAGGAACTCCATCCGCTGCCCCATATGCAAACTAAAGGTACACAAGAGATGTAGTGGGATCTCAGGAAGTTTAGTTAAGAATGTAGGCTTTACATCTCGCTGTTGCACCGGGACAGTAAGCAGCAAACGATCACAGGAAACAAGTGCCATCAAAGTCTGGGAGGGCTCGGTAGAAACACTAGACAGCTTCTGCTACCTGGGTGACCGAATTAGAAGCGGAGGTGGGTGTTCTGAAAGCACAGTAGCCAGAGTAAGAATGGGATGGAAGAAGTTGAGGGAGCTAATACCACTGCTGGCTACAAAAGGTTTTTTCCTCAGAATGAAAGGCAGACTGTATGATGCGTGCATATGGACGGCAATGTTGCATGGTAGTGAGACCTGGACGCTGTGTGCAGAAGACTTGCGTAAATTGGAAAGAAATGAAGCTTGCATGCTCCGATGGATGTGTATTAGTAATATACATCTTGTGTGATAAGACCAAAAAACAAAAAAAAACAAAAAAAAAATGAGGAAAAAAACTTTCAAACAGAAATCCTGGTGTTCTATAAATTTACCGGGGTTTGGTATAATCTGGTTTGGTATAGTGTAGGTTAGAGTGGTGTGCTGTGTCATTGTGTTGTATGGTATAGCGTGATTTTCTCTAACTTAAAATCTTTAAAAAGTAACGCGTATCCTCTCTAACATAAAAAGTGACCTCAAAGATGCTTGGAATCGACCTTTTTTCCTGGATTAGTGTTAGATATATAAATAGCAAGGCAAGTAAATAGATACTTAGCTTGGTAGGTAGGTATAGATAGGTGGATAGCTACATAGAGGGATATAAATAAATAGATAGACTGATGCACAGATAGCTAGATAGATTGATACAGAGATAGATACGTAGATATACAGACAGTAATAGGTAGAACAATTTAAGCTGGAAAATTTGTTTTCCTTTGTTTTTATTGTGCTTTCAACTTCTCTGACCCCCAAGATGCACGCAATCAACTATTCTTTTTGCATGTTATCAACGAATATGATTTCCATTGCAATAAAAAATGACTAGCTTTGTGAATGGTTTTTTCCTCCCACTTTCCGCCCTCATTTCTCAACAAAGCTAGTCATTTTCGTCAGGTTTCAAAATCACATTCATTGATAATATGTGGGTGGAAAAAACAGTCAATTGCAAGCAACTTGGAGGTCAGATTAAGTGGTAAGCTAACGCGCGCGCGCGCGCGCGCGCACACGCACACACACACACACACACGCACGCACGCACGCACGCACGCGCACACACACACACACACACACACACACACACACACACACACACACACACACACACACACACACAGTAAAAAAAAAACAGGAAGAAAATTTTTCACACAGATCAATAGTATGGTGTGATGTAGTATGATGTAGTTTGGTATAGTGTGGTTTTGTTTGGTGTAGTTTGGTATGGTTAGTGTAGTTTGGTATAGTGTGGTTTGGTTTGGTGAAGTTATGACACGGAAACCAATCGTAAACGATAGGTTTTCATGTCATAATCATTGATAATATGTGAAAAAATAGTCATTTGCAAGCACCTTTGATGTAAGATTGGGTGGTAACTACACACACAGAAACAAGAAAAAAATTTGTCAGGCCCTAGGATCTCCTAGGTCTGCTAATCTTTTGTCAATGCCAGGTTAGTGGGCAAAAGACGCAGTTTTAGGCCTATAATTCCCATGAGATCTCATATGGCCAACTAAATACTGGTCAATGTCAGGTTAGATGGTGAAAGAAGCAGTTTGAAGACATATATATCTTTTAGGATCTCATTTTGCTAGTTAAACCCTGGTAAATGCCTGGTTAGAGGGTAAAAAATGCAGTTTTCAAGCATACACTTCCTATGGGATCTTTTAGGTGTATATGTCCGGTAGGATCACCCATGACCAGCTAAATCCTTGTTATGCCAGGTTAGAGGGTGAAAGAAGCAGTTTTGGCCATATACTTCCCATAGTTTCTCATTTAACCAGCTATACTCATATCAGAGTTCGGAAATAATGGCTTTAGGTCATATTCGTACCATGGGATCTCCTACAGCCAGCTAAACCTTTGCCATTGCGGGGTTAGAGGACCGAAAGTAAAGGCTTTAAGGCATATACATCCCATGGGATATCCTACAGCCCACTACCCTCTGGTCAATGCCTGGTTAGTGGATGAAAGAAGATGTTTTAGGTAGTATACTTCACACAGGATATTCTACAGTCAGTTAAGCCAGGGCTTTAGGGTATATATGTCACATAGGATCTCCTACGGCTAGGTAAACCATTGTCAATGCAAGACTGGAGGGTAAAAGAAACAGTTTTAAAGCGAATACTTCATGTAGGTTTTCTAAACCCTTATAAATTCAAGGATCGTGTCTGTAAGAATCCGTTTCAGTCATAATATCTCATATTGCCAGCTAAACCCTGGTAAATGCATTGTTAGAGAGCGAAAGAAACAGTTGTAGACGTATACTTCACATAGGACCTCCTACGGCCATCTAAATCCTGGTCACTGCGCACTTAGTACAATGAAAGAAGAAGTTCTAGGCCGTATACTTCACAGAGGCTCTCCTACGGCCAGTTAAACCCAGGTCAGATTGCAAAAGTAATGGCCAGCGAAATCCTTGTCAATGCCAGATTAGATGGCGAAAGAAGATTTGTGAGAATACATCGCACAGGATCCAATATGACCAGATCAACCCTGGTAAATGCCTTGTTAGAGGACGAAAGAAGAAGTTGTAGGTGAATAATTCCCTTGGCATCTAATATAGCCCACTAAAACCTGGTCACTGCGCTGTTAGAATGGTAAAAGAAGCAGTTTTAGGCCTTATAATTCACACAGTATCACCTACGGCCAGCTAAACCCATGTCAGAATGCGAAAATAATGGCTTTAGGTCGTGTACGTACCATAGGATCTTCTACGTCCAGCTGAACCCTTGTCAATGCAAGATTAAAGGATGGGATAAGCAGTTTTAGGAGTATACTTCACTTAGTATCTCATATAGCCATCTAAACCACTGTCAGAGTGCGAAAATAATAGCTTTAGGTCATATTCGTGCCATAGGATCTCCTAAGGCCAGCTGTACCCTTGTCCATTATAGATTAGAAGGTAAAAGAAGGTGTTTTAAGGTGCATACTTCCAATAGGACCATCTAATCCCTGATCAAAGTGAAGTGGGATGGTGAGAAGAAGTTTTAGAGCATATACGTCCCATATGTCCTCCTATGGCAAGCTAAACACTAGTCTTTGCAAGGATATGTCCTCCTATGGCCAGCTAAACACTAGTCAGTGCAAGGCTAGAGGGCGAAAGAAGCAGTTTGAAGACGTCTACTTCTTTTAGGATCACACACCGCCAACTAAACCCCGGTCCTTGACTGGATAGTGGATTAAAGAAGCATTTGTATGTATATAAGTCCTGTAGGATCTCCAACAGCCAACTAGAGCGCTGTCAATGCCAGGTTAAAAAGTAAAAGAAGCAGATTTAAGCGTATACATCGCATAGGATCTCATATGGCCACCTAAGCCCTGGTAAATACCTTGTTAGAGGGTGAAAGTATTGGCTTTAAGGCGTAGACTTCTCATAGGATTTCCTTCCATCAGCTAAACCCTTGTCAATGCCAGGATAGAAGGCGAAAGAAGCAGTTTTAGGCCGTATACTTCCTACAGGATTTCATAAGGCCAGCTCAACCAATATCAGAGTGCGAAAGTAGGATCCCCTACTGTCAGCTCAACCCTTGTCATGATGGATTAGAGGGTAAAAGAAGGCATTTTAAGATGTATACTTCCCATAGGATCATTTAATCCCTGATCAATATAAAGTTACACGGAGACAGAAGCAGTTTTAGATTGTATACTTCCCATAGGATCTCCTACAGCCCGCTAAACGTTTTTCAATGGCAGGTTAGAGGGTGAAAGAAGAAGCTTTAGGCCTATACTTCCCATGAGATCACATATGGTCAGCTAAATACTGGTCAATACCTGATTAGAGCGCATTCGTCGCATAAGATCTACAGCCAACTAAACCATTGTCAATGCAAGGATAGTGTGTGAAAGAAGCAATTTTAGACCGTACACTTCACATACGTTCTCATACGGCCAGCTAAACCCGAGTCAGAGTGCAAATATTAATGTGCGTGTGTGTGTGCGTGTGTGTGTGTGTGTGTATGTGTGTGTGTGTGTGTGTGTGTGTGTGTGTGTGTGTGTGTGTGTGTGTGTGTGTGTGTGTGTGTGTGTGTATCAGTTTTTGAAGGACGTTTGCTTAAAAGAGAAAAGGGAGACAAACACATTGTAAATTAAACAGAATTGTCTCCCATGAATTTATAATTTTAATTTTAATTTTAAATGTGTGCGTGTGTGTGTGTGTCTGTGTGTGCGGATATATATATATATGTTGTGTTGTGTATATATATATATATATATATATATATATACATAGTGTGTGTGTGTGTATATATATATATATATGAAAAAAGTTTGTCCTTCATCAGTGATCTTCCAACTATCATAGGCATTTCATCGCTTTAAAGACCATATACCTCCGGTTGGTATATGGTCTTTAAAGCGATGAAATGCCTATGATAGTTGGAATATCACTGATGAAGGACAAACTTTTTTCATATGTAACCCATTTGCAACTCCGCAGCGCCCTTATTATCATATATATATATATATATATATATATATATATATATATATATATATATATATATATATATATATATATACAGTATTAATAAATGGAAACTATATTTATAAAACCATATCTATTTCATTATATATATTTCAAGGATACCAAGTTAAATCATGGTATGCCTTCATCAGACAAAATACAATATATAACAGTTTTACAAATAGATAATTGACATACCCTTTCAAAAAGGTGACCGTTGTTTTTGGAGGCCATCAGGATAGTGGTTTGTTTACTTTAGTAAGTCATAGTGTTAAGAGTAAGTAAAAAGATGGAGAGAGAGAGAGAAACGTGGAGAAAAGAAAGGGAAAGATAGATAAAGAAAAAGAAGAAAGCAAAAAGAAAAGAGAACAGAGGAAAAATAACGGGGAGATATCAAAACATCAGACAGAGAAAGAGCTCAAGAGAGAGATATACATTAATTTTTTAAACACATTTATCGTTATTGAGATTTCCAGTTTTCGATTTAATTTAATCTAATTCATATCATTTTATATATTTCATTTTATTTGTGTTATTTTATTTTATTTTAGATTAATTTAATTAATTTAATTTAATTTAACATTGAAAGTGGGTTTATAATTATTAATTTTCAGTAGACTTCTGTGGCTCTCTCGGTGGCCTGGAGGGAAATCTTAGCGGCTGTGTAAATCCTGCTTAGGGGTTCAGTTCTAGACGAGAGATACATCTGTTTCAATTTTCCTTTTACATCCCTTTGAAAAAATTGAAAAATGTACTGAGAATCCCGAAGTGTATTTATTTTATTTTATTTAGTTGCTAATCTCGCCCTTATTTCCCAACTTCCCTCTGTCGTCTGCTCAAGTATTGAACCAAGGTATTTGAACTTCTCCACTTGTTCCAGCCTCGCACCTTGCCTCCGTATGTTCATTTCTACCTTCTGCATTTTTTTATGTTGATCTCCAGATTTTGTAAACTTTGATCTCCAAATTTTGTAAACTTTAACCAGCAGTGTTTGAAGAGTTGCTGGTGAGTTTGCTATGACGTACATGCCGCAGGTTGTTAATCTCTTTCACGCCAACAGTAACTCAAATCCAGGAGAGTATATCTACTGACTTTCTCATCCTCTCCTCAGAGTAAAGATTGAATGCCAAAAGTGACACCAGGCATCCCTGTTGAATTCCTTTGTTTACAGTGAACAATTCTGTGAGCTCTTTTTCCACTCTTACTGCAGCTAGTGTACACGGGTTTGTTTGCGCTAGGATCTCCTACGGCCAGCTAAACCCTGGTAAATGCCTGCTTAGAGGGTAAAAGAATCAGTTTTAAAGCATATACCTCCCATGGGATCTTCTAAACCCCTGTCATTGCGAGGTTAGAGGGTAAAAGAAGCAGTTTCAGGCTGTCAATAGCAGGTCAGAAAGCAAACGAAGCAGATTTAAGCGTATACATTGCACAGAATCTCATATAGCCAGTTACACCCTGGTAAATGCCTGGTTACAGGGCGAAAGTAATGGCTTTAGGGCGTATACGTCCCATAGGATCTCCTTCCATCAACTAAACCATTGTCAATGCCAGGTTAGAGGGTGAAAGAAGCAGTTTAGGCCGTATACTTCCTATGGCAAGTTAAACCCATGTCAGAAAGTAATGGCTTCAGGTCATATTCGTTTCATCATCATCATCACCATCCGGCGGCCTCAGCCGAAATCGATCCAACAATTGATCTCCACTTGCATCTGTCGTTCATTGTTTTTGCGAAGTCCTGGATTTCAACACCAGAATCTCTGGAGATGACATCAGGATAGGAGAGCTTGCGTTCCCTGTTATTAGTGACTGTTTGTAGTTTCCAAAGCACTAGTGGGGACACAGCCTCAGAGGTGGCACGATGACTGTGGCCAGCAAATCTTACTCTCCTTTTATGTACAACGACAGATATGCGTAGGAGGCCGGCATATATCTCTCTCAAAGTCAGATGTCGCCAGCTTATGTTCTGAATGCGTCGAAGTAGGCGAGTGTAGGTGCCATCAAGGCACTTTTGTTGTTTGGATGAAAGTGTCCATGTTTCACTTCCATATAGTAAGATTGGTTGAATTGTTACTTGAGTTTCATTTTGGTGCGGTTGGAAAGATTTGAATGCTAAACTCGATCCATTTTGTTGCACTCTGACTATGCTTGGGCTTTTCTGGTGGCAAAATCCTTCCTAGAGTCCATGATCCAAGACCCAAGATGCTTAAAATCCTCGACTTTCTTGATATCACTGCCATTGATTGCTTTAATGTTGTTGTCTGTACAGTTTGAAATGTACTGGTTTACCCTCGTTGAGATGAAGGCCAACAAGGGCGGCTGCTTCCTGAAGAGATGTCAAAAGTTGTTGCACATTTTCTAGGCAATCTGCAAGAAGCGCAATGTCATCCGCAAAGTCAAGGTCAGTGAGATGTTTAGAGGGGTGCCTAGAGCACATGCGGGGTTTGATTCGTTTCATAGGATCTCCTACTGGCAGCTCAACCCTTGTCAATGACAGATTAGAGGGTAAAAGAAGGAGTTTTAAGGTGTATATTTCCCATAGGATCAAAGAGAGTGAGAGAGAGAGAGGGGGGGGGTGAAAGATACGGGAGATACAGAGAAGGCGAAGAGGTAGATAGATTGATAGATAGATAGATAGAGAAATTTCTTTATTAGATAGATAGATAGATAAATAGATAGATAGGTAGATATATAGATAGATAGATAGATAGATAGAGAGAGAGAGAGATAGATAGGCATTTACACCTTCGATGCGCTGCTATAAATATATGTGAACGGATTAGGTTGTGTTTGCAATACTCCAATCAATAAATAAGTCTCTAATTAGGATCAAGCACTCAACATCATTGTGTATCCTTCCAATTCAGATGTGGTAGTCACTGATGGAGTACTATAATAATAAAACATGCGATGGCAAGTTTCCATCGTAATACGTATTTCTGTGGTGTTATCAATTATGTAATGCAGCCATCGCTCAATGACTAACACGACTTCTTCAGACAGCATCTTAGGTAATACATTATTATGCAATATATTTCTAATGAAATGCAGCCTAGTGATATGGACACGGACTTGTATTCGATGTTACTCTTTCAAAATAAGGGTGGTCACTCTCACCCAGAAATTGGCCGAGGGGAAAGTATACTTGAAAGAACGGGCGGAGGTGGCGAATGTATATATCATTCCGATCATCTACAACCACCTGACTATCGTGTCTTGTCCTCGTCCACGTACTACCACAATACTCTTTCGCTTGTTGTGGATGGCACGCGTTCCAGTGGTCACACGGTCCATCTGCTTTCAACACTCGCTGTGTGAAGGACTGGACATGCTCTGGCTGATGATGCGCAGACATGCGCTGAGGCTATGACATCCCCAGCTTTTCCCTGACAGCGAACTGGTGTGGTCGCCTTTTGCTAGATATGTATTTTCCAAGTTTGTCTCCTTGAAGGAGATGCAGCCCTGGGTTAAGCAAAGACCGAGAGGAAGCATTTGCCAACTGTAATGTAGCCAACCGATCACAGTCCGCTATCAGTTGGGCTTTGCAATCGATAGAGAATCCACAATGGCGTTCTATAGAGGATTATTGGCGGGGAAGCGACGATGTTCTTAGAGATACTCTAGGCGTCAACGAAAATCAATGATCCACTCTCTTACAGGGAACTTTCAGTGCGGGCTTATGGATAATTTCCTGGCAGTGCTACCGGAGGACATTGCCGGTTCGAGATAAGCTCTACAGGCACGAAAGTGTCCAAAATACGCGCAGGGCGACGAAAGCGTCCTGCACGTGCTCATCTAATATCCGAGCATTGTTGACTTGTAGGTTTATGTTAAAGAGCTGCTGTAACGTGTGGAACGAATCCGGCTATCAGCTACATCCATCGTGAAGATTGCACCCCCTCTTCTTTTAACTGCGAAGGATAGGCAGTTTTTATCTGCTTGGTGGACATGATAAAAGAGGTTGTATGGTGGACCCGACAGAACCAGAGTGGGATTTATGTATAAGCTAAACAAGCTATAGCTTAGGGCCCCCACTTTCTTGGGGCCCCGAAAAAATTGAAAAAAAAAACGGTGTGTACATTTCCAAAATATAAGATAAAAAAGAACTAAAATAATGCAATAGTTTTAAACAGTTTTCTGCTTTAATATTGAACGTTTTGCAGTTTTTATAACATTTTTTATAACATTTTTTATAACATATAAAGGGCCCCATTATTTCAAATAGCTTAGGGCCTCATCAAATCTAAATCCGGCCCTGGACAGAACGGTTGAAGACAGGCACATTCCTCTTTGGTCAATCCCTCATTAACTTTTTCAAGTTTCACTTGAAGAAGAAAATCAGGGTGGAAAGGGAAGTGTTACCTTGCAGCTTTTTTGTTGAAATGTGAACGAGAGGTCAACATGATCTGGGTGAATAGTTAGCTCGGAGTATACGCCAGAAAATCCGAGGAGAAGGCACTTGTGGCCTGGAGAGTAAAACCTGGCAGACATAGTGCCTGACGTGGGAGCAGGCCCAGGGCTTACTACCCCGCCGAGTGGAGATTTCTCGGCACCAAATATTGCATAAGGAACAAAAGGAACTAAAGAAGAAGATTAATAACGTACTGAATCACGTGACTATCCCAAAGTGGACGCTTTCTATGACGTCACTAGCAGTCGACGTATCAAAACGTGGTGATACTGAGTTAGGAATTGGTTTTAATGAAAATCGTGAAGAGGAGAACGGGAAGATTTGGAATATTATTGAAGTTTTATTAAAAGACACAGACAGACAAGGAGTATCCTGCCTAAGGGAAGTATAAAATAATTGACAAAGACATCAACTTATGAAAATACCAAAGGGAAACAACTACAAGTTTTTTATCTGTCACTTCTTTCTCTCCTGTTAAATACAGTATGCTAGTTTGAAAATTACATAATAATTAATTGTTTCTACTTTAGGCACAAGGCCTGCAATTACCCAGTGCATTACTGGTACTTTATTTTATCGACCCCGTAAGGATGAAAGGCAAAGTCAACCTCGGCGGGATTTGAACTCAGATCGTAAAGGGACGTAACTATGCTGGAAAGCATGGCGTCCGACCCTCTACCGATACTGCCAACCCACCGCCCTATTACATAATAATTACATAATAATTACATAATAATTAATATCACACAAACGTATATTGTGTGAAAAATTCAATATAACAGTATATAGACAATATACAAAAACAGTATATATATATATATATATATATACAATATTAAATAAATGGAAACTATATTTATAAAACCATATTTATTTCATTATATATATTTCAGGGATAACATATTAACAATATGCTATGCCTTCCTCAGACAAAATACAATATAAACAGTTTTGTAAATATACTCCAAATATTTGTCGAGTGCTTTTATATCAGTTATAAATATTTACTAGTTGTAACACAACAATTTAAATATAACTTTCCATATATATATATATATATATATATATATATATATATATATATATATATATATATATATAGTGTGTGTGTGTGTGTGTGTGTGTGTGTGTGTGTGTGTGTGTGTGTGTGTGTGTGTGAAGCAATCTTCGTAACTGCCAATCACACAATCACAGAATATATATATATGCATATAAGACGTTTGATTGCCTTAACCCACAATCAAATCACCCTGAAAATGCCGTAAACCAACCGCTCTTCTCATAATTCCGCTAAACCAACTCCTGACCCGCACCCTTATATTCCATATACCAGCCACACACGCACAACAACCACTATTATGGTGAAGACAGACGTTATCAATCTGCAATCGTCATATTACGTAATTTCTGTATAATAAAACTATTATTCTATATTATCTGTGCCTGACATAATATTATAGTAATGTCAATCACACACACAACATTATATATAACGTATATGTTGTGTGTGGCAATAATTCTACATGTTCAGGAGAATATTATTTGGAAAACAATTTAAATACGTTAAAGAAAATGTCTTTGAATATTCGGCTGGTTTATCATATATTTTGCGTTTTAATACTACTGTTTATATTATATATGAAGAAATGGAACATGTACCTCGGAATTTTGCACAACTTAAATATCTTGACTATCTGGAATCTATGGATCCTGGGAGGCTTCTTCTTATCTAGTTGCATCTACGATATAACCCTTTTGCATCAAGTTAGACACAATTTATTCCGGAAATGTCTCTCACATTGCTTCAATTTGATCGCCTTTCCAATGGGATCCGCTGTCTTTCTTATCTTTTTGAGTTTATTTATCTTTGACAAACCAATTCTTATTGAACTCTTCAATGAAATTAACGACCCAATCGTTCATATACTTCCTTTCGTTATGGTTCTTATAGAGAATACCTCGTCTACCATCCTTATTTCAAGGTCCAGGTTCACTTTCTTGGAATTTCCCTCATAACTATCTCCTACCAAGTAACCGTTTTGTACCTGAGAGCAAACACAGTTTCTTGGACCTATCTAATTCTCCATTCATATAAGTTCAATTCCCGCTTGCTATTCTTTCTATCAATGTGGCCTATGATGACAGCAATATATGTAATTGGTGCCAAAATTAACGATTTTTTATGGAAACATTCATTTTCAACTATGTATCGATTATAAAACAACTTTACAATATTCCACTTCTAATTAAATAGTAATGACTAATACAAATTCGTTAATTCTCATTGTGGAAACAAAAACACAATCCGGTCGTTGGCGGATCACGGCGGACGCAAGTTACTCGATCCCATGCAGATATGTGCGACTTTTCAGCAACACTTCGCTCAACTGTTCGGGAGTGATGGTGGGCTGGATTGCAGGATGGGCTTCTGTGTCAACCTCGACGACCTACAGTGGGTCACGACGACGGAGATGGAGTGTTACGAGAAGCCGATAATAGGCGGTGGCTAACTGCACGAGAGGTAAATGGCCTGGTTTGGATGGTCTGCCCTACGAGTTTTACGCTTGCACGCCAGACTTTTTCTGCGACCTCTTAGCTGACGTCTACTGCAACTGGCAGCAGAACGGGAGAATTCCCAGTTTTGTGAGCAGAGGAGGTGTGGCGCTGCTGAGAAAAAACTCGAATAAGGGGGACTATATCGATCATTTTAGGCCCACAACCTTTCTAAATGCAGAGTTTAAAGTTTTGGCCAACGTGTTAGTGACGAGGTTGGCGCTTGTCGTCTGTGGTGGGGTAGGGAGGTGCAGTCATGCGCCATTCCGCACAGATCCATCCACAAGAACCTCCACCTTATGCAATACATCATTGATAGGGTGGCTACGGAACTTGGCACGGGTGAGGCACTGATCAAATCAGATCAGTCAATAACTTTCCTCGGGGCAGCCAGCTTCGGGCCTGTTTTCAGAGGCTGGATCGCTGCAATGCACACCGACATTTGCTCTGCGGTCAGAGTGAACGGTCACCTCTCTGAACCGTTCATCATCATGTATTCGGTCCACCAAGGTTGTCCCCTTTCGTCCATTATATGTATTGATTATGCACAAATTGGAGACGATGTAAGGCATCCAGCGAGAACTAGGATACGGGAGATGCATGTCAGTATATACCGACGATGTCACCGTAGCAGTGTCTAGCACCAAACGCATAGAGGTGATTGGCACTGTTCTGAGGGAATATGAAGAGATGCCCGGGGCGAAAATTAACCATGAAAAATCGGCTCGGCACCTGAAAAGACAGGTCCATTTCGTCCAACAGTGTCGTCGGGCGTTGGACAGACGGACCAGTTAAATTGCTAGGGGTCTGGTTTGACCTAGATCTCCAGAAGGACAACAAATGGAGCGAGGTAACGAGCAAGATGCACCGTGTTTAAGACATCTCCAACTTTTTTTGACAGTGAATAGTTGTGGTCACCCTTCGCTAAACGCGTTTTTCTCCAGCTCACGTCATTGATGGAGTTGCAGTCATGGGTCAAGCGAAGGCCGAGAGTGAGTGCTTCGAAATTGAAATGCCCATAAGCACTCACAGCCCTCTGCTAATCGGACTGTACGGTCAGTGGAAACTATATCTTGGCGATCTATAGCGAGTAAAAGCGACGACGTTCTTGAGTAGATTCTATGCGTCGACAAAAATCAACTAGCCACTTCTATCTGGGAGACTTTTGGCGAAGAGTTCATAGATAATTTCTAGAAAATCCCTAGCCCGAGAGGCATTGCCAGTTCGAGATAAACTTTACAGGCATAGAAGTGCTGTTAGTCGGGATTGTCCGATCCAAGATGCACTAGGTCTGGGGGGGGGGGGGGCATTGCTAATAGATTTGACAAAAAAGGGGATCATTTTTTCTTTATCAGTTATTCCCCCAAAATATATGTTTACCATGTGAACTACGATAAAAATATGAAAGAAATAAATGTTAATAATAGTATATAATAATTTTTATGCTGGAGTTCCCTGAGACATGAAAACTATTTCAAGGGTTCTACAAAAATAAAAAAGGTTAAGAAACTCTGCGTTAGAATTTTTTGCGGTATACATTTCGCTCTGCCAAGATGAACTTTGCCATTCATCCCTTCGACGTTGATAAATAAAGTAATAGTCCAGTACTGGGGTAGATTCTACCTCCCTATCTCGAAGAAGAAATTTGTTGTGCTCAGAGCTGGAGAAGGATGGATTCCTCCACCGTTTTCTGTTTGGCTTTGGCTATGTCTTCAAAGGTGTAGCCGTACTCACCACACTTGGCTAATTGCGGGTTGGTGAAGGTATCTAACCCATAATTGTGGTGGTTGGCCGTTGACTCTGAGGAGTTCATCCGGTCTTGTTTTTTGTGCTGCTAAATTTCCACTTACACTCTGTACCTGTAGCGAAACCTCAAGATATTTTCCAATGTTCTCAGGTGGTTGCATTATCGACACACACATACCTTTGACCTCAGACAAACTGAGATACCAATTCCTTTTGTTTCATCGAATAGATTTATTACTTTTGTTGAAAAGTGAACTGCCAGGCTGCCTGTTTAATGTTTCTGGGCAACCCAATCCTTATAAATACAAGTGATTTTGACCACAGAAAAACAGTCGGCTAATATTCGCACACCCCCATCGACAAGTGGTTAGTAGAATTCTCTACCTTTAGATTCTATATTCACACACGCAAAGTCAACCAACTTAAACACGTCACAGACATACTTGGTATCATATTGAAAGACATATAATGTGATTGGGGGAAATCGTTTCCCCCACGGTAATATCACATCCCCACAACAAGCGACTACAACCACTGGTTTCCTCGGCAATGGCAAGACTTCACAGCAACAATTTGTTCGACTCGCTGAGAGACACTTCTCTCACTTGTCATGAACTCGACCAACAAACTACTCATTCATCTACTTCATCAACCTTATCTCACAACGCCTACTACAATCCAACAATTTATTCACCTCTGATAAATACTTTTTAAATTCCAACTGAGTGCTCTGTATCTTTGAGCTAAGCGACCCTTGACGACATCGATTGTCTTGCTTTTGAGATTTTCTGCGTTTCTAAATATATCATCTCACTCGACGCTCCAATATTTATTTACAAAATGTTGTCACACCAGGGTCAGATTTGATAGGGGTGCAAAGGGGGCAATTACCCGCAGTGGGGGGTGGGGCACCAGTGACGGCTGTAGCAATTTATTTGTGCCCTCAGCTGGGCATTTTAGTTTTATGATGGTTAGATATTTTGAATTTAATACCTGTATGTATAACATTTCAATTTCAATTACTCGCGCCAAGCTAACTTTGATATGTAAAATTAATGGGGGGTGGGGGGCTTGCTATGTATACTAATTGTTGTGCATGAGCCCCCCCCCCCCTCCCATCCACCTCAACCTAAGTGCCCCGGAGCCCCCAAGGTCTAAATCCAACCCTGATACGCCAGGGATCGTTTAGCTAAAATACACATTGCTCAGCCGGAGTTTGAGAGGTACAGAGTTCAGTTGTTGTTTTTTTTTTGTTTTTTTTTTAAGAGATAGACTGGTATTTTATTTATCGACTTCGAAAGGATAAAAGTCAAAGTTAACTCCGGCCGGATTTGAACTCGGGACGTAGGAGCTGCAACGATTACCGCGAAACATTCTATCTGACGTTCTAACGACTACTATTTGGAAATACATCTCGTGAAAACCAAAAACTACAGAACTGTAACACCGACTTCCAACCGGTAGAAACAATAGTTTATAACTTTGCCTATTAATCCGTATGGGGAGCAAATGGGGTCCCACGTGCTGGATTCCCCACAGCCCCGGCGGACAGAATGGAGAAGGCGTTTCCCCTGAGGATGGTAAAGGAGATGCGCTGGAAGAGCCATTCCAACTCGCGAGGCTCACACCTGCGGCTGGCCAGCTCAGCGCCTATGGTGGTGAATATCGAGGTAGCCCTAGGGCCAAGGATGCTGACCACTTTTTCCTTCTATAGAGGTATTTTGCCCGATTTTCACACCTATTCTCCCGCGAAGCTATATAATCATAGCGTATGAATACATATATTTAAGATACAAAGCTTTTTCAGCTTTTGTTTACAAACAGCGGAGGATTTAAAATTAAATGGAAATAGTGCCTCCGTTGTATCTTATATATAAATATCGAAGAAAAAACATATATCATTACAGTAGAAGAGAAAGAACTATGATATAATAAATTAATATATTAGATGCCTGTAGCCGAAGCAAAGTGTGCTCAATGCAATGTTAAATATTATAGTAAGGTTAATATTTGATGAGATTTAAGCGCAGAAGGTGAGCAGAGCATGTATAAGCAATACATTTAAAAACAAGAAGGCAATACATTTAAAAACAAGATTTACTCCTTACACAGTGTTTCATCTAATGTATAAATACAATGCAACAGGTCGATATATGCGTGTATGCATACATATCTAAACTATAATAAAGTAAGAAGCGCGCGACTGCGTACAGTTTATAATTTTTTTTATCCCATTAGTAAAATAAGTTGGATTACTTTGAATAAATAATGAATGAATATTACATAATTTATCTACTAAATTTCGTGGCTGTTCATTAAATATATTTTATTATTTATTTAAAGATTCACTTCTTTAACATTTTCAAAGGTCAACACTTCCGGTAGCCATCGCTTAAATAAACATATTATTTTCTGTCACTAATTTTCTCCTAATGCAGTTTATATATAATATCGTCTTTTTTTAATGTATCATGGATTACTTTACTGATTACATAAGACAGTGTAACGGTCTTCGTTCAATTTCTGTTATATTGTCAATTACGATTTTATTTGATGTATTATATCTACATGTATACACACTACACATGCCAGCAGAAAACCATTATAAACTATTATAAAGATTATGCACTTAGAATCCTCAGAGAAGAAACATTATTGTCGGATCTAGCTGTCGAAACGACCGGAGCTCTGCCGTCGGGGTCCTGACTCTTTTCCTCTCTCTATATATATATATGTGTGTGTGTGTGTGTGTGGAGAGGGGGGGTGTACGATCTTGCTTTTGATGTGGTGTGAAGTTTCTTGTTCTGTTTTGCCACTCATTTATCGAGTGTTTTAATTACGATTGTCAGCTTTCCATTTATATCTTACAGAATTTGAAAATAATTTGACCTTTTTACACATGCAAACCCCATCTAATGCACACACACACACACACACACACACACACACACACACACACACACACACACACACACACACACACACACACACACACACACACACGATACAGAACAAAATTTATCATCTAGTCTTTTTTTTTTTATTAATGGTAAATGAATTTTCTATTTAAACAAGAGAATTTTCTCGTGAATCAGTTGAACCCTGATCTATTCAACTCCACTTCAACCCTACTTTCGCAAAGAACATATGTATAAGAACTTTTGACAGAAAATTCACATATCTTCCAACTGCCCACAAAATATGAGAACAAACTGTTTATTTATTGATGAGATTGACATGCCAATCAAAACCAGTAATATTTGACAAAACATAAATCCATTTAATATAAAAATTATAAAAATATTCATTCTGTCAGATTAAAGAAAAAGTAATCTTTAAGTATACCCCTGTACCTTTTCATTGTTATATATATACATATATATATTTACACACACACATATATATATATATATATATATATATATATATATATATATATATATATATATATATATATATATGTATATACATATGTACACGTCTCTCTCTCTCTCTATATATATATACATAAAGAAAGTAGTAGTAGTAGTAGTAGTAGTAGTAGTAAGTAGTAAGTAGTAGTAGTAGTAGTAGTAGAAAGTAGTAGTAGTAGTAGAAAGTAGTAGTAGTAGTAGTAGTAGTAGTAGTAGTAGTAGAAGGTAGTGGTAGTAGTAGTAGATACAAAGAGCAAAATCCAGAAGGGACTTGATAAGGGTTGTATATATAAACCCGCCGTCCAAATATCTATTATTATCGCAGATTGAAAGTCTAAGCAAACAATTTCTGCTTTCACCCTAAGCGGGATCATCTGAAACTGAGAAATATCAATCTGTGGACGCAGAAGTAAATATTTCAAAAAAAATTTACGACCAAATATTGCTTTTAAAAATAGAAAGACTTAACGGTAGCGCGTGAAGATTTTTAAGTATGTCTTCCTGTTATCGGCAGCAATAAATCACTGCAGTTTTTCTTATTCCAAGTCTTTATTTTTTACATTTGGCAATTTATTTTTCTCGTTTTATTATTACTGTTATTATTTATTTGTTCTTTACTCTCTTCTCCCCGTGTTAATTTTGTTAAAATGCTAATTATAACGTCACGAATCAGTTGACCTTGTACAAATGAATGCCTTTTATGACGTCACCAGCAGTTGTCATATTAAAGTTTGGTGACATAGAGTTAAGACTTGAAAATGGCGAAGAGATGAAGAAGAATGAGGTTGAAATAGTTTTATAAAAAAAAAGTACACCCAGACAGGGAGTGATATTAAAAGACACACGGACAGACAAGAAGCTTTATTAAAAACGCAAACCAGGTTGACAAGGCGAATTCTGTATAAGAAAGGATCAAAACAAGGAAAACCACAGATAGGAAGAGAGGAGGGAAACGTCTGCTTTCAACCAAAATATTTCTTTCTCGTCTGTTATCAATGATAGCTAAAAAATTATACAACAAAATCAATAACACACACAAACATTATATATATTGTGTGTGGCATTTATTATAACAGTGACAATCACAGACAAGCACACCCATACAAACATATATTGTATGTGATAATTATAACAATAATAATTATACACACACACATACACACGTCCACACTCGCACGCACACACACCATAGACAGACATTGTTTATATTGTGTAAAAACAATTGTTCATCTATCAGTTCAGAAGAAACTTATTCGGAAAACAATTTGGGTAAATATTTGATACGTTAACCCCACAAAGGAAAACAAAAAAAAATGGCATTGAAAATTCGTCTGTTATTTCATACTGCATGTCTGTTCGTGTTGACGTACGGAATAATGAAGAATAGATGGCACAACTTGTATATCATCACACATAACTTAAATGTCTTGAGTTTATGGAACCAGTGGATTCTCTGGCTTTTCTTCCTACTGAGCTTAACCTACGATATCATCCTTTCGTTCAAGTCAAGCCAAAGGATCTTCCGTGAACTCCTAACACACTACTTCAATTCCATCGTCTTTCCTATGGGGACGTTAGTCTCTCTGATTTTCTGGAGTATATTTTTTCTGGACACCGAATTTATTACCAACGTGTTAACGGATATTAATAACCACATCATACACTCTCTTCCTCTTTTCATGGTTCTCATGGAAAAATACCTCGTCTACCATCCTTATTTCCAGGTTCTGGCTCACCTCATTGGAATTGTCATGATTACAACCTCCTATCAGACAACCGTTCTCTTTCTGAGGACAAATACTGGTTCTTGGGTGTATCTCTTCCTCGACTCATTTAAGTTCAATTCCCGGCTAATCTTCTTTTTATCGATGTGGCCTATGATGACGGCAATATATGTATCTGGTGCCAAGTTTAACCAACTGATATGGAAGAACGCTCTTGCCACTCTAAATCGATAACAAAAGAACTCGATAGCTAAAAGTAACTACCGCATCTAATTCAAAAGTAATATTATTATTAACATTATTATTATTATCATTTATTATTATTGCTAATGATCATTATGTTGATGATTATGATGAATACTGAGAAAAACATGAATCAAGAATGCGTAGAAATATTTATGTACCAGCGAAGAAATCTATAAACTGATAAATGTTGAATTGTAGGGGTTTTGGGAATAAATTCCTTGAAATTACTTTCGCAATTTCTTTTCGTATGAGAAAATTAATTTGCCTTTTTGTGAGTTAATTTTATACATTCTGGAGGATTCCGCCATATATTAAATACCCATGACATACCGTGTGAAAGCACCCTACCACTTCATCAGGGCCCTTTACTTTTACTTTTGAATTTATGCATTGCAATGAAATTGTTGATATTGTTGTTGCTGTTGTTGGACCTTCGTCGATTCCGTCGATCAGTGTTCTAGTTGTTTGAACAACGGAACAGCCTGTTCGTGAAAGTAATATGCAAGTGGTTGAACATTCTACAGTCATGTATACCCATAACATAATTGTCAGAGAGATTCAGCATAACACTGTGAGTGGAAAAGCTGACTCTTTGAATTACGGCTACAAGTCCTTCTTGTATTATATTGTAAGTGGCTGAACATTCCATATACACTTCTACCCTTAACGTAGTTCTCAGGGAGACTCGGTGGCATAATGTATGATAAAGCTGGCCCTTTGAATTACTGGTACGGTCCATTTTGTATTATATTATAAGTGCACATGTACCCTTAACGCAATTCTCAGGGAGACTTAGCGTAACACATGCAGGTAGATTTATGTGTGTGTAACTGCATATTTCTGTGTGTGTGTGTATGTGTGATTACGTGTGTGTATGTATGTGTGTGTGCAACCGAAGCAGTAGTCTATATTCAGTCGTGGTGGTCATGTTCACTGAACAAACCCCTACAAAGTTTTCTCCTCCTTCTTCTTCTTCTTCGCTCACTTATTCCTGGAAGAGTCATGGGGTGGGGTGGGGGAGGGGTATGGGTGGGGGGTCCTCAAACACGCCATCCAGCAAATCCTGTGAGAAGCAACCATCTCCAATCGATAAGCTGGATCCCCAAACGAGACCAGCCGAACTCAAGGATGTTATCCAAATATCTTGCTCGGGGTCTACTGCTCCATTTCCTGCCAATTGATTTTGCCCGTCAAATCTGTCCAGTGATTCTATCTTGAGACATTCTAACCACATGTCCGTAATATCGGGGCTGTGAACTCTCAATTCAGAGGAATAGCGGATCTACATGGAACAACTCGCTAATCTCTGTGCTACGCACTCTATCGAGTAACGTTACTCCAAAGACATTACGGAGAAATCCCATTTCGGCCACTCGTATTCGCGATTGCATTCTTTCGGTCATTATCTAAGTTTCATGACCATAGATAAAGGTTGGCACGAATAAGTAAAGACAGCGAGTGTGGGCTTTACGCATACCCCCTTCTTCTGATGATCGAATGCTGAAGTTGGCGCATTACTGCACCAGCTCCTGCAATTCTTGCACTTAATTCAGCCACCTGCTTCTCGGGTACTCCACTCACATGTAATGAGCACTACACAAGCTTACTTGAATGGACTAATTTCTCAAACATCATAACTGCGGCCACCCATATCTGCCATTCACCTCCTTCCTCTCTCCAATCCTCTCCATCCATGCAGTCTTATTTCCTACAGTCAAACTGATCAGACACTCACCAACCCCATCCCCACACCACACCAGACCTCCACACATTCGCTCCATCTACCGTCTTGTTTCCTAAAGAGTCAACTTTCAAGCTGTCTCCATACCACCCAACCCAAACCTCCCTTACATTTGACCACCACCATCAAACTACCGCCCCCATCCTCCTCCACCCTCTATCTCCAATATCCCTCTTCTCTTGTCTTCCATATTTCAGCTATTTACCATCTGTAGATAGATTCTTATCCCCTCAGTATGTTACATCAAACATCTCAGTGTAGCAGCATCACTACACCACACTACACTACACTACACTACACTACATTACACTACACTACACTACACTACACTACACTACACTACACTACACTACACTACACTACACTACACCACACCAAATCACACCACACCACACTACACTACACACACTTCACTACACGACACCACACTACACACACCACACTACACCACACCACACTACACCACACTACACCACATTACACTACACTACACTACACTACACTACACTACACTACACTACACTACACTACACTACACTACACTACAATTCACTACATCACACTACACTACACTACACAACACTACACCACACCAAATCACACCACACCACACTACACTACACACACTTCACTACACGACACCACACTACACACACTTCACTACACCACACCACACTACACCACACTACACCACATTACACTACACTACACTACACTACACTACACTTCACTACATCACACTACACTACACTACACTACACTACACCATACTATACTACACCAAACTATACTACACCACACTAGACTACACAACACTACACTACACCACACCACACTACACCACACCACACTGCACTACACTAAACGACACTACATCACACTAAACCACACTAAACCACAATACACCACAATACACTACACTACACTAAACCACACTACACCACACTACACTACACTACATTAAACCACTCTATACTACACCATACTGCCCAACACTACACCACACTAAACCACACTACACCACACTACACTTCACCATTCTATACTACAACATACTACCCAACACTACACCACACTACACTTCACCATTCTATACTACAACATACTACCCAACACTACACCACAATACACTTCACCATTCTATACTACAACATACTACCCAACACTACACCACAATACACTACACTTCACTACACAACACTACACTACACCACAATTCACTACACAACACTACACTACACCACACTACACTACACTACACCACACTACCCTACACTACACCACACTACACTGCAGTACACTACACCACACTAGACTGCACTACACCACATTACACCACACTACACCACACCACACCACACTACACCACATTACACTACACTACACTACACTACACTACACTACACTACACTACACTACACTACACTACACTACATCACACCACACTACACTACACTACACTACACTACACTACACTACACTACACTACACTACACTACACCACACCACACCACACCACACCACACCACACCACACCACACACTACACTACACAACACTACACTACAACACACTTCACTACACAATACACTACACTACAACACACTACACTACACTTCACTACACAACACTACACCACACTAAACTACACCACACTTCACTACAGAACATTACACTACACCACACTACACCACACCACACTACACAACACTCACTACACCACACTACACTACACCACACTGCACTAAACTAGACTACACTACACCACACTACACCACACTACACTACACCACACTACACTAAACCACTACTACACTACAACACACGACACTACACCACACCACACTACACCACACTATACTACACAACATTTCACTACACCACACTACACTAAACCACACTACACTACAACACACGACACTACACCACACCACACTACACCACACTATACTACACAACATTTCACTACACCACACTACACTACACCACACAGCTCTACACTACACCACACTTCACTACACAACACTACACTACAGCACACTACACCACACTACACTACACCACACTACACTACACCACACCACACTACACTACACTACAGCACACTACACCACACTACACTACACCACACTACACTACACCACACCACACTACACGACACTACACCACACCACACTACACGACACTACACGTCACTACACAACACTACACTACACCACACTACACTATACCACACTACACCACACTAGACTACACCACATTGCACTACACTAAACTACACTAAACTACACTACACCACACTAAACCACACTACACTACACCACACTACACCACACTACACCACACTACACCACACTATACTAAACAACACACTACATTACACTACATTACACTACACCACAATACACTACACTTCTCTACACAACACTACACTACACCACATTTCACTACACAACACTACACTACACCACACTACACTACACCACACCACACTACACCACGCTACAATACACCACACTACACTACACTACACTACACCACACTACGCTACACTACAACACACTACACCACACTATACTAAACAACATTTCACTACACCACAGTACACTACACCAGACTTCACTACACAGCACTACGCTACACAACACGACACTACACCATACTTCACTACACAACACTACACTACACCACATTTCACTACACTACACCACACTATACCACACTACACTACACTACACTAAACTATACTACACCACATTGCACTGCACTGCACTGCACCGCACCGCACCGCACCGCACCGCACCGCACCGCACCGCACCGCACCGCACCGCACCGCACCGCACCGCACCACACCACACTACACCATACTACACTACACTACACTACACTACACTACACTACACTACACTACACTACACTACACTACACTACACTACACCACAGCACACTACACTACACTACACTACACTACACTACACTACACTACACTACACTACACTACACTACACTACACCACACCACACCACACCACACCACACCACACCACACCACACCACACCACATTACACTACACCACACCACACCACACCACACCACACCACACCACACCACACCACACCACACCGCACCGCACCACACCACACTACACTACACTACACTACACTACACTACACCAAACCACACCACACCACACCACACTACACTACACTACACTGCACTACACTATACCACACTACACTACACTAAACTATACTACACCACACTACACTACACTACACTACACTACACTATACTACACTACACTACACTACACTACACTACACTGCACTACACTGCACCACACTGCACTACACTACACCATACTACACTACACCACACCACACTACACAACACTACACTACACAACAACACACTACACCACACCACGCCACACCACACCACACTACATCACACCACACCACACCACACCACACTACACTACACCACACCACAATAGACTACACTACACTACACTACACTACACTACACCACACACACTACACCACACCACACCACACCACACCACACCACACTACACTACACTACACTACACCACACCACACCACACCACACCACACTACACTACACTACACTATGCTGCACTTCGCTGCACTGCACTGCACTCACTGCACTTCACTGCACTGCACTGCACTGCACTGCACTTCACTGCACTGCACCGCACCGCACTGCACTGCACTGCACTGCACTACACTACACTACACTACACTACACTACACTACACTACACTACACTACACTACACTACACTACACTACACTACACAACGCTACACCCCGCTACACTACACCACACAACACTACACTACACTACACTACACTACACTACACTACACTACACTACACTACACTACACTACACTACACTACACTATTCTACCCTACACAACATTACACCACACCACACCACACTACACAACACTTCACTACACCACACTACACTACACCGCACTACACTACACTAGACTACACTACACCACACCACACCACACTACACCACACTACACTACACCACACTACACTAAATCACACTACACTACAACACACGACACTACACCACACCACACTACACCACACTATACTACACAACATTTCACTACACCACACTACACCCGACCACACTACAGTACACCACACTACACTACACCATACTACCCAACACTACACAACACTACACAACACATCACTACACTACACTACACCACACTACACTACACTACACCACGCTACGCCACACTACACTACACTACACTACACCACACAACAATGCACTACACTACACCACACTACACTACACTATATTACCCTACACAACATTAAACCACACTACACTACACCATACTATCCAACACTACACAACACTACACAACACTACACTACACCACACTACACTACACTACACCACACTACACTACATCACACTATATTACACCACACTACACTATACCACACAACATTACATTACACTACACCACACTACACCACACTACACTACACCACACTACACTACACCACACTACACTATACCACACTACCCTACACTACATTTCCCTATACCACTCTATACCACACCACACTACATTACACTACACTTCACAATACTACCCAACACTACACACCACTACACCACACAATACTATACTACACTACACTACACCACTCTATACTACACCATACTACCCAACACTACACAAAACTACACTACACCACACTACACTACACCACACTACACTACACTTCACTTCACTACGCTACACAACACTACACCACACTACATTACACTACACTACACTACACTACAACACTACACTACACTACACTACACTACACTACACTACACTACACTACACTACACTACACTACACTACACTACACTACACTACACTACACTACACTACACTACAACACTACACCACACTACACTACAACACTACACTACACTACACTACACTACACTACACTACACTACACTACACTACACTACAGCACTACCGAATTACAGCACTCACACCACACCACTCAATGTATGTGGTAGGGTTGCTGTGTTGGTGGTGATGCTGGAGGTGATGAAGGTTGCGGTGTTGGATGTGGTTGCGGTGGTGGTGGTTGCGTTGGTGGCTCTGATGCATGATGTGATGGTGGAGGAGGGTGAATATCGATTAAATCGACCCCACCAGTACGTGACTTGTACTTTATTTTATCGATCCCGGAAGGATGGAGACCAACTTGACTTAACGGGATTCGAACTCTGACCATAAAGAGTTGGAACATTAAAGAAATATATGTTGTCTGACGCCTTAACGTATCTATTAACCCACTGTGTTCTCTGCTAAACACCTATATACAGTCACAAACATATACACAGCTCGGGGTGCCAGATTTGGTGCGAGTGTGTCGGGGTGCCAGATTTGGTGTGAGTGTGTCGGGGTGCCCGATTTGGTGTGAGTGTATGGGGTGCCGGATTTGGTGTGAGTGTGGCGGGGTGCCGGATTTGGTGTGAGTGTGGCGGTGTGCCGGATTTGGTGTGAGTGTGGCGGTGTGCCGGATTTGGTGTGAGTGTGGCGGTGTGCCGGATTTGGTGTGAGTGTGGCGGTGTGCCGGATTTGGTGTGAGTGTGGCGGTGTGCCGGATTTGGTGTGAGTGTGGCGGTGTGCCGGATTTGGTGTGAGTGTGGCGGTGTGCCGGATTTGGTGTGAGTGAGGTGAGATGCCGCATTTTGTGGGAGTGGGAGTGGGGGTAGATCAGCGTTGTTGTCTTTGCGAAATTATTTGGTTGGCTAACATATAGATAACATTACTAAATAGAATCGTTCCTACTACTATTCTTGCTACTTTACTTTATTTTCGCCTCCTCCTCCACGACATCTTGTATCACCTCCACCACCAACACTATCGCCTCACCCATACACCACCACCACCACCACCACCACCACAAATTGACGAATCAACAATTGTGGTAAGTCAATGTTTGGTGATATTCGTTTTTTTAATGGAAATATTCAACCCTAGGAAGAGATGTTGTCCACTGATCAATTGTTGCTCGACTCAAAAGGTGTCTATTTTAGATGTTTTGAAGCTATTTATTGTACATTTTTATGGCCTGTTCATCAGATGGAGCGCCTGCTATGGTAGATATACACAGAGGTTTCTCTTCTCTTAAAACTTGACCTTTCACATCCTGTTTTAACAGCTCAGTGCGTGGCTCATCGGCAGCATTTAGTGGCAAAAAATATCCTCAATAGGCTTAGTGATGTACTGCAGTTAGTTATTAAAACTGTGAACAAGCTAAAATCGAATTATTTGTCTGAATGAATTTTCCGTCAACTGTGCTTTGATAATGATGATGACAATGTGAGGCTTTTGTACCATACTGAAGTACGATGGTTGTCAAAAGGCAACTGTTTTGTCCGTTTTGTCGAACTGTTTGATACTATAATAATTTTATTTGAAAACACTCCACTATCCACTTCTCTAATTGCTTCAAAATGTGATATTTATTTCCCTACGTTATGATTTCAATATGTTATTGCAAAGAAAGTAATAAAAAAAAACACTTGTCGACTGTAAATCGTTCATCACTGCTTTCATTTCTAAATTAACTCTATATAAGACGAACCTTTCAAGATGTCAACTCCATCTGTTTCAATGATTGAATAGCTTGAAAGATGAATTGGTTGATGAGGATGTCATTACATATTGCGAATATTTGCAATCATTGCATAGTGACATGGTTCAGTGATTTCAAGTCATTATTGCCTGTTCCAGTTAGATATAACAATCCGTTTGAAGTCGAAGTAATCGATTGGAATTGATAGATTTACAGAATGACAATGATGCCACAATGTGGTATCAGTTTCACGGTAAACATGGCTTCTGATATCATCAAAGTATAGTGACATCTTATCCTAATCTATGGAAACACTTCAAGTTGATTTTGCTTGCTTTCCCAATGTCTTGGTAGAAGCTGGCTTCAGCCATGTTAACATCTTGTTATCAGAAAATAGAAATAGGTTGATATAACCAAGCGAAATGACTTGTAGTTAAATATGACTCATTTTAAACCCAATGTGTTTGCACTAGTGGCGTGGCACCAGACACAGGGGTCGCATCATAATGATATATAAAAATGATATGTGCCAAAATATTTTTTACTACTACTTTTTATATTATTTTCAATAAAGAACCTTGTAATGCAACAATTGTTCATTTATATTGTTTTGTAAAGGTTAACACATTTGGTAACTGTTGGTTCTGGTTCGTAAACTGACTTTTTATGTCGGTTATACTTTTTATTAGGCGGTGAATTGGCAAAATCGTTAGAACGTCGGAGAGAATGTTTTGCGGTGATCGTTTCGGTTATCTGCTTTCTGAGTGCAAATCCTGCTGGGGTCAACTTTGCATTTCGTCCTTTCGAAATCGATAAAAAACAGTACTAGTCAAGTACTGGGGTCGATTCTTCCTTTATATCGCTTTCTCACTTCCTCTCTATCACCCTCTCTCTCCCCACTTTCTCTTTCTCCCTTTCTTTCTTTAGAAGAATTCGGTTGTGTTCAGACCTAGAGAGGAGATGAGTTCTGCCAGGTTTGAAAATGGCCAAGAAATGCCGTATGTTACTACGGCGCCCCGACGACTCCATCAGGAGTTGCGAGTATATACCTACTTTTTATTGTTCGGAAAAGTGCCTATCGGGAAATCTAACAATATCGAATTTATGCTCTGAAATATTTACTATACTGTTGGGCGGTGGAAAATGTCTCCATATGAAAATGGGCTCCCATATGCAAAAACAGTTTGGAACCCCTGATTTGTACCAAAGATGGCAGTAATGCCAATCTCCCAGTTACTCCTAACTATTCATTATCCTTTGTTTATCACCGAAGAAAATCTCTTTGCACCTCCCCCATCTCACCTCAAAACAAATTCTCTACAAAAACTACAAAACAATAAATATATAAAACGTTGCATCCCGCTTACGTCACTGACAATACCATCAGACCCTTATAATACAACCCCCATAACCATATTCATATCCTACTCGTTAACCCGGAAGTGACGTCACCAATTACGGAATTGTGAATAGACATAATATTACTAAATACACATAGCAAATGTAGGCTGGGTTTATGTGGTTATTTTTTTTATTATTTCTCTTTTTTCATAAATCGCAGCAGCGCCATTTTTGTTTGACATATCTGAAACATATTTGTTACTACCAGTTTGATCTTCACTACTTCCTACCACCGCCATTAGAACAACTACCACTACTTCAAACATCATTCCAGAAACCTCCACGTCACCACCAGTACCACCACTACCTACACCACCACCACCACCACTACCTACACCATACCATCACCACCAGCACCACCACCAGCACCACCACCACCACCACCACCACCACCACTACCATCACCACCACTACCTACACCACCACCACCACTACCTACACCACCACTACCTACCTAAACCACCACCATCACCACCACTACCACCACTACCTACACCACCACCATCACCACCACCACTACCTACACCACCACCACCTACACCACCACCACCACTACCACCACCACCACCTCTACTACCTTCACCACCACCACCACCACTACCTACCTACACCACCACCACTACCTACACCACCACCACCACTACCTACACCACCACCATCACTACCACCACCACCACATCACCACCACCACTAACAACAATATCGTTACTACCAACAGGATCATTATCACCAAACCAAACCATTACTACAATCAACAACACAAACACCATCACCACCACCACCACCAACAACAACACAAACACCACCAACAACATCATTACCACTACCATCATCATCATCACCACCACCAGCAACACCAACACCACCACCAACACCATCACCTCCTCCACCACCTCCACCACCACCTCCACCACCATCCACCACCACCACCACCACCACCCTATCCAACCAGAAAACTGACAATATTTGTTTGTGAGATGTTTTGACAGAAATTCACAATGGCGACCACGTTTGTGTTACGACGGCAAACATCAAAGGACTGAATAAATAGGATTAATAAGGAGTGGTGGGTGGTGACAGTCGGAGGGGAGGTGGAGGAAGAAGGAGAGGTGGAGGAGGTGAAGGAAGGAGAGAAGGAGGAAGAGGAGGTGGTAGAAGAGGAGGGGGTGGAAGAGGTGGAGGAGGAGGAATATATGCATGAAACAGAACAGAAGTGGAAGGTGAAAGGAGAGAGGAATGAGGAGGAAGATGTCGATGAACAAGAGTAGGAGGAGGAGCAGGAGTGGTGGGAGGAGGAAGTTGTGGATGAAAAAAAAACTAACAGTAGGAGGGAGAGGAGTAGGTAATGGTAGTTGGTGTGAGTTGTAGTGGTGGTGGTGGTGGTGGTGGTGGTAGTGTTAGTGGTGCTGCTGTTGGTGGTGGTGGTGGTGGTGGTAGTGGTGGTGGTGGTGGTGGTGGTGGTGGTGGTGGTGGTGGTAGTGGTATTGTTGGTAGTGTTAGTGGTGCTGCTGTTGGTGGTGGTGGTGGTGGTGGTAGTGGTATTGTTGGTAGTGTTAGTGGTGCTGCTGTTGGTGGTGGTGGTGGTGGTGGTAGTGGTATTGTTGGTAGTGTTAGTGGTGCTGCTGTTGGTGGTGGTGGTGGTGGTGGTGGTGGTGGTGGTATTGTTGGTAGTGTTAGTGGTGCTGCTGTTGGTGGTGGTGGTGGTGGTGGTGGTGGTGGTGGTGGTGGTGGTGGTAGTGGTATTGTTGGTAGTGTTAGTGGTGCTGCTGTTGATGGTTGTGGTGGTGGTGGTGGTGGTATTGTTGGTAGTGTTAGTGGTGCTGCTGTTGGTGGTGGTGGTGGTGGTGGTGGTGGTAGTGGTATTGTTGGTAGTGTTAGTGGTGCTGCTGTTGGTGGTTGTGGTGGTGGTGGTGGTGGTGGTGGTGGTGGTATTGTTGGTAGTGTTAGTGGTGCTGCTGTTGGTGGTGGTGGTGGTGGTGGTGGTGGTGGTGGTATTGTTGGTAGTGTTAGTGGTGCTGCTGTTGGTGGTTGTGGTGGTGGTGGTGGTGGTGGTGGTATTGTTGGTAGTGTTAGTGGTGCTGCTGTTGATGGTTGTGGTGGTGGTGGTGGTGGTGGTGGTATTGTTGGTAGTGTTAGTGGTGCTGCTGTTGGTGGTGGTGGTGGTGGTGGTGGTGGTAGTGGTATTGTTGGTAGTGTTAGTGGTGCTGCTCTTGGTGGTTGTGGTGGTGGTGGTGGTGGTGGTGGTGGTGGTATTGTTGGTAGTGTTAGTGGTGCTGCTGTTGGTGGTTGTGGTGGTGGTGGTGGTGGTGGTGGTGGTGGTGGTGGTGGTATTGTTGGTAGTGTTAGTGGTGCTGCTGTTGATGGTTGTGATGGTGGTGGTGGTGGTGGTGGTGGTGGTGGTGGTGGTGGTGGTGGTATTGTTGGTAGTGTTAGTGGTGCTGCTGTTGATGGTTGTGGTGGTGGTGGTGGTAGTGGTATTGTTGGTAGTGTTAGTGGTGCTGCTGTTGGTGGTTGTGGTGGTGGTGGTGGTGGTGGTGGTGGTGGTATTGTTGGTAGTGTTAGTGGTGCTGCTGTTGATGGTTGTGATGGTGGTGGTGGTGGTGGTGGTGGTGGTATTGTTGGTAGTGTTAGTGGTGCTGCTGTTGATGGTTGTGGTGGTGGTGGTGGTGGTGGTGGTGGTGGTATTGTTGGTAGTGTTAGTGGTGCTGCTGTTGATGGTTGTGATGGTGGTGGTGGTGGTGGTGGTGGTGGTATTGTTGGTAGTGTTAGTGGTGCTGCTGTTGATGGTTGTGGTGGTGGTGGTGGTGGTGGTGGTATTGTTGGTAGTGTTAGTGGTGCTGCTGTTGATGGTTGTGGTGGTGGTGGTGGTGGTGGTGGTGGTGGTATTGTTGGTAGTGTTAGTGGTGCTGCTGTTGATGGTTGTGGTGGTGGTGGTGGTGGTGGTGGTGGTAGTGTTAGTGATGCTGGTGTTTGTAGTATTGTGGTGGTTGTCGTGGTGTTGTTGTTCTTGATGTTGTTGATGGTAGTGGTTGTGATGGTGGCGCTAGTGTTGTTATTGGTGGTGGTGGTGGTGGTGGTGGTGGTGGTGGTGGTGGTGGTGGATGTGGTGGTATAGGTGATGTGTAGGTGATACCCAGACCACCACCACCACCACCACCACCACCACCAACATCACTATCACCACTGCCCCCACCATCACTATCGAGACCATGAACGCCACCACCATCCTCACCACAACCATCACCACAACTGTCATCACCATCATCATCACCACCATTATCATCATTACCATCACCAGCACCACCATTACCACCACCGTCATCACCACCTCCACCGCCATCACCTGTTAAAATGTTCGCTACCCAACCACGTGGTTTCGAATTTATTCCCAATGCGTGACACATTACACATGTGTGTGTGTGGTGAGAGAGAGTGTGTGTGTGGGTGAGATAGCGAGAGAGAGAGAGTGAGGATGTGAATCTTTGTGTATATGTGTGTGACTGTGTGAGTGTGTGTGAACGTGATTGAGTTAACGTTAGCAGAATTTGACGTTCTCACGGGAACGTGTTTAGCTGCTCTCAATGAGGATTCTCTTACTCAGTGCCCGTGCCTGGGTATTCAAATGCTCTAGTCTAACCCTAAAACATGCGGCCATTTCTCCCAGTTATGTGTCCTATTTCTCTCAGTTATATGTCCCATTTCTCCCAGTTATGTGTCCTATTACTCTCAAGAAACGAGTTTGATCATCCAATCATATGCTTCCCTTAGATATGTAGATAATCCAATTGTTGCAGTTTTCAAAGCAATATCTAACTGGATTAATCCACGTCCTCCTTCTTTCCTAGGGAGATATATTATATCTGTATCTGCCTTAGAGTGTGTGCATGGTTAAGAATTTTTTAATTTTCGTATATCCATGTTTTGTTTCATTGAGCATTTGACTTAATGGTATAAGTGCGATGCAAAATAAAAGCGGTGATAAAGAGTTACCCTGAAAAATTCCACAATTAATATTAACTTCTCCAGCTTCCAGTGATTTTTTTCACTGTTCAAAATGAGTGTCGTTTTCCATGTTTTCATACTGAATGACAGGAACCTCCTGACAACGGAAGATATTTTGAAAATCTCTAAACACTTTTCAATCCAACTGTATGGCAAACTATCAAATGCTTTTTTTTTTTGTAATTTATCCAACCAATTGATAGATTTTTGTGTCCATTATGACAATCTTCCAGTATCATTTTGTTAATCAAAAGCTGATCCTTACAGCCATATGAGCCTCGTTTACATCCTTTCTGCTCATTGGGAAAAAGATCATTTGGTATCAGGTGATCATTTCCTTTTCCTTCAGTGTTGTTTCTGATATATGCCGAGTATCTTCCTGACATCTAGGGCAAATATACTCACTGTATACATGGTAAGCCAGTTAATACACCACATTGAATATAATTTACAGCTTATCATTCTTACAGAGATAGTGCTCTACTTACACACACACACACACACACACACACACACACACACACACACACACACACACACACACACACACACACACACACACACACACACACACACACACACACTCACACTCACACACACACACACACACACACACACACACACACACACACACACACACACTCACACACACAAGGAGGGACATCATTCTTACAGAGATAGTGCTCTTCTCCCACACCACACACCTCCACACAAGGAGGGATATCATTCTTACAGAGATAGTGCTCTACTCACACACACACAACCACACAAGGGAGGGGGCTGTCATTCTCACATAGATAGTGCTCTTCTAATTACGTGTGCAGTATCAGTCAAAACAAATTTTTGCACCTCTTGCAGAAAGGGTAAACCAGGAACCATTCGCAAATACTGTTCTGTTCCTTTCTTGATCATTCCCAGTGTTCCCACAATCACTAGTATTGTAACGGCCTTGAGGTGCCACATTTTTTCGATTTCAATAAGCAGATCTTTATATTTTCTAAGCTTGTCGAATTCTTTTGCCGCGATATCGTGATCACACGGCATGCCCATATCAATCAGTTGGTCTTTTACAATGATATCTGGTCGATTAGCTTGTATGGTCCCGTCAGTATGTACAGGAAAGTCCCAAAGAATTGTTACCTTTTCTCCTTCAGTTACAGCCTCAGGGAGATGATTGTATCACTTCTGGCTGGATGTTATATCTCAGCTGTGACCTGTGGTCAAAATGCTGAAAGCATTGCCGTGGAGAACAACAAACGATACCCGCTGCATCAGCCAGTCTACCTCACGGGGCTCCTTCTTCGAGCGTGATGCCGTTCTTCAGATTTGGTGGAGGAAAGCAACAGTTCAGAACTCGATGGCAAAAACTTCTAACGTCTGTCTTAAGCCTGGAGGCCAATCAAGCCTGTGCTTATCCTGGTTTATTTGGCGTTAAGCGACTGAGAGTTTAATATTTTCCCCTAGATAAGGTCAAATCTCCTGCTATTGCTGGTATTCATTTTCCGCTGAGTATATCAGAGCAAGTTGGAATAAAGTGTTTTGCTCAAGGACGCAACACACAGCACTGTCCAGGAATCGAACCCACGACATAGTCATATGTTCAACATCCTAACCACTAGACCAAGTTCGATGGTAGCCGGCACATAAAGGAATTACTCATCTTCCGCCTCTCTGTGATAATCAAGCGACTGAGGATATCAGAGGTCTCGGTGATAACCGGCACAAAATAGAAACAGCCAGGCAATGCCTTAGTTCAGAGGTCTCAAACTGAAAAACCCAAAAAGGTCATTGTGTCCTGAGAGAGAGGCACAGGTGGCTAAAAGTGACATAACAAAGGGAGGTGTGACTTCCACTAGTTGTAATACTAATCTATAATAAAGCTGAGAGGCTGCTATTTTTGTTTATTATTTTTTCTTGTCAAAATGAAATACGCTTATGATAGAAAGTAGGATATGTGAATTGGTACAGAATTTAGGGGGACAAATTTTCTGCTTCAAATTTCCCTTAATTCCGTTTTTACTTTTGATCAATTTCGTTTTTATTTATTTATTTAATTAATTTATTTATTTTATTTATTTATTTTTTATTTTATTTTATTTTATTATATTTTATTGTATTTCATGGGTAAATTACAAAAGTATGGAAGGGGTGAAGGACAAATAACTAAGTTTTATGAAAATATTAGTCACGAAAATTGTTCTGCCGCAGGCTGCTTGTTTGAGATCTCCGCTTTAATTAATATGTATAAATTTGTATACAACTGTTATCCTTTAAGGTTTAGTAAATTACTTCCGAAGTGTGCGCCATAGCACCGAGTCAGCTCTTATCTAAACTCAAGAAAAGGAAATCAGGGAAGGAATAATGGTATGAAACGCTCTATTTACTGAGTCCTTGATCAACAGGAATTTTACAACAATCTTGCCACTAAAGACACACGTGTCAACCATATGTGTGGTTCTATTTTATAACAATTATCGCAGCCTTGTCTTTGGTCTTTACGACATTCATACAAATTGGGTTTCCCTCTCTAAAGAGTGTTCTGTATCAAGAGAAGATAACAAATATTGTTTCTGTGGAGTGAATTTTAAAACAAACATTAAAAAGAAAAGCAAAAAAGTGACACCCCTAATATATATATATATTAATGAGTTAAGTATTCATTAAAAGCAACAACAGAAGGCCTGAATGGAAATTTACTTTAGAGTTTTAATTCCGGGAAAGCGCTAAACATATTTCGATGTCCCAGCCTTATCATCCGATCATGATGCAAAACGTAGACGATTTCATCAGGTGTTAATTGCAGAATTAGCTTACGTCAAATACAAACAGAGAATAGGAAATGGAAAATAGAAAATAGATGACCGATTTGATTCGGGGACAGCCTGCCAATTCAGTGTTATAGCCGTGGCAGACGATCTACCTGGCTGGAAAGGAGATTAGAGAGGTGTTTTAAGAACTAGACAGTTGGGGGAGAAAAGTCCATTATGGGCATGGCAAAAAACAAACAAAAACACATTTGAAAGACCGGTGTTGATAGCAGAGAGAAACCTCTCACTCCCAGGAATAAACAGCATAATTCCTGAATTGTTACAACAGCATCAGGATTGTTTTAGCAGCGATCTGGATATCAAGAAAATTGTACTATGAAGTGAAGAATAAACCCCGGACATTCCCTGTTAGCAACAACACTGCTTGGCACCGCTGAGGGGAGCGGTATGGTTGGAATTGCCGCAATTGTAGAGATCTTCAGTTGAATGAAAAGAATGTCCCCCAAGATATATGTAGCATATATAATGTGTACATATATGTATATATATATATATATATATATATATATATATATATATATATATATATCACATATACCATTATCACCATTTAATGTCCGTTTCCCCTGCTACACACACTCACACAAATATATATATATATTTGTGTGTGTGCGTGTGTGTAGCAGGGGAAACGGACATTAAATGGTGATAATGGTATATGTGATATATATATATATATATATATATATATATTTTTTTTTTCATGCAAACAGAAATTGAAAAGTATCGACACGCCCACACAAACTCAGGTGTAAATACACACACGCATATATATGTATATAGATAGGTAGATAGATAGATATTATATATTATTTATCATATATATATATATATATATATATATATATATGTATATACATACAGATGTATCTGTACACACACACACACACACAGATATATCTCTGTACAGGCTAATACACACACATCCCTACACACACATAGACACACACACACACACAC
Organism: Eledone cirrhosa; assembly: GCA_964016885.1. Lineage (NCBI taxonomy): Eukaryota > Metazoa > Mollusca > Cephalopoda > Octopoda > Eledonidae > Eledone > Eledone cirrhosa. Next base: position 28,757,962 of record OZ024745.1, on the reverse strand, counting down.
ACACACACACACACACACACACACACACACACACAGCGATATAGACACGCCCATCAAACGTTAAATGTTCAGGAGATGGAAAAAAAATCACTTGTCATCACGCAACATAAACACGGTTGACTGGTCTGAACAGAAACAGAAACAACAACAACAACAGTACGAATAACAACAACAACAACAGTACGAATAACAACAACAACAACAACAGTACGAATAACAACAACAACAACAACAGTAGCACTAACAACAACAACAACAGTACGAATAACAACAACAACAACAACAGTACAAATAACAACAACAATACGAATAACAACAACAACAGTACGAATAACAACAACAACAACAACAGTACAAATAACAACAGTACGAATAACAACAACAACAACAGTACGAATAACAACAACAACAACAACAACAACAGTACAAATAACAACAACAGTACGAATAACAACAACAACAACAGTACGAATAACAACAACAGTACGAATAACAACAACAACAACAGTACGAATAACAACAACAACAACAGTACGAATAACAACAACAGTACCACTAACAACAACAACAACAACAACAGTACCACTAACAACACCAACAAAACTACTAACAACAACAACAGTACCAATCACAGTAAGAACAGTATAACAACTACAACAACAACAATGCCAACAACAACAACAATACCAACAACAACATTACAGAATGAATGAAGGCCAATGTTGAATTAGGCGGGATTTGAACTCAGAACATAAAGGGACATAACTAAGTAGTGAAATGTACGACATCACGGCATTGTTAACAATAATGATTTCGTTATTTGTCACAAGTCTACCTCCAGAGTTATGAGAGCGCTACAGGGGGGGAGCAGTGTTTAACCTTCTTTATGGAGCAATGTATCAGTTACCTCCAGGAGTTTTGTGGGTGCTCCCTCTAAAAAGCAGTGTACCCCCTCCCTCCAAAGACGGGGAGATATACCACCCACCTTGGGGTGGGTGAGAGATGTCTTCTCTTGTGAAAATGTGTATAGCTTTCATTATTGGATTGGCAGTATCGGTAGAGGGTTGGACACCATGCTTTGAAGCATAGAGTTACGTCCCTTTATGATCTGAGTTCAAATCCCGCCGAGGTTAACTTTGCCTTTCATCCTTACGGGGTCGATAAAATAAAGTACCAGTAATGTGCTGGGTAATTGCTGGCCTTGTGCCTAAAATAGAAACAATTATTGGATTGGCAGAATTGGTAGAGGGTTGGACATGCTTTCCAGCATAGTTACGTCCCTTTATGATCTGAGTTCAAATCCCGCCGAGGTTGACTTTGCCTTTCATCCTTACGGGGTCGATAAAATAAAGTACCAGTAATGTGCTGGGTAATTGCTGGCCTTGTGCCTAAAATAGAAACAATTATTGGATTGGCAGAATTGGTAGAGGGTTGGACATGCTTTCCAGCATAGTTACGTCCCTTTATGATCTGAGTTCAAATCCCGCCGAGGTTGACTTTGCCTTTCATCCTTACGGGGTCGATAAAATAAAGTACCAGTAATGTGCTGGGTAATTGCTGGCCTTGTGCCTAAAATAGAAACAATTATTGGATTGGCAGAATTGGTAGAGGGTTGGACATGCTTTCCAGCATAGTTACGTCCCTTTATGATCTGAGTTCAAATCCCGCCGAGGTTGACTTTGCCTTTCATCCTTACGGGGTCGATAAAATAAAGTACCAGTAATGTGCTGGGTAATTGCTGGCCTTGTGCCTAAAATAGAAACAATTATTGGATTGGCAGAATTGGTAGAGGGTTGGACATGCTTTCCAGCATAGTTACGTCCCTTTATGATCTGAGTTCAAATCCCGCCGAGGTTGACTTTGCCTTTCATCCTTACGGGGTCGATAAAATAAAGTACCAGTAATGTACTGGCTAATTGCCGGCCTTGTGCCTAACGTAGAAACAATTATGTAAAATGTCCCCATTTTGCCTCGTTTCTCCCCGTTTTGGGGCACTCTTTTTCATGGTACTCCCCGCTTGGGTTTTTATAGGTTGGCAGGTCTTTCCCTCTTTCCATGGAGTAGTGCCCCTTCTACCTACAGGGTGGTGCAGTGTGTCCCCTCCCTTCATCCATTTTTACGTGGACTGCAGATTTAGTAATGCGGTAATGGTGGTGGTGGCGTAGTTTTGTTGTTGTTGTTGTTGTTGGTGGTGGTGGTGGTGATGATAGTGGTGGTGGTGGTGGTAATGATGGTGATGGTGCTGTTGGTGATGGTGGAGGTGGTGGTGGTAGTGATGGTGATGGTGCTGTTGGTGGGGGGGTAGTGATGGTGATGGTGCTGGTGGTGGTAGTCATGGTGATGGTGCTGTTGTCGTTGTTGTTGTTGTTGTTGGTGGTGGTGGTGGTAGTGATGGTGATGG
>OZ024745.1:28740561-28750561 GCA_964016885.1 Eledone cirrhosa | reverse complement strand
CAAATATATGCATGTGAAGATAGTCATACACACGCACATGTACGTCTACATATATACCCAACAGGCCATCCACAGCTCCTCTTCACACTGATTAGCTCGTGCACACACACACACAGACTCTAGTACAGACAACAGTCATTAAAACTCGTCATGGTCTAATGCACATCACGACTTTAGACTCTCATAGCTTTGTACAGACAGACACAGACACACACACACACATGATAACTCAAAATATACGATGATTATTTCCCTTATTCCACCGCTTTAATATCTGAGTCCCATTTTAATTTGCAATTATAATGGCTGGCTAATTACAGGCGTTTGTTATCCTCCTGAAGTTTCCTACATTCCTCGACTTTACAATAATTATATGGTATTTTCTTACGCTTCTTGAATATACAAACCTAATGTTACTCTCATTACATCGGTGCACGGATCACCTGTAGTTAGTTATTTTCGATCCATTTATTTATCCATCCTTGCTCGTGACCCTAAGTGAAATGCATTCTCGGCTCTAAGCGAATATCTTAATATATTCTGTTGGAAACAAAACACAACTACTAAAGGGAAAAAGGAAGACAAGAAAAGAGAATGGAAAGAAGAAAACGAAAGAAGGATCAAGCAGCGAAATAAAGGAGGAGGGGGGGGGGGGGCATCCACTACACCCCAGACTGAGCGGTGCCTCAGCTGCGACCCACAGACAAAACGGCAAGCACGTTACCGCTGTGTCACACATTCATATTCTTGGCGCCATCAGCACCCAAGAATGGAAATGAAATAACAACAATAATTGTTTTTATATAATATATTAAATAACTGTATTCTGGTGAATGATTGTCCTCCAAGAGACTTATAGTCGTTATATACGACTTCTCCCCCTCCTTCCTTTATAGGAACAATGGGTTTTTTTTTCACTCAATATATTTTATTTCAAAATACTCAAATATATTTCCAGGATAAAATTACATCAAAACAATAAAGAATTTAAATATTTAATCAAACATATAGAAAACGAAAGTAGTATTGGAAAGTACTATAAATGCTATAAATGAGAGGAAAAGTGGGGAAAGAGCAAGGGCAACGAAAGATGCCTGATTTCTCGTATTTTCTGATATGATTCATTTGCTTATTTATTTTTATCTGTTTATTGATTTATTTTCTCACTCATCTCTCATAGGAATCGCCTCAAAGACACACAGATCAATTCCACATCTACTAAGTTCTCTTAAAACTGTCAACAACCATTTATTGCAACTCTTCTTCTAACCGTTTCTCTTTGCGAAATATAGTTGTGACGTGAGGTGCAGCACTTGTTCCCCGCCTCCAGGCTTGTCGCTTAAATGTTGTCTGGACTTAAACACTTAAATGTTGTCTGGACTGATCTTAGACCTCTGCCTACCTGCTTAATGTTTCAAGTAGAGGCGGTCTATGTCACTGTTGATGTGGAAGTTTCCGGTGTTGTTTAGGATTTTTCGGATTTTAACATTAATTGCTCGGGTTTCGTCTATCGTCCAATCGAGTATTCCAAGCATTGGTGTTAGGACAGACACAGCAAACACATTGTGAGCCATTGTTTTATTACGCGCAGAGAGTTCTAATGACGATATTTTTCTTAACCGGGTGTAATATTCCCTGGTTACGTGTTCCTTGTTACATACTATCATAGGATATATTCTCATCTATTCCTAGGTATCTGTAGCAGTCCTCATCAGGTATCGGTGAAGCAGTTAGGCCATTGATAAAAATGTTGTTAGATGTATTTTTAAGTGTGTGTGTGTGTGTGTGTGTGTGTGTGTGTGTGTGTGTGTGTACTTCTAAGTACATATTAATCTATAGGCTTGTATGGGTGGTGGGCCATGGAAGTTTGTATGCGATACATGGCGTATAGCCCTTTTTTATTTGTTTATAAATACTTAGCTCTGTTCTTACGTAATATCTAATGTTATTCAATTCTCAAGAGAACTGGACAACAGGAGGTTTTCAGAGAAGAAACCCCGCTCAAGCAAGTGTTTCGACCCTTCTTCTGTTTCGTAAGTTGTATTTGTTTTAATTATTAGTAATTTTAAAATTGTCTTTAAATATACTTTTTTAATTTTCCATTTTTAGTTTTAATGTTTAATTTTAATATTTAATTTTAATCTATTGTAATTTATGTTTATGATTCTACATCAATTGCATCATTAAAATTTTAAAATAATCTATAGCGTCCGTCACACGACGTCATCAATATAGTCTCTTGTTTATATCTTTCGTTACGAATGTAGTCCACCAACGGTACATTGTTTTTTCTAAGGATGCTGAATCCAGGTCAATGTGGAAATCTTTTATAGTACTTCTGATGATATACATAATTTGAAAATGTTTTGTTATCCTCTACTAAACTGAAAATGACATTAATTAAGTATAATGTACTGAAACATGTAAAGCAATTAAATGATTGAAAAGAATCTTATTCTGTCATCTTATACACACACACACACACACACACACACACACACACACACACACACACACACACACACACACACACACACATATATATATATATATATATATATACATTTACACACATATATATGCATATATATCTGTTCTCTCCACTCTTTCTTTTTCTCAATACCCCCTCTCTCTCTCTACTTATTCCGTGTTGTGTCTGTCTATATAGGCCTTATGTCCAAACGAATAATTTTTTTTTTTATTAATATTTGTATATTCTCCGTCTCTTCCACCTTCTCTTTCTCACTCCGCCTTCTGAGAATACTTTCTCTTCTTGGCAAATATGTATAGCTTTGTTTTTTATCTCTTCCCAGTTCGTTTGTTTTTATCTCTTCCCATATTTGGCAAATTTCATTTATTTGTAAATAGTCGAAAGACCAATCGTTCCGTTTTGTGTCCATTTGTTATTGTCCCATGAACATTGGAACTAGTAGTATCGACCTTAAAGAACTGAAACCACTAGGACTTGCAGAGGCCGTCTGATAAGAGGAGATTGTCCGGTGTTTCGTCCGTTTTTCGTTGTCTTCATCCACCTTTTTTCATTCATTTTATATGATCTTAGCCACGTAGAACACTTTTCAAACACACACACACATATATAAAGTGTATGTACATATATGTATGTATGTATATGTATGTATGTATGTATGTATGTATGTATGTATGTATGTATGTATGTATGTATGTATGTATGTGTGTGTGTGTGTGTGTGTGTGTGTGTGTGTGTGTGTGTGTGTGTGTGTGTGTGTGTGTGTGTATGTTCTTCTGGTTTTATAATTTCACAAATGTTTACCAATAGAGAGAGTCGGTTTCTAACATAGATACAATACTCTCTCATTGGAATTTACACAACATCAATTAGGTAGATATGTATGTATGCATGCATGCATGTGTAGATATGGATGTTATGGTATGTGTGGATGTGGATATTTTGAGTTGTATGTGTGCATGTGTATATGCTTTGTATCTGTGCATGTGTATATGCAGTGATTAAATGCAAAATTTTTGGAATGTTTTACATATTTTTTACTGTTCCATTAATGGATTGTACTTGTAATTTCCTAACTAGTTGTGTTCTTTCTGTTCCTGTGAAGCCTAGCTTCTCAAGATTTGTATTGAGGCAGTTACTAACATACCCCAGTGTCCCAATAATCACAGGCATAAATCTGAAGGTGTAATCAGAGTGGTGTATCTGCAGATTTCTCATCAGTTCTGCATAAATATTCTCCTTTTCGCTAATCTTTGATATTATATTGGCATCTGCTGGGCAGCTAACTTCCACTACTGTGCATATCTTCTTTTCCCTGTCCCATATCATAATATCTGTAATGCCTGCATTTTATTGGGGATTTTACTGGAACATTCCACCAGTACTCTTTCATATTATGTATATGGATGTCTTCCACATTGCTGTAGCTTTTAATGTGTTTATTATCGGGGCTATCTTTTCTACGGATTGCATATGTATGTATGTATGTATGTATGTATGTATGTATGTATGTATGTATGTATGTATGTATGTATGTATGTATGTATGTATGTATGTGTATGTATATATATATATATATATATATATATATATATATTTGGATTTAATGCTCTGAAATAGCGATATATATGTGAAGACAAACATAGAATATTCGAAAATATTCTGTATGTTTATAATAAACATTTTGAAGACCTAATCGCTATAGAATAGAATACGTCACGTATTACAATTTGAGATTCTCGATAAAAGCAAGGGAAGTAACCTACGCGTTTCATTCTTATTAGAAATCATCAGGATTACATATCCAGTGCTTTTATCGAGAATGACACAGCTAGAGACTTATAGAATACTTAGCTGTGTACAGGAACTGGTTTGAAAGAGCGGTAGCTGGTCCGGCAGAAATTAGAATTTGGATTTAATGCTCTGAAATAGCGATATATATGTGAAGACAAACATAGAATATTCGAAAATATTCTGTATGTTTATAATAAACATTTTGAAGACCTAATCGCTATAGAATAGAATACGTCACGTATTAGAATTTGAGATTCTCGATAAAAGCAATGGAAGTAACCTACGCGTTTCATTCTTATTAGAAATCATCAGGATTACATATCCAGTGCTTTTATCGAGAATGACACAGCTAGAGACTTATAGAATACTTAGCTGTGTACAGGAACTGGTTTGAAAGAGCGGTAGCTGGTCCGGCAGAAATTAGAATTTGGATTTAATGCTCTGAAATAGCGATATATATGTGAAGACAAACATAGAATATTCGAAAATATTCTGTATGTTTATAATAAACATTTTGAAGACCTAATCGCTATAGAATAGAATACGTCACGTATTACAATTTGAGATTCTCGATAAAAGCAAGGGAAGTAACCTACGCATTTCATTCTTATTAGAAATCATCAGGATTACATATCCAGTGCTTTTATCGAGAATGACACAGCTAGAGACTTATAGAATACTTAGCTGTGTACAGGAACTGGTTTGAAAGAGCGGTTGCCGGTCCGGCAGAAATTAGAAATTGGAATAAATGCTCTGAAATAGCGATATATATGTGAAGACAAACATAGAATATGGATATGTAATCCTGATGATTTCTAATAAGAATGAAACGCGTAGGTTACTTCCCTTGCTTTTATCGAGAATCTCAAATTGTAATACGTGACGTATTCTATTCTATAGCGATTAGGTCTTCAAAATGTTTATTATAAACATACAGAATATTTTCGAATATTCTATCACTATTATTATTATTCATTCTTTCACTATTATTACTCCAACTTTAACCTACATAGGAATTACCGCGAACTCGCTACCTAACTATGGAAACATCTTGTTGAGTCAAACAAAGCCGTACGTCAAAACTATCCACGACGCAGAGTACTAACAACCTCTAACTGGATTACCTATAACGATAACTTGTTACCCCACATATATATATATATATATATATATATATATATATATATATATATATATATATATATATATATATATATATATATATATATATATATATATATATGTATATGTATATAGATGGTGGTTAAGAATTGTGGTTTCAGTAACAATCTAATCATTTTTTCCTGCCGAAAAGGATGCCGTCTATCGAAGGTGAGTTGTTGCTAAATTGATTGATGGAGAAAGAGGGGGAGAATGTGGAGAGACAGGTGGATAGATGGTTAATTTGAGAGAGAAAGAGTGAGAGAGAGAGAGAGAGAGAGAGAGAGAGAGAGAGAGAGAGAGAGAGAGAGAGAGAGAGAGAGAGAGAGAGAGAGAGAAGGCAGTTTTATTCTATGATGTGTGTACTCGGAAGAAGAATCGGAAAATGATGGCGGCAGCCGCCATATTGGAAAGTGTCTTTTCTCTTTTGATAAATATTTCATTGTTTGACTAACGTATCGTGCAGCTTTTGTTTCGGCTATTAACGTTACGACAAAGCATCATCATCATCATCATCACCATCACCATTATCCTTCTTCTTCTTCTTCTTCTTCTTCTTCTTCTTCTTCTTCTTCTTCAAATTAGTTTGATTTCTTCTTTTTTTTCTTTTCCTACCAAAACTTAGTCCGTGTCACCAATGAAACTGTAGCAAATGAAAGAGATCGAGTGTCTATGTTCACACACACACACACACACACACACACACACACACACACACACACACACACACACACACACACACACACACACACACACACACACACACACACACACATACACACACACACACAACCTCACATATATATGTATATGTGAATGTGTGGCATACTTGTTAGGACATTCAGCTTACGATCGTAAGGTCTCTAGTACGACTCCTGGCGGCGCGTTTTGTCCTCAGGAAAGACCTTTTATTTAATGTTGCTCCAGTCCATTCAATGAGTTCTACATGTAATTTGAAAGGTCACCTCTGTCACATTCTGTGTCACGCTGAATCTCCCTTCGACAGCTAGGGCATCATCTACATCCACTGGTTCCACCACAGCCAGACAGTCAACAAAGAGTACTATGTAGAGGATTTGAGGCAGTTCAGAAATAAATTTCGTAGCAAGATAACAGAACTGATCAGTGGCACCTGCACCAAGACAATGCATCCTACCACAAATCCATCCTGGTGACCAACTACTTGGCCAATATGGGGATCAAGACTGTCCCTCACCCTCCCTGTCCAGAATTAGCCCCATGCGACTTCAGGATGTTCCCGAAGCTGAAGGAGAGGCTCAGGGGTATCCGCTTTGAGGATGTTGAGAAGAAGAAAGAGGATGTGACAAGCGCCCTGGACACCTTCACTTTGGAGTGCTACAGGGGGAAGTCCTTCAAGAAGTGGCTGGAGCGCTACAACAAATGCATTGAAGTTGGAGGATCCCATTTTGAGGGAGACTAGAGTTTTGTGTTGATCTGAGTCAAATAATTGTTATTGTTGTTGTTATTACAGCTCACACCTATGCAGGTTTAGCTGGCCTCCTCCAAGGCGAATCTCGTTGGAGGTGTCTTAAGTGATTTAATGATAGGAACCCCAGTCATTTCATCTCATTTCTACAGCTGAGTAAACTGGAGCAACGTGAAATAAAGTATCTTGCTCAAGGAAACAACACTTCACTCGGTCCGAGAATTGAACTCACAACATTTCGATTGCAGGGCCAATGCTCTAACCACTAAGCCATGCGCCTTCACTTGTACCTTGTAATCACTCTGTTTTTGTTATTATTATTGCCGGATATCCTATTATATTTTTTTTAGATTTATATTATTACTAGAGGTTAAATAATCAGCTAAATTAGGGCTAGTTGAGAAGGATAGTTTGATCGTGTTTTTATTAAGAACCATGGTACTTATGGGATTGGGGGAAATGTTTATCAAGTATACCAAAATACAATTTAGGCACATTAGAAGCCATGTATACGTGTACTACCTCCCTCTCTCTCTCTCTCTATCCATCCGTTCGGTTTTGATTGTTGACATGTTTACATGTGCCGTGGTGGCCTCTGTCCGCAATCTTTGCGGCACGTTTTTACCACCGTCGTAAAAAAACAACCTTCTGGATTATCTCCCTTTCCCTTCTCCTCCTCACTTTTGGTTGCCCGTGTCTCTCTCTCACTTTCTCCTGTCTATGTGAGAGGCAGCACGATTATACCAGCTCTGAGTCGTAGCTGACCACGATTATACCAGCTCTGAGTCGTAGCTGACCACTAGGCTAAAGTCTCCCAGGTTGGCCACAACTTACTTTCCCTATTTTTCCACGGTTACTTTTTTGCATGTTTCTTTCACCTGTGTCTTCCCACGATGGGACCTGTACACTTTTTTTCCCTATTCCTTTCCTATTTTCTCCCCTTCTTCCTCTCTCCTCATCTTTTCCCCCCCCCTATTCTTCCTCCTTTCCCTCTCTTTTCTTTTCTCTCTCCTTTTTTCCCTCCTTTTATTCTCTCTTTCTCTCTACTTTTCCACCTGGGCATTTGATTAATAAAAGGCCTCGGGCGCACCCGAACTACACCGATGTCCTGTAATTCAGCGCCGAAATATTGGTCCGGGAAACATTTACAGCTGACGATGGAAACTTCTTTCTTCCTTTCTCCTCCTGTTCCGTCCCAACCACCATCCTAAACCTTGTTTTAGTAACCACACAGCTCCTTTCGTTTCATATCTTTTTATATATATATATATATATATATATATATATATATATATATATATATATATATATATATATAGAGAGAGAGAGAGAGAGAGAGAGAGAGAGTGGGGTGAGGGAGAGGGGAGAATAAAATAAACCACCAACACCAAAAACCAACACCATCAACATCGCCACCAATATTATTACCATCACCAACACCACCATCAACGATAACTACAATACCAACACTACTCCCACTACCATCAACATCACCAACATCAACCACAAAACCAACACTACTACCACAATTACCACCACGACCACCACTACAACCACCACGACCACTACCACCACCACCACCACCACGACCGCCGCCACCACCACCACCACTACCACGACCGCCACCACGACCGCCATCACGACCACCGCCGCCGCCGCCGCCATCACCACCGCCACCACCACCTCCACCACCACCACCACCACCACCACCGCCATTACTAGCATCACAGTAGTGACGGCAGCCGCCATCTTTTCTTTTGATGTCTGTTAAGATCAAAGGAAGTCGGCTTAGTGTTTCTTCAACGGAAGACAAAACGTCTTTAGTCGTTGAATATAATTCACGAGATATTGTCTGTCTGTGTGTAGTATAGTTGTTGTTGTTGTTACTGTTGTTACTGTTGTTGTTGTTGTTAGTGTTGTTACTGTTGTTACTGTTGTTGTTGTTAGTGTTGTTACTGTTGTTGTTACTGTTGTTGTTACTGTTGTTACTGTTGTTGTTACTGTTGTTGTTACTGTTGTTACTGTTGTTGTTCCTGTTGTTGTTGTTGGTGGTGTTGTTACTGTTGTTGTTACTGTTGTTACTGTTGTTACTGTTGTTGTTGGTGTTGTTACAGTTGTTGTTGTTGTTACTGTTGTTACTGTTGTTACTGTTGTTGTTACTGTTGTTACTGTTGTTGTTACTGTTGTTGTTACTGTTGTTACTGTTGTTGTTACTGTTGTTGTTACTGTTGTTGTTACTGTTGTTACTGTTGTTACTGTTGTTGTTGGTGTTGTTACTGTTGTTACTGTTGTTGGTGTTGTTACTGTTGTTACTGTTGTTGGTGTTGTTACTGTTGTTGTTACTGTTGTTACTGTTGTTGTTGCTGTTGTTACTGTTGTTACTGTTGTTGTTGTTGTTAGTGTTGTTACTGTTGTTGTTACTGTTGTTGTTACTGTTGTTGTTGGTGGTGGTGTTGTTACTGTTGTTGTTACTGTTGTTACTGTTGTTGGTGTTGTTACTGTTGTTACTGTTGTTGGTGTTGTTACTGTTGTTGTTACTGTTGTTACTGTTGTTGGTGTTGTTACTGTTGTTACTGTTGTTGTTACTGTTGTTACTGTTGTTACTGTTGTTGTTGGTGTTGTTACTGTTGTTACTGTTGTTGGTGTTGTTACTGTTGTTACTGTTGTTGTTACTGTTGTTACTGTTGTTACTGTTGTTGTTGTTACTGTTGTTACTGTTGTTGGTGTTGTTACTGTTGTTGTTGTTGGTGTTGTTACTGTTGTTGGTGTTGTTACTGTTGTTACTGTTGTTGTTGTTGGTGTTGTTACTGTTGTTGGTGGTGTTGTTACTGTTGTTGTTGTTGTTGTTACTGTTGTTGTTGTTACTGTTAATGTTGTAGTTGTTGTTGTTACTGTTATTGTTGTTGTTGTTGGTATTGTTACTATTGTTGTTGTTGTTGTTTTTGTTGTTACTGTTAGTGTTGTTGCTGTTACTGTTAGTGTTGTTGTTGTTACTGTAATTGTTGTTGTTGTTGTTACTGTTGTTGTTGTTGTTGTTGTTGTTGTTGTTACTCTTATTGTAGTTGTTACTGTTGTTGTTGTTACTGTTATTGTTGTTGTTACTGTTGTTG
>OZ024745.1:28725561-28728061 GCA_964016885.1 Eledone cirrhosa | reverse complement strand
TGACGCAACTTCGAGTGATTAGCGGCTTTGAGACTCTCAATGAAAACATTGTTAATACTGTACAGCCGACCATGTTATTCTTCACTCATTCACTACTATTACTCCAAGAATGACCTGCATGGGAATTCTCGCAAACTCGCTACTTAACTAAGGAAACCTCTTGTTGAGTCAAACAACGCCGTACGTTAAAACTATCCATAGTACAGAGTACTGACAACCTCTAATTGGATTACCTAAAACGATAACTTGTTATCCTATATATATATATATATATATATAGTGACGAAACATAAGTCAATTACATGAACTCATAATCCTTTATTTACTGCTATATATATTTCGATGATACCCATTGAATGGCTATGACCTCATCAGGAAGTTAGTCAATTCTTAGATATGCCAGCTCTGTGTTTATGGTGTTGATGGTATCAGAGCCTTGGGACATATATATATATATATATATATATATATATATATATATATATATATATATATATATTATAATCTTTCGTAGACTATATCCATGAGATGGCGTGCTACATACAAGCCGAAACCGCTAGACGTTGTGGTCGGGTTTAAACCTTCCTTTATACTCTGCTCCTTCCTATGCATAGAATACTATCCTCTTTTGTGGTTTCCCCAGTTTCGGTAAACTTTCAATATATATACGTACACACACAATTAAATATATATATATATATATATATATATATATATGTGTGTGTGTGTGTGTGTGTGTTATCTTTTTTGTGTCTATACGTTTTAGCAAGCAGCCAAAATTCTGCTTGCTTCAACCGACGCAACTCAAGATTCTATAAGGTATGCACGGACCCTTCGCCCCTGATATATATATATATATATATATATATATATATATATTAATTGTTTCTACTTTAGGCACAAGGCCAGCAATTAACCAGTGCATTACTGGTACTTTATTTTATCGACCCCGTAAGGATGAAAGGCAAAGTCAACCTCGGCGGGATTTGAACTCAGATCGTAAAGGGACGTAACTATGCTGGAAAGCAAGGCGTCTGACCCTCTACCGATACTGCCAATTAAATGGAAACTATATTTATAAAACCATAATTATTTTATTATATATATTTCAAGGACAACCAACGCATTCTTGTTTTTTCCACGGTTATGTCAATATTTATTTAAAAAATCTTGTATTTTATCTGATGAAAGCGCACCAAGAATGCCTTGGTTGTCCTTGAAATATATATAATAAAATAATTATGGTTTTATAAATATAGTTTCCATTTATTAATATATTGAATATTTACTCCTGTAATCTGTTGAGTGCTTTATCCTAGTTACAAACTTTTAAGCTTGTTGGAATCCCAACAAATTAAATATAACTTCTGCATATATATATATATATATATATATATATATATATAATACAGATATATATAATTGCAAAGATAGTTGAGGTTGTGTGAGTACTCGTAAGAATTGACCCACACAACCACAACTTTCAATAAATATTATTCCACTTTAATTAACACTATTGAGTGCGTTGTTTCTTTTCATTGCAATTCACATCAATGTAAACCTGTAATCATCCATATACATACATATTCATAGGCACACGTACACACACATCTTTATCCCCCACTCTCAAGCGTGAAACTAATAATAATAACATTTGTACTGCCTCTTCGTTTTTCTGTTTTTTGTTCTGTTTACTTTTTAAAATATATATATATATATATATATATATATATATATATATATATATATATATATATATATATATATAACGAAGGAAATGTGGTAAGGAACCAGGTGGATCATAACGCACCAAAGTACTCAATACTTGAGGTAGTAGAGTGGGTAATAGGAACCAGTAAGACCCCGACAGCTGAGCTCAAGCCGTTTCGACGGCTAATTCTCCGTCGAATTAGCCGTCGAAACGGCTTGAGCTCAGCTGTCGGGGTCTTACTGGTTCCTATATATATATATATATATATATATGTGTGTGTGTATATATATATATACATTTGTGTGTGTGTGAGAGTTTTTATATATTTGTATATATATATACACACATATTTACATATTAATATATATATATATATGTGTGTGTGTGTGTGTATGTGTGTGTGTATTAATATGTAAATATATGCGTGGAGAAATCTCTCTCTCTCTCTCTCTCTCTCTCTCTCTATATATATATATATATATATATATATATATATATATATATATATATATATATATATATATATGTGTGTGTGTGTGTGTGTGTGTGTGTGTGTTTGAGTCTACACATATACATATATGTATAAATATTTTGCCTTACATACATATATACATACATTCATGCATGCATATACAGACACAGACATTCACACACACACACATACATACATACACAAACATATACACAATAACACCACCTTTTTTCTTCTATCAACTTTCACGCATTCAATGAACCGGTCTAAACCAGTTTACTCTGGAAAAAAAAAGTCACATTGAAACGATTTCCATA
>OZ024745.1:28693061-28720561 GCA_964016885.1 Eledone cirrhosa | reverse complement strand
GTTGACTTTGCCTTTCATCCTTACGGGGTCGATAAAATAAAGTACCAGTAATGCACTGGGTAATTGCTGGCCTTGTGCCTAACGTAGAAACAATTATTAATATTCGAAAAACTCAGATTACATTTATGTATACATATATATATATACATATATATATATATATACATATATATATATATACATACATAATATACACACACGCGCGCGCGCGTGCACACACACACACATATATATATATATATACATAAAGAGAGAGAGAGCGAGAGAGACAGAGAAAGCGAGAGACAGAGAAAGAGAAAGAGAGAGAAAGAGAGAAAGAGAGAAAGAGATAATAAAAAACAGAGATATATATAGATATACTAGCGCTTTTTGTTGTTTGTATATAAATAAATTATATATATATATATATATATATATATTAGAAAGATCGAGTATCGAAAAATCGGCGCACGAGTTCACGAAAAACGAAATTCGATATGAGCGGCAGAGGGCTCAATAATTCAGATGAATCAGAGCTATAACTATCGTTACAATACCGTCACATATAGAACAAGTCTACAATCAACCATACGATTTAAAATCGATAAAGGAAGATTCGGGCCAAACAGATAAAAAATATCAATAAAACAATACGTCAATAATTTAAATGAATGTAAAATCATACCCGGACCCACTAGAAAGGTGTTAAATCTAGCTTCATGGGTTTCTGTAAATCCTTAGACTGTACTCTATCAGCTCACATATAAATATAAAAGCCTACTAGAATAAGTGGAACGGAGTTTACGTTGTCAACGAGTTTTTTCCTGGCGGCAGAGGAGTCAACTAGCGGTGAAAAACGCACATGGCATTAGACAAGGGAGATGACCCCTATATCCGCGAAAACAATTCGAGTGAATGTGGAAATACACATATCGAAATAGAGTGCTCAATAGACATGTTAAAATAAAACAAAAGCTATTCATCACTCAATAGAATCGACAAAAAATGAGCAATAAAATTAACTGGTGGATAGCTATGTCCAGAGCTAAATATATTAGAAAGATCGAGTATCGAAAAATCGGCGCACGAGTTCACGAAAAACGAAATTCGATATGAGCGGCAGAGGGCTCAATAATTCAGATGAATCAGAGCTATAACTATCGTTAAAATACCGTCACATATAGAACAAGTCTACAATCAACCATACGATTTAAAATCGATAAAGGAAGATTCGGGCCAAACAGATAAAAAATATCAATAAAACAATACGTCAATAATTTAAATGAATGTAAAATCATACCCGGACCCACTAGAAAGGTGTTAAATCTAGCTTCATGGGTTTCTGTAAATCCTTAGACTGTACTCTATCAGCTCACATATAAATATAAAAGCCTACTAGAATAAGTGGAACGGAGTTTACGTTGTCAACGAGTTTTTTCCTGGCGGCAGAGGAGTCAACTAGCGGTGAAAAACGCACATGGCATTAGACAAGGGAGATGACCCCTATATCCGCGAAAACAATTCGAGTGAATGTGGAAATACACATATCGAAATAGAGTGCTCAATAGACATGTTAAAATAAAACAAAAGCTATTCATCACTCAATAGAATCGACAAAAAATGAGCAATAAAATTAACTGGTGGATAGCTATGTCCAGAGCTAAATATATTAGAAAGATCGAGTATCGAAAAATCGGCGCACGAGTTCACGAAAAACGAAATTCGATATGAGCGGCAGAGGGCTCAATAATTCAGATGAATCAGAGCTATAACTATCGTTAAAATACCGTCACATATAGAACAAGTCTACAATCAACCATACGATTTAAAATCGATAAAGGAAGATTCGGGCCAAACAGATAAAAAATATCAATAAAACAATACGTCAATAATTTAAATGAATGTAAAATCATACCCGGACCCACTAGAAAGGTGTTAAATCTAGCTTCATGGGTTTCTGTAAATCCTTAGACTGTACTCTATCAGCTCACATATAAATATAAAAGCCTACTAGAATAAGTGGAACGGAGTTTACGTTGTCAACGAGTTTTTTCCTGGCGGCAGAGGAGTCAACTAGCGGTGAAAAACGCACATGGCATTAGACAAGGGAGATGACCCCTATATCCGCGAAAACAATTCGAGTGAATGTGGAAATACACATATCGAAATAGAGTGCTCAATAGACATGTTAAAATAAAACAAAAGCTATTCATCACTCAATAGAATCGACAAAAAATGAGCAATAAAATTAACTGGTGGATAGCTATGTCCAGAGCTAAATATATTAGAAAGATCGAGTATCGAAAAATCGGCGCACGAGTTCACGAAAAACGAAATTCGATATGAGCGGCAGAGGGCTCAATAATTCAGATGAATCAGAGCTATAACTATCGTTAAAATACCGTCACATATAGAACAAGTCTACAATCAACCATACGATTTAAAATCGATAAAGGAAGATTCGGGCCAAACAGATAAAAAATATCAATAAAACAATACGTCAATAATTTAAATGAATGTAAAATCATACCCGGACCCACTAGAAAGGTGTTAAATCTAGCTTCATGGGTTTCTGTAAATCCTTAGACTGTACTCTATCAGCTCACATATAAATATAAAAGCCTACTAGAATAAGTGGAACGGAGTTTACGTTGTCAACGAGTTTTTTCCTGGCGGCAGAGGAGTCAACTAGCGGTGAAAAACGCACATGACATATATATATATATAAATGAAAAGTATAGAAATTATTGTAGCAAGAAGCCTATATATATATATATATATATACACATACATACACACATATATATTTAATACACACACATGTAGTGAGGGAAAGATAAGGATATAGTAGCGCTCTTTGTACTACTGTGCATGAACATAAATGAGATATCATAATATAATATTATATATATATTTATAAATATATATATATATATATATATATATATATATATATATATATATATATATATATATATATATATATATATATATATATATATATATATATATATATATATATATATATACATATATATATATATATATACATATATGCATATATATATACATATATTTATACATATATATATATACATATATAGAAGTGAAAAACTCAAACAATAACGGAGACTGCAGTACAAACAATAAACAATGTCGGTATTGAGAGTGTGTGTGTGTGTGGGGGGGGGGGGGCTATACACACACACACACACACACACACACACACACACACACACACACACACACACACACACACACACACACACACACATATATATATTTAAAAGGTTAATTAGTCCCTGGTACTTATGAGATGCCTTCCTGCAGATGCTGCAGCGAAAGAAAATCGTTTAAATCAAAAGATGCCTGTGATTGAAGTTTTTTTAAGTGAATAAAGACCTTGCACTGGAGCAATCCCTCTCTCTCTGAACAACGTGGAGCAATCCCTCTCTCTGAACAACGTGAAGCAATCCTTCTCTCTGAACAACGTGAAGCAATCCCTCTCTCTAAACAATGTGAAGCAATCCCTCTCTCTGAACAACGTGAAGCAATCCCTCTCTCTAAACAATGTGAAGCAATCCCTCTCTCTGAACAACGTGGAGCAATCCCTCTCTCTGAACAACGTGGAGCAATCCCTCTCTCTCTGAACAACGTGAAGCAATCCCTCTCTCTGAACAACGTGAAGCAATCCCTCTCTCTCTGAACAACGTGGAGCAATCCCTCTCTCTGAACAACGTGGAGCAATCCCTCTCTCTGAACAACGTGGAGCAATCCCTCTCTCTCTGAACAACGTGGAGCAATCCCTCTCTCTGAACAACGTGGAGCAATCCCTCTCTCTGAACAACGTGGAGCAATCCCTCTCTCTGAACAACGTGGAGCAATCCCTCTCTCTGAACAACGTGGAGCAATCCCTCTCTCTCTGAACAACGTGGAGCAATCCCTCTCTCTGAACAACGTGGAGCAATCCCTCTCTCTCTGAACAACGTGGAGCAATCCCTCTCTCTCTGAACAACGTGGAGCAATCCCTCTCTCTGAACAACGTGGAGCAATCCCTCTCTCTAAACTATGTGAAGCAATCCCTCTCTCTGAACAACGTGGAGCAATCCCTCTCTCTGAACAACGTGAAGCAATCCCTCTCTCTCTGAACAACGTGAAGCAATCCCTCTCTCTGAACAACGTGAAGCAATCCCTCTCTCTGAACAACGTGAAGCAATCCCTCTCTCTCTGAACAACGTGAAGCAATCCCTCTCTCTGAACAACGTGAAGCAATCCCTCTCTCTGAACAACGTGAAGCAATCCCTCTCTCTGAACAACGTGAAGCAATCCCTCTCTCTGAACAACGTGAAGCAATCCCTCTCTCTCTGAACAACGTGAAGCAATCCCTCTCTCTGAACAACGTGAAGCAATCCCTCTCTCTCTGAACAACGTGAAGCAATCCCTCTCTCTGAACAACGTGAAGCAATCCCTCTCTCTCTGAACAACGTGAAGCAATCCCTCTCTCTCTGAACAACGTGAAGCAATCCCTCTCTCTGAACAACGTGAAGCAATCCCTCTCTCTGAACAACGTGAAGCAATCCCTCTCTCTGAACAACGTGAAGCAATCCCTCTCTCTCTGAACAACGTGAAGCAATCCCTCTCTCTGAACAACGTGAAGCAATCCCTCTCTCTCTGAACAACGTGAAGCAATCCCTCTCTCTGAACAACGTGAAGCAATCCCTCTCTCTCTGAACAACGTGAAGCAATCCCTCTCTCTGAACAACGTGAAGCAATCCCTCTCTCTGAACAACGTGAAGCAATCCCTCTCTCTGAACAACGTGAAGCAATCCCTCTCTCTGAACAACGTGAAGCAATCCCTCTCTCTCTGAACAACGTGAAGCAATCCCTCTCTCTCTGAACAACGTGAAGCAATCCCTCTCTCTGAACAACGTGAAGCAATCCCTCTCTCTCTGAACAACGTGAAGCAATCCCTCTCTCTCTGAACAACGTGAAGCAATCCCTCTCTCTCTGAACAACGTGAAGCAATCCCTCTCTCTGAACAACGTGAAGCAATCCCTCTCTCTCTGAACAACGTGAAGCAATCCCTCTCTCTGAACAACGTGAAGCAATCCCTCTCTCTCTGAACAACGTGAAGCAATCCCTCTCTCTGAACAACGTGAAGCAATCCCTCTCTCTCTGAACAACGTGAAGCAATCCCTCTCTCTCTGAACAACGTGAAGCAATCCCTCTCTCTGAACAACGTGAAGCAATCCCTCTCTCTCTGAACAACGTGAAGCAATCCCTCTCTCTGAACAACGTGAAGCAATCCCTCTCTCTCTGAACAACGTGAAGCAATCCCTCTCTCTCTGAACAACGTGAAGCAATCCCTCTCTCTGAACAACGTGAAGCAATCCCTCTCTCTCTGAACAACGTGAAGCAATCCCTCTCTCTCTGAACAACGTGAAGCAATCCCTCTCTCTCTGAACAACGTGAAGCAATCCCTCTCTCTGAACAACGTGAAGCAATCCCTCTCTCTCTGAACAACGTGAAGCAATCCCTCTCTCTGAACAACGTGAAGCAATCCCTCTCTCTCTGAACAACGTGAAGCAATCCCTCTCTCTCCGAACAACGTGAAGCAATCCCTCTCTCTCTGAACAACGTGAAGCAATCCCTCTCTCTGAACAACGTGAAGCAATCCCTCTCTCTCTGAACAACGTGAAGCAATCCCTCTCTCTGAACAACGTGAAGCAATCCCTCTCTCTCTGAACAACGTGGAGCAATCCCTCTCTCTGAACAACGGTGACACTTATCCCAAAAGAAAAACTGGTTAACATCATTGGCTGCCATCAAGTCGTAGGTTTTACAACAGAGTTTTCCGTCTTTTAGACAAGAACTACAGGTCTCTCACACCCGGTGGGTTAACCGCGAGCTAGAGTACCAAACCGAGTATTGTCATGTCCCAGCGCATATACATACATACATACATACATACATACATACATACATACATACATACATACATACATACATACATACATACATACATACATACATACATACATACCAACCCGCTTGAACCAAAGTATGACTGAACTTGGATTTGTGGACAAAAACCGCAGCTCCCTAATTCATAGTCTACAAATGGCTGCGATAGCTGGCACCTTCCAAATTTGCAAAACATTCTTGCGATTCAAGGGATGACATTTTCTTTTCTTTTACAACCTTGCCACCAGGAAGGTGGCCGGTCAAAAAAAATATACTCGAAATTAAGAGAAAGAGATAACATACATACATACATACATACATACATACATACATACATACATACATACATACATACATACATACATAGTGGCTGCCAACTCGTTTTCGAGTACGGCCACTACTTTATATCCATGTAGGAGAACCCCTACCGATGCGCTGAACGAGTGTGACTTTTTAGTCCAGCCAGCGTCTTGAAAACTCTGGTACAAACACTACACTTGTGACAATTATTGACACATAGTGCTAGGCCCATGGTACCATGTGACAACAAGTGCAGAGAGATCTCCAGATATAAAGCAATGCCTGTGCCGTGAAGCTTTTATAGTGAGAAAAGGCACTGCACAAAGCCAGTCCCACTCTCTTAACCAAGATGATATTTACCAAAAAGAAGAACAAGTCAACATCATTGGATACAATCAGGGTTGCAGGTGTTATATCAGAGTTTTCCTTCATATACATACATACGTACATACATACATACGTACATACATACATACGTACATACATACATAAGTACATACATACATACAGTCTACCTCGAATGCTGGGGAAAACACTATCGATAATAATAATAATTGAAGAAATTTGACACCACGTATACCATCCGAGTCTACCTCGACTGTCGTGGAAAATACTATCGATAATGATAATAATCAAAAGCATAAACAATTGAAAATTCTCCCCCAACGAAATCTTCCAGAGAGAAATTAACTCATGTATAAATATCTCTCTTGCTGAACGTGTTAAAACGATAATGTTTCATAAAAAACCAAATAATGAAATACTACGTGTTATTGACGAAATAGGGGATGAATATTTACGACGAATAAAACCCCAACATTTTCGCAAATCAACGCCTGTTTATATGCCTTAGCAACGACAGTGAAGCATTATCTTGGTGATAGCAGAGATATTAACAAGAACAGAACACCACCAAAAATACCATCATATATAACTAAAATAGAAAAAAAGATTGCTGACCTACGAAAACCCATAGGATATGTGACAATGCTCCTTACATGCAAACAAACACAAAAAAACCTCACTTCTCACCAACAAAGAGTGAAAAATAAAATAGAGACGATGTTTGGTAACAGTAGAACCAGAACTCTTCAATATAAGCTGATCACCCTCAAACAAGAATTGAGAGCTGTTAGCGAAAAACGCCGATACCTGAAGAAGGTAGATGAGAGAAAAGTGCTTAATAAAAGATTCAGACGAAACCAAACATCAGTCTATAGAGATATGAAAAACAAAATAATAAGTGTCACTGAGGCCCCATCCCAGAAAGACGTAGATTCCTTTTGGAGCAAAATATGGGGTGAAAAGAAGAATTTCAACCAAGTTGCGGTGTGGCTAAGAGAAATCCGAAAGAACTATTGCTCCTACACTACAACAAAAACATACGAAATAAGTGAGGGTACCCTTAAGACTGTGATAGGAAAACTCCAAGATAAAAAAAACACCAGGAAGAGACATGATTGTCGGCTACTGGTACAAAAAAACTGATATTCTATCGGAGGTATCTTACTGACCTCTACCAACAAGTTCTTAAGAGAGATACACTTATACCAGAATGGTTGACATTAGCACAAACATTACTGGTCCCTAAGAACAAAGACACCCACTTGGCAAAAAACTACCGACCCATTGCATGCCAGAACCTGATGTATAAGATGTATACAGCCTGCCTGAACCTATTCCCCCAAGATCACTATGAAAATAATAACATCATCACAGATGAACAAGCAGCTGGAAAGAAAGGGGTTTGGGGATGTGCTGAACAACTCCTAATCAACAAAACTGCGATGTCGGAGGTGCGACAACTTAGGAGGAATATGACTACAGTCTGGCTGGACTACAGGAAAGCTTTCGATTCTGTTCCCCACTCTTGGATGATAGAGGCCCTCCAACTTGCTAAAGTCCCAGACATTATTGTCAGAGCCATAGAGAGGCTGTCTTCTTCTTGGGATACTATCCTAAGGTTAAAAACAGAAAGGGAGGACTCTATTTTCACTGATAAAATAAAATATTGCAGAGGTATATTTCTGTGATATTATTCATCTTGTCATTAAACTTTGTCCTTTCTGCTCAAGAAATGTGAGGGATACATCATTGGCTCACAGGAGGACAGAAATACGAACCTAACCCATAATTTCTTTATGGACGATCTGAAACTCTATGCCAAGAACATGGATGGGATGAAGAAAAATCTTGACCTGGTTACAACGTTCTCAAAGGATGTAGAAATGGAGTTTGGCCAAGATAAATGCTTATATATGACTGTAAAGCGGAGAAAAACAACAACTCAATCTAGCAACATTGTCATCAATGACCTAACTGTTTCACCCATATCTGATGAGGACTGCTACAGATACCTGGGGATAGATGAGAACATATCCCATAATTGTATCTGTAATAAAGAACGCGTAACCAGGGAATACTACACCCGATTAAGAAAGATCTGGTCATCGGAACTCTCTACGCAAAACAAAACAGTGGCTCACAATGTGTTTGCTGTGTCTGTCCTAACACCAACGTTTGGAATACTCAATTGGACGATAGACGAAATCCGAGCAGTTGATGTTGGAACTCTAAAAATACTAAACAACACCGGAAACTTCCACATCAACAGTGACATAGACCGCCTTTACTTGAAACGAAAGCAGGGAGGCAGAGGCCTAACATCAGTCCAGACAACATTTGAATGTCGCATCATATCTCTCCGACAACATCTACGAACCTCGAAGCGTAGCAGCCCGTTTCTCGAGTAAGTCTATCTGCATGAAACAGATAAGATCATGAGAGTTGGGAAGGAACTACTCGAGAGATATTCTCTGTGTGATAATCAAAAACTCACACCCAAGGAAGTCGCTAGCAGTATTGCAGTGAATCCATGGATGAAAGCTGCATGCCTATCAGCAAAAAATCATGCATGGATATGTTGCCAGGAAGCTCCAGAGTGAGAGTAATATAGATAAGGAAAGTAGTCTATCTTGGACCAACAACCGCTATATTGGCTTCCACTTTGAAGGATACACTTTTGCAATCCAAAAACAGGAGATTAACACGAAATACCTGATTCACAAAAGAGATAGGGATGCAGGCAAAACACCTAGATGTGACACCAAGTGCAGACTCTGCAGAACTAACATCGAGGATATCACCCATGTCATCAGCAGCTGTCCAAAGATGTCATCACGGTACTATGAGGCATGATGTAGTGGCCAAAACACTGTACAATGCAGTTCGTAAAAAAGATAGCCCCGATAATAAACACATTAAAAGCTACAGCAATGTGGAAGACATCCATGTACATAATATGAAAGAGTACTGGTGGAATGTTCCAGTAAAAACCCCAATAAGGCATGCACAGTAGTGGAAATTAGCTGCCCAGCAGATGCCAATATAATATCAAAGATTAGCGAAAACGAGAATATTTATGCAGAACTGATGAGAAATCTGCAGATACTCCACCTGTTACATAAACCGAACTTTATCAGATTGTACATATGCTTCATATAAATCTTTGTGAAGATTGTAGCTCCATTGTATATGATGATTATAGTCATGATTTGGTCGAAGGAGACTTATACGCTTAGTCATAGTGATTGTGCCTATTCAGTGGTATTTGTATTTATGTTTAAAAATAGACGATGGAGTTTCAACAAAACTTTGTCAGAATTAAATATAAAGTTGTTCACGGTTTGAGTAATATTTCCTTTGGGGTTGTTTTTAATTCTACAATTGTATTGAAACGTTCATATTTAGCGGAAGGGTGGTGGTGAATGTATGAGTGCTTATGTATGTACGCATGCATGTACGTACGTATGTATGTATGTATGTATGTATGTATGTATGTATGTATGTATGTATGTATGTATGAAAGAGTACTGGTGAAATGTTCCAGTAAAAACCCCAATAAAATGCAGGCATAACAGACCAGATATTATGATATGGGACAGGGAAAAGAAGATATGCACAGTAGTGAAAGTTAGCTGCCCAGCAGATACAAATATAATATCAAAGATTAGCAAAAAGGAGAATATCGATGCAGAACTAATAAGAAATCTGCAGATACTCCACCCTGATTACACCTTCAGGTTTATGCTTGTGATTATTGGGGCACTGGGATATGTTAGTAACTGCCTCAATACAAATCTTGAGAAGCTGGGCTTCACAGAAACAGAAAGAACACAACTAGTTAGGAAATTACAAGTACAATCCATTAATGGAACAGTAAAAATATGTAAAACATTCCAAAAGTTTTGCATCTAATAACTGCATATACACTTGTACAGATACAAAGCATATACACATGCACACATACAACTCAAACATACACATCCACACATACAATAACACCCATACTTGCACACGCATGCATGCATGCAGACATGCATACATATCTACCTAGTTGATGTTGTGTAAATTCTAATGAGAGAGTCTTGTGTCTATGTTAGAAACCGACTCTCTCTCTCTATTGGCAAACGTTTATGAAATTATAAAACCAGAAGAACATACACACATACATAATACATAAATACATAATACATACATCACACATACATACATGCATTCATAATACATACATACATAATACATATATACATACATACATAATACATACATACATAATACATACATAATACATACATACATAATACATACATAATACATAATACATACATACATACATACATACATACATACATACATACATACATACATACATACATACATACATACATACATACATACATACATACATACAACAGATCAACAGTATATGTTATGTTATCTCTGGCTTTTGTTTCACAAGCAGATCAATGTGATTTCAAAGATAAATTAATGTTGCCATGAATAGACATAAAAAAAAACTGATGCGGACAAAAGCGCGTGAAAATCGATACAAACGTGTTGGACATCCGTCAGTTACGACGGAGAGTGTTCCAGTTGTTTGATCAATGGAAACACCCTGCTGGTGAAATTAACGTGTAAGTGGCTGAGCACTCCATAGACACGTGCAACATTAACCTAGTTCTCGGGGAGATTTAAGACGACACTGTGTGGTACGACTGGTCTTTTGAATTACAGATACAGTTCATTCGAAGAAGGTTTTAACTTCCACATTTCAACATTTCAACACAAATACCATCCCCTCCTTGGCGATATTCCATTATTGAGTTGTTTTACAGACACTTCCACATCCTCCAAGATAGGACTTTCTGCTAGTATATCCTTTGTAGGCCAACTAGGAACTGAGTCAATAAACTTCCCATTGACCCAAGAAGGCCTATGCAAAAGTTCATCGAAATGTTCCCTCCATCTCAAAAGGACATCCTTTGGCTCTCTAAACAATTGTTTGCCCTTTTGAGATTTCAGAGGTGCAATTGGAGAAGAATAAGGACTATAGACTTCTTGTAATAAGCTGTAAAATAGCTTTGTGTTGTTGGCATCAGCTGCAGCCTGAAAACCCTTCACTTTACTTCTTTAGCATGTAACGGAGCTTGCGTTGTAAGTTAGCCTTCACATCCTTCAACAACATTTCACTTTTTCCAGCTCCTTGACCTCCTGTAAGCACTCTCATCATCGCTGTCGTCTTTTCATTAAGTAGCACTTCAATCTCTTCCTCGTTTTCATCAAACTAATCTTGATGTTTCCTTGTAATAAAACCGAGAACAGGTGCCGAAGTCTCATAAACCGAAATTTTGAAATCTTCCCATGTGTTATCGCATTGACTCTTATCTAACTTTCTCATTAGCTCATCCTTTTTTTAAAACATTTTTAATCAGTATTTTGTTTCTTTGGAACAACAACACCACTTGCTCGTATTTTAGGCTTTATTACAAATGTAAACAAGACGATGGTCTGTCCAGTACTCAGCTCCTCGCAACACACGGACACCACAGATGACTCAAAAATCACGCCAACGCACAAGAACAGAATCTATCATGTACCACTGCTTTGAACCTGGATACAGCCACGAAACTCTCGCCCTCTCTATATCTATTACACGGCACTCTCTTCCAATCCTTCTCTCTATATCTCATGTACAAAACGCTCTCCCAATTCCCCTCTCTATAACAATTACCAGCAAACTCTCCCCCTCTCTATATCTAATATACAACACTCTCTCAATACCCCTTTCTATATCAATAACCACTACACTCTGCCCCCTCTCTATATCTATGAAACCTCTCTTTTAATCCCCCTCTCTATCAATTACCATCAAACTTTTCCCCTACACTCTCCCACTCTCTATATTTATCTAAACGTATCTCTCCCAATCCCCTTCTCTATATTAATCATCCCTAGGTTCTACCTCTCTTTATATCTACTACACGGCACTCTTCCATTATACAACTCTCTATATATAACATACAAAACACTCTCCCAACCCCCCTCTCTATAATAATCATCTCCAAACTCTCCCCCTCGCCATATCTACCACACGACACTCTCTTATCCCCTTTCTATATCAATGACTACCAAACTCTCTCCTATATTTTACGACACTGTCTCTCCCAATCCCTCTCTCTTTATTCATTACCAGCAAACTCTCCCCCTCTCTATATTTAACAATATTTACTTCTCCCAACCTCCTCATTATATCTACAAGCATTGATCTCTCCCCCTCTCTATATCTTCTACACGGCACTATCCCCTAATCCCCCTCTCTGTATCAATAACCATCAAACTCTCCCCCTCTCTATATATACTATACAACTCTCTCTCTCTCTCTTTCCCCTCACTCTATCCATCACTACCAAACTACTCCCCTCTCTATATCTATCAATACCTATCTCTATCAATCCTCCTCACGCCATTCATTACCTCCAAACTCTCCCCCTATCTATATCTACCATACATCACTCTCTCCCAATTCCCCTCTGTATATCTATTAGTACGGAACTCCCACCCTCTCTATATCTCCTATAAAAAACGTTCTCTCTATATCAACTACCTGAATATGAGCAAATGGCAAAAAATCAATTTTATTTTACAAAAAGGCTGAGCATGTGAAACTCTGCAGTGTTCTTAAGGAGTTTTATGTAAGTTTATGTAAAAAAGTATTCCGTTATTTATAATTATTTTCAATGAGTTATACAAATTTCAAATTTCATAAAGTGATATAAAACAAACTAAATTAAACATTAATGTAAAATAATGTTATAAATGCACAAATATTTAAAAAATAAACATTTATTTATTTAAAATATGCCATAGAATACACATACATACAAAGCCATTGTACACTGGGAAAGGATATGGAAGCTGTTGAAGTTTGCCTTTATAATCACGTATGGGGCCGCTAGAAAATCTGCCACTAATCCCAACCATAATGTGAACAATGGGAGGTGAATCATTTCTGTTTCAGTATCAAAATAAGTATAACTCCTTTAAAATTAAGAAAAAAATAGAACGTACATAATATAATAATTTTCCAGTTTCCGTAATGTTCCTTTCAAACTACTATATACAGTTTAGGAAATCTCCTGAAGCAATTATTAAGTGACTTCTTTGTACAATTAAATAATAACGAGTGGGCATAGAGTAGGATTGAAAAAATTACAATATGGTAAATGAAATAATACAGAACTTTTCTGGTAGACACCCTACACCGCCAAACGTAAGTTACCAGAAGTATCCTTCTTGAAACTGTGTAAAGATACATTGGAGATAAAGCAACGTATCTATAGAACCAAATGAGTATTAAACAATAATTAGCTCTCAGTCTTCATATATAGATCTACATATAAATGATCTCTGTAGAGACATTTCTTGTGTATTTACTATTCTGGTCATTGTGACGTCTTCGGAGTCTTTGTATTGCATTAAACTTGTTGATCTAGGTAGACTTTAATATTCATACGATCTCGCACTCTACTGTAAGCAACGTACAGTTGACCTTCGCTGTACAATTTTCATTCTAGTCTGTCTTTGAACGTTTGCTGGTCCTCTTCTTTCTATATAGGTAAGGGCAATATCGTCTTCTCCCTCTTTCTGTCACACACACTCTCTCTCTCTCTCTCTCTCTCTCTCTCTCTCTCTCTCTCTCTAAACAAATGACGTTCCTTTTTCTCTCTCTCTATGTACATATCTCTCGTTTGGCGCTCCTCTCTCTATATATATGAGGGTGACGCCATAACTTTCTGTCTATCTACCTCTTTTTGTCATCTCGAAAACAGGCGGCGTTCCTTTTTCTCTCTCTATCTCTGTACATATCTCTCGCTTGCTGTTCCCCTTCTCTATACAAAGTGAGCGTGACGGACGGACGGAGAGACAGCGCTCTTATTAAAATATAGATTTTTCTGAAAACAAATATAATTACGTAAAAAAAAAAAAATATATATATATGTACATATAAAAATATCTAATAAAATGGTTTTTAACATTCATTTCATCGAAATATTCCTGTGACGAGTCATCCTCAATGTTCATTTTCAAAATCTATATATGCATTCCAAACTTTAAACCACATTTCTTTTAGTTCTTTACATTTCATTCACTTTACTTAAATACGACATGCATTTTTCTTGTTGTTGTCCTCTCAGCAGACGACAACATGGCTACCATATATTCATGCTACTTTATTTAGCCTTTCAAATATGGCTTATCAATTTTATAAAATGTTAATCCTTCCTTTCATTTGTCTGCGTTGCACACATTGTCTCGCATCTCCACCCACTCTTTTCTCCGCATTTCGTCTTTCTTCTTCAAATTTCTATCGTTTTTAATTTCGCCATTCTTCTTCTTCTTCTTCTTCTTCTTCTTCTTCTTCTTCTTCTTCTTCTTCTTCTTCTTCTTCTTCTTCTTCTTCTTCTTCTTCTTCTTCTTCTTCTTCTTCTTCTTCTTCTTCTTCTTCTTCTTCTTCTTCTTCTTCTTCTTCTTCTTCTTCTTCTTCTTCTTCTTCTCGTCACTGTGATATTTCGCACACGCCACTTTCTTCAAACTCCTCTTCTCGCAACCACCCCTCTGTCTCCACGTCCTTCTACTACTCCTCCCCCTCTTCCTCCTTATCATAATTTTTACCCTTTCACTTTCCCTATCTATCTATCTATCTATCTATCTATCTATCTATCTATCTATCTAGATAGATAGATAGATAGATAGATAGATTTCTTTATTTACCATAAAGGCATAAAAAGAAGGGACAAATACAAAGGGGGAGTTTACATATAATCGAGTAAAAAGGGTGTAACATGAAAATAATCGAAAATAACCTCAAAAGGGAGGGGACGTGATGGGGGTTGCACACACCCCCGAAAAAGTGTGCAATCCTTTGCCCGGGGAGCACATGGAGAAGGTGCTCCCCTCTCCTTTACTTCTTTACCTACAGGATGGTATACAGAGAAGGCCCATTTACACGAGCCATTCTCGCCACTATCACCCACCTTTCATAAAACTGCCTGTGGCCAAGCACCTCTCTCTCCATTCTTATCCTCCTTCCGAAGTGATATCGGAAGAAGTAGACCAGACTATGGCCAGAGAGGAAGTTGCCTGACCTCAGACCTTTCAATCGTGTCCACCAAACAACCTCTTTCAACATGGCTATTACGCACAGAAAAACCGCCTTTGCTTCCTTTGTGAAGAGGGGAGGCGGTTTGATTGTCATCACGGACTCGGCGGTCAATTTAATCGGCGCCACCCGCGACAGCAGTTGTTCGGCGTAGCCCCACAGATCAGCCACGCCCGGACATTGCACCAATGCGTGCGCCACGGTTTCTTCGTGACGCACGCATCTAGGGCAAATCTTTTTTGAGGGATCCCTGCCCGGGCGCCCGTGTCTGTAGAGCCTCTCTCGAACGGGTAGAGCCCCTCGGTAGCACTGCCAGGCCAGTGACTTCTGGAAGTTGTCCATTGGTCCTGGGCCGAAAGTCCTACCGAACAGGCTGGCCAGTTCGTCTTCTTCCATGTCCAGCGACTCCCCAAGGGTGTCATCGCCCCTGCTAGCCACCAGCCCTCTATAGAATGATGAGGTGGATTCTCCACCGATGGCCCGGCCCGCTTGCCAGAGAGCCCTGAGCGCCTGAGCACACTCAGTGTGCCAGTCTCCCAGTTTTCCGGATCTTTGCTTGACCCAGGACTGTAGCTCGGTGAGTGAGACGAGTCTCGGAAAGGCTCGTTTCACGAACGGAGCCCACACCGGTTGACCAGTGAGGAATACCTGTAGGTGCCGTAGCCTTAATGCGTGCCTACGCATCATCAACCACGGCATCCCCAGCCCTCCTTTCGAAGGTTGTTGGCAGCAGATGGATCTTCTCACCATAGGAGGACGCTTCTTCCAAAGAAATTGGAAGAGCATGCGTTCCATGGTGGTGAGTGTTTCCTTAGGGCAAGGCACGACAGTCAGGCGGTAGTAAGTGACGGACGCTATGTAAATGTTCGCCACCTCCGCCCGGCCTTTTAGGGACAGCTTACACTTGGCCCATTTCTGGGTTAGTGCAAACACCTTGTTCGTAACCTCGTTCCAGTTCTTTTCCACCTGGAGGTCCGGTCCAAACCAGACCCCAAGCAACTTTACCGGGCCCTCCGTCCAGTGTCCGACGACACCGTCAGGAGGCATCGGTCTGCCTCTCCACGTTCCGAGTTGCAGCCCGATGGATTTTTCCCGGTTCAGTTTCGCTCCTGACAACCTTTCGTACTCCTCCAGTAAGGTACCGATCACCTCGATCTCCGAGTCGGTTGATACCATTACTGTTACGTCATCGGCGTAGGCCGACACCGCTTTGCTCAATCCTGGTTCCAGGGGGATACCCTGCAACAACTCCAACTTCCTCAGTAAAGGCTCGAGAGTCAATACGTACAGAAGGGAGGAGAGAGGGCACCCCTGTCGAATGGATCGTGTGATTTCGAACGGCTTCGAAAGGTAGCCGTTCACCTTGATCCTAGAACAGATGTGGTTGCTATGTAGGGCAGTGATCCAGCCTCTGAAAACAGGACCGAACCCAGCCGCCGCTAGCACCGCATCCAGGTAACCATGGTCGACCCTATCGAAGGCCTTAGACTGATCCAAGTTGATCAGGGCCCCACCGAAGCCGGGTTTGTTGCCAACCCTCTCTATGATGTATCGCATGAGGTGGAGGTTATCGTGAATGGACCTGGATGGGATAGCACATGTCTGCGCATCTCCCACCAGGCCACCCACGACAAGCGCCAACCTCTTTGCTAACACCTTGGCCAAAATCTTTAACTCTGTGTTTAGCAGGGTTATGGGCCGAAAATTATTTATACTATCCCCCTTGTTCTCGTCCTTCCTCACCAGCGTGACTACGCCCTTGGCTACAGAACAAGGAATTCTCCCGTTCTGCTGCCAATTGCAGTAGACCGCTTCGAGGAGTTCGGAGAAGAAGACCGGCATTGCTAAATAAAGTTCGTAAGGTATACCATCGAGACCTGGAGATTTGCGTCTGCTGCATTGGCTCAGCGCATCTCCGATCTCATCAGCCGAGATTGGTCCCTCGCAAGACTCTGCCTCTTTGTTCGAGAGACGCGGCAGGCCGTCGAGGTATGGACCGAAATCCACGCCCCGGCCCGGACCCTCGCCTCCCCCGAACAATCGGGCAAAGTGCTTTTGAAAGGCCTCGCACATCTGCTTAGGCTCCCGGATCACTCGTCCATCTTCGTCTTGCAACGACCGGATGGTGGATCGATTTCCACTTTTAGCTTCTGTCACGCGGGCCCATCCAACGGCTTTGGCCCCCTCATTACCTAGAGCACGTATTTTACTTCGAATGACGCAGCCTTCATGCTTTGCATCGAAAAACTGGTTCAAGGCCGTCCTCGATGCCAGCACTCTGGCCACATCTTCGCTCTTGATTGCCTCTTCTAATTTACCTGTTAATTCTTTCTCGTTTCTATTCCTATTGGCAGCTAACATCTTGCTATAACTTATTGATTCTGTTCTAATCTCTCTTTTGAGAGATGCCCACCATCGGTTGTTGACGATTGCACCCGTCAACCTCTCCTTAACTAATCTGCTAATCCGGTTTCTGTAAGTCTCTTTTGCCGGTAAAGACAAATTAAGTTTCCAGTAACCGGGACCCTGTCTATGTGTTTTCTCGAGATTGACCACGCAGGTCACTAATTTGTGATCCGTGTAGCCAACCGTGCGCATTTCTGGACAGCTTAATATGTCCCTATCCTTACTTCTAACTAAGAATCTATCTAAGTACGATCTAGATTGACCACTGTGGTTTCTCCAAGTCCAGGTAGGCACAGTTGGAAAATCTAGTCGATATCTATCGACCAAGTTAAAACGGTCGAGTAACCCCTTGAGGCTGTTACACCCCCCTCTATTAGGACATGCTCCTGCATAGTCCCAACGTGCATCCAGGATGTCATTCCAATCCCCCGCTAGAAGCAGGGAACGCGACGTTCCCAGAAAAGTCTCCAAACGCTGGAAGAAGTCGGGCCGTTCAGCTCCGAAAGGGGAGTAGACGGCGACCAGTCTCAAGGCCGCACTTTCACTACTGCCAACGTCTAGCACCAACAAACGACCCTCCGGGTCCGAGTGCACAACCTGTACGGCAAGACCCAGGTGTTTTTGCAGCAGCACGACAACCCCACCCCCACCTCCAGGTTGACAGAGAGATGCATGCACCTCAAAGTCATCGAAGGTGGGGGCCAGCTGCCGCATGACGCTGATTCGAGTCTCACAGATAACCATTACATTTATACTACATGACCTGAGGTCATTTAGAAGCTTTGCTTGCTTCCAAGTTGAGCCCAGGCCACGTGCATTCAAACATCCTACT
Organism: Eledone cirrhosa; assembly: GCA_964016885.1. NCBI lineage: Eukaryota > Metazoa > Mollusca > Cephalopoda > Octopoda > Eledonidae > Eledone > Eledone cirrhosa. The sequence goes on along the minus strand of OZ024745.1, from coordinate 28,701,578 downwards.
CTTAACACATCCATGTGGGCGGCAGAGCCAAAGGAGAGTGTAGAGACCTACCTTTCCGCTTCCCGGGGTTCGGGTTGCACGACTTCCATGGGGTCGGGGGTGTTGGGTGAAGGGGTGTCTTGTGGTGGTGTGGGGTCGTCGGTGTGTGGTGGGGTTGGGGTGTTTGGAGTTGTGTTGGGGAGGGGAAGGGGAGGGGGAAAGCTTTTTAGTAGGACGCGGTTTATGGGTTTGACAGAGGGTGGTCCTACGTCCTCCTTAAAATCCTTTTTTAGTTTTTGGTAGAGGTTCATTGGGATTTTTATTAGTTTTAAATGTGGGTGGTTTTCTGACGAAACAAAGTTTACACCTTCGGTTTGTACCGAAGGATTATTGTATATGAGTTCATTTAATTTATTATTGTTTCTGTTGATGTAAGTATAGTGTAATGTCTTTTTTTCCGATGGTGTGAGTGTTTCGAAGAGGGGAGGGGCAGGTTTGGTTTTGTTTGTTGCTGGAGGGGTGTTTTCTGTTTTGTTAGATTGTGTTGCGATTTGGGTGGGGGTTGTTTGTCCTTGTGTGTTTTGCACATGTTTTCTTTTTTTCCTTTTAATCTGTCTGAAGGACTCCGTTTCTTCCTCCGAATTCGTTGGGTTATCTTCAGTGTTGGAGGGAAGAGGTATGTTTGCTGGTAATGTTTCCGTGTTGGTTTTCTTTGTGGGGGAGATGGATGTCACTATGTTAGACTGTGTTGTGTGTTGTGTCTGCGGTGGTTGTGTTGTTTTATTGAGTGAGAGGTTGGGTGGGCCTGTATTTTGTTTTGGGGTAATGTGTTGTGACTGTTTGTGTTGTGGTGGTGTTGTGGTGTTACTGAGGGACGGGTTGGGTGGGACTGAGTTTTGTTGTTTGTTTATCTGTTGTGGTGGTGGTGGTGGAGCTGGTGTTGGTAGCAGGGTTTTCTTTTTGTTGAGTTGGGGACAAGCGGCCTTCAGGTGCCCTCTGCCTGCACAGATATGGCAGGACGGCCTTCTCCCCTCCACGCTAATGTTTATATACCCGTGGTCCTCTAATAGGATTCTGTCGGGTATTTGGGCGATGCGTTCAGGCTTCATTTGTACTACCAGCTCTATACCTGTTCCACTGAACGCATTGCCTGTGGTTTTCCCAATGGAAATCACTTTGTCATTCACTGGATCGATGAAGCCAGCTATGAGCCAGCAGTAGTCCACATCTGGCATCATTGCATCCAGCCATATGCGTTGAGTTTTTTTTCCCATATAAGATGGATAAAAGGTGAAATTTTTCGAACGAATCGGTGACAAAGCACATTTTTTTGCCGCCGATTCGTTCTTCATGATAATTGCTAGGCTTCCATACAGTCTGTCTTTTCTTATGAAAGTTGTTTCACTCAGTACTTCTGCGAGTACTGTTTTGATATCTGCTTGAGAAGGCTGTTCAGGTTTTTTTGTACTGTTGTTGATGGTCCGAAACTTGACCGTTCGGCTTTCAATGTCTTTCGTGAATTCTTGAGGCATTTTTACCAATAAAATACCATTCTCACCTTCACTTATGTATTGTTTTGCGTCCGTGATCCTTCGTACCACATCTGAAATGTTTTCCGCTATATAAGTCAAAGATTTCTTTGTTTTCTGTGCAAATGAAATCTTGTCGTCTGCTTTGTTTTCTGATATTATGTTATTTTCAACTGTTATTTTTTTGTTTGTTGTGTCTTTGTTTGTGTTATTAGTATTGTCATGCAATTTTTCAAATTTTTTTTTTTCGTTGTTTTCGTCATTTAATTTTTTCTCCGCAGATTCGTCCGTTTTTATTTTCATTTTTCCTTCCTTCTCTATGACGTTAGTTGGGAAGGAAGGGAGGACTAAAGCGTGCGAGCTTACAACTCTTACCGCTGTCCCCCCACCACTATTTTCGTTCGCTGCGTTTAACATTTCTGTTAGACGATTGAAATTTTTTACACAAAATTTTTTTTTAAAATAGGTTTTTCACCTCTAGGAGGGGTAAAGATGAGCTGACCCACCGCCTGACAGTTCAGACGGAGGGTCAAGCTACACAATTGTATCAAAATTAAGTTTGAACTCACAAAATTTCCTCAATAAATTTGAACAAAACTTCTGTGCGAAGTGAATGACATCCACACTGTAGAACAGACGACAGCTAGATCTGATAGATAGATAGATAGATAGATAGATAGATAGATAGATAGATAGATAGATAGATAGATAGATAGATAGATAGATAGATAAACAGAGGGAAGACGGGAACACCTACAAAACGTGTTCCTGGTGTTGAGGGTTGTTCTATCCACGGAGTGTAAAACAACCCCGCAGTAGCGTTACCCCCCCCCTAATGGGGATTTCAATTGTTATATTTTTATATAGTTTATTGTTATTTATCATTGTTAAAAATTGTATGTAAAAACCCCGCCGTCACCTCTTGTAATGTCCCTTTTTTGTACGCCCCTCTGGCAAATAAAGAAAGATATCTATCTATCTATCTATTTATCTGCCTGACGTGTGGAACATCGCTGGTAAGCTTTTTTGTAAATTTCTATACAAAAAACTGAACTAATTGTTTGAAAAACATCATTTTGTAGATTAACCCCCAAGCTGAATTGTCAGCTGGGTGGTAATCCCATTTTTCGCCCCTTTAGGGGCGAAAATTTAATTTAAAAATTGTTTTAAAAAATCAAATTTTGCCGACTATAAAACATGAATAACTCGGAAAGAACGCCGGAGAATGTTAACAGAGAGAAGAGAGGTAGAGAGGCAGATATTAACGTTATACAGTATCTGCTTCTGCCACTATGGACGTCGTCATGGATACGACTGTCAACAAAGAAAAAATAAGATTTCCACTTGAGCATTTTAAAATTTCTACCGTCGAAGCGGAGAAAAATAACACACAACATACACAGGAAAACACAGGAATTAAACCTATTAATATACATACACATGAACAATCCAACAACAACAACTCCATAGCTACATCTACAGATAAAATTTCACCTCGTCAAGAAATTGCGATTTCTAACACCGAGGCTAAGAACGATAACAACAACAACAACAACAACAACAACAACAGCAACACCACAAAAAAAATGTCTTTCGCTGAAACAGTGAACAAAAAACAAGAGATATGTTCCAGAAAGGGAGAAAATTTGTAACTTTCGAAGACAAGGGTGGGTTTAGAATCAACTCACCCCTCGAAATAAAAGAAGAGACAGTTCGAAGGACAGTGACCTTCAGGACTGTCTCAAACACAACGAGAAAGCCAATATTTGTGAGTCAAGGAGACATAGAAGCCACCTTGAAGGAGACTCTAGAAAATATTGACTTTCTTCAACGAGGAAAACAGCACGGAAGTATTTCCGTACTGTTTAAAAGCGAGGCACTCGCCCCAAAACATTCTGTGACACCAATGGTGTAAAAAGCATTCACCTTTTTCCCTACGTACATGGGAAAAAGGACACAAAAAATAAAAATAAAAAATATACCACCAAACATTAACATCTGGTGGATCTTGGCTGGCTTCGTGGAGCCAGAGACTGATGCTATTCTTTCAATACGAAAGTCTATTAGACAAAGGTGGGCGGGTACTGATTTGGAGATTCTGATGCAGATGAGGCCGGAGAGAATCTCCAAAATACCCGAAAAAGTCGTCATTGCTTTCGCTGTGGTAGCACAATACACCTAAAGGCCTTCTGTCCTTCACAAACACACTACAACAACATCATTAAAAAAACACTATTACCAACACCAAAACAACCACCACCACAAGTACAACAACAGACGAAACGAGCAAACACACCAAAAACAAACAGCCACTCAACCAACAACAACAGAAAAAACACAGACAACACCCCTGAAGAACACAGCCCCACCCCATCCAACTCCATCAAACACTATCACGAACACACACATCGAAACACCATCAACCACACAATATACCCCTACCCCACACTCCTGACGATGATTATTCATTGACAGATGAGGCTGCTTCTCCTTCTTCTTCACTTAAAGAAGGAGAGCCTCGGAAATCTAAAAAACAAAAAAAGCGACACCACAAAACCCCAAAAACTCCAATCACCAACACCAACACACAACCACAGACACAAACAACAACACAAACAACACCACAGTTAAACATCCCCCTACCAGCTAAACCAACACCAACACCACCCCAAACACAAGCACCCACCATAAAAAGAAAACTCCCGGACGAACAACAAACTAAAACAACACAACAAAAACACAAACAACAATACGCATACATCAACACAAACAACAAGAGTTTGATGGAGGTCATTTCCCAAAACCCCAAGGTGGAGACGGAGGGCAAAACTTTCGTCAAAGCAGAATTGTCTCCACGCCTAAAACTAATAAGGGTTTCGATAGAAACCTATCAGAAATTGAAAGAACAGTTTTCGCAGGATGTTGGCAACCCTTGTCAAAAACCTATTAACCGCGTCTTATTAAAATGTTTCCCCACCCCACCAAACACCCCCACCAGAACTGAAATGGAGATTGAACAACCCGATCTCCAGGAAACGAAAAGTTAAGTGCACGTTTTCGTCCTTTTCGCCAACTCTTCTCTACCAACATGGCTAGTTTACGAGTTGGAAGCGTCAATGTGCGTGGCCTAGGGATGCCCTGGAAACAGGGCCAACTTTTAAACGACCTTAGGTCACACGGTATGGATGTGATAGCCATCACCGAGTCCAGGATCCACAACAGGCAGCAACTAACCCCCATCTTCGACGACTTTGAGATCTACGCATCTCACTGTCAGCCAGAAGGTGGAGGGGGAGTGGCTGTCATGTTTCGGAAGAACCTGGACGTCGAAGTACAGCAAGTACACTTGGACCCGGAGGGTAGACCGGTAGTCCTAGACGTGAACAGTATTGGATGTGGAGCCTTCAGACTGGTGGCCGTTTATGGCCCGACTGGGCAATCGCAATCACGGCCTGACTTCTTTAAGCGTCTAGAGTCTTTTCTGGGAACGTCTCGCTCCTTACATTTAGTGGGGGACTGGAATGGTATCCTAGATGCACGATGGGACTGTGTGGGAGCATGTGGGAGCATGTCCCAGTAGAGGGGGCTGCAACAGCCTCAAAACTTTAATCGGTATCGACTGGATTTCCTGACTGCACCACATTGGATGTGGGCAAACCGCAGCGGAACATCTAGATCGTATTTAGATAGCTTCTTCATTAGAGAAAGGGACAAGGAGATGTTAAGCTGTCCACGAATGCACATGGTTGCCTATTCAGATCACAAATTAATCGTCTGCATAGTCAACCGTGACAGAACACATAGACAGGGACCCGGATACTGGAAGCTGAACGTGTCGTTGCCGGCACGTAAAGCTTACAGTGAACGGATAAGTAGACTAGCCAAGCAACAGTTAACGGGAGCCATCGTCAACAATAGATGGTGGTACTCTCTCAAGAAAGCAAATAGAGTAAATCGAAAGGGTTAGCAGAGAGTTAGCCGTAGAGAAAAACAAAATAGAAAAAGAACTAGTAGAGGAGGCACTTAGAAGTGGCAACACGGCTAGAGTGTTAGCATCGAGAACGGCACTGAACCAGTTCTTCGTTGCGAAACACGAAGGCTGCGTTGTCAGGGAAACGAAGGAGCAAAAACTGTCAGCTGGGCCCGTGTGGCGGAGGCAAAAAGTGGCAACAATCCACGATTCGGTCTTTGAAAGACCAAAACGAACGCGTTCTACTTGACCCCAAGCAAATGTGCGCAGCCTTTCAGCAGCACTTTGCGCGACTGTTTGAGCAGAACGACGGTGAGCCGAACGGGGCAATGGACTTTATTTCATACCTCGACGCCCTGCCGGTCTCTCGAACACGGACGCCGAGTTCTGCGAAAGACCGATCACGGACACTGAGATACGGGACGCTCTGGGCCGCTTCGGGAAACGCAAGTCACCCGGTCTAGATGGTCTACCCTATGAGTTTTACATAGGCATGCTGGATTTGTTCTCTGGCGTCCTCGAAGCCGTCTACTACAATTGGCAGCAGAACGGGAGAATTCCCAGTTCTGCAGGCAAGGGCGTAGTAACGCTGATCAGGAAAGACGAGAACAAGGGGGACGAAATTAACAACTTCAGGCCTATATATCTGCTCAACACAGAGTTAAAGATTTTGGGCAAGGTGCTAGCGACGAGGTTGGCGCTTGTCGTCGAGAACCTGGTAGGGAAAGCGCAAACGTGTGCAATCCCGACCAGGTCCATACACGACAACCTCCACCTCATGCGATACATCATAGAGAGGGTGGGTAGTAAACCCGGCTTCGTTGGGGCTCTGATCAATTTGGATCAGTCTAAGGCATTCGATAAGGTCGACCATCGATACTTGGAAGCGATTCTCAAGGCGGCCGGTTTCGGTCCCGTTTTCAGGGGCTGGATCGAGGCGATGCACACCAGCATCTGCTCGAGGGTCAAGGTGAACGGCTATCTATCGGAGCCGTTCGCAATCACGCGTTCCATTCGACAGGGGAGGGGGGGGGGGCTCTCTCCTCCATTCTGTATGTATTGACTCTAGAGCCACTACTGCGGAAATTGGTGCTGTTGCAGTGCATCCCTCTAGAACCGGGACTGCGCAAAGCGGCGTCGGCTTATGCCGACGACGTGACGGTAATGGTGTCGAGCACCTCGGAAATCGGGGTGATCGGCAACTTACTGAAATAATACGAAACGCTGACGGGAGCAAAACTAAACCCGGACAAGTCTGTCGGTTTGCAACTCCGTACGTGGAGAGGCAAACCGATGACGTCCGACAGCGTCGTTGGACGCTGGACGAACGGACCGGTGAAATTGCTCGGGGTCTGGTACGGTGCAGACCTCCAGGTGGAGAAAAACTGGAACGAGGTCACGGCCAAGGTGTTTGCGCTCACCCAGAAGTGGGCAGAGTGCAAACTGTCCTTGAAAAGTCGAGCGGAGGTGGCGAACACTTTCATAGCGTCCGTCATCTACTATCACTTGACTGTCGTGCCTTGTTCCCGTGAACATCTCGCCAAGATGGAACGCATGCTCTTCCAGTTTCTGTGGAAGAAGCAGGCTCCTCTGGTGAGGAGATCCGTCTGCTGTCATCACCCTTCCAACGGAGGGCTGGGAATGCCGTGGCTGATGATGCGCAAACATGCGCTGAGGCTGCGGCATCTCCAGGTATTCCTCACCGACCCCCAACCGGTGTGGGCACCATTTGTGAGACAGGCTTTCCCACAGCTCGTCTCGCTGACGGAGCTGCAGTCCTGGGTCAAGAAAAGACCGAAAACGATGGGCGCCTGGCACATTGAATGCGCTCAGGCGCTCACAGTCCTCTGGCAAGCGGGCACAGTAATCAGTGGAGACTCCACTTCGACATTCTATAGAGGGATTGTACGTTACAAGGGCGACGACGTGCTCGGAGAGACTCTGGGCGTCGAAGACGATGAGCTCACCAGTCTGTTTGGTAGGACTTTCCGCCCGGGACTTATGGACAACTTCCTGAGGTCCCTGGCCTGGCAGTGCTACCGAAGAGCTCTACCGGTTCGTGACACGACCTACAGGCACGGACGCCCCGACAGGGATCCTTCCAAGAGGACGTGTCCAAGATGCTCGCAGGACATTGAAACAGTCCTGCACGCAATTGTACACTGCCCGGGCGTAACCGACCTGTGGAACTATGCAGAACAACTGCTGTCGCGTATGGGACAAATCCATCTATCTATCTATCTATCTATCGATCGATTTATCTATTTATATGTGTGTGTGTGTATATATATATATATATATATATATATATATATATATATATATATATATATATATATATACAATATATTAACAAATGGAAACTATATTTATAAAACCATATTTATTTCATTATACATATTTCAAGGGCCACCAAGGTAAACTATGGTGCGCTTTCATCATGGTGGCCCTTGAAAAATGTATAATGAAATAAATATGGTTTTATAAATATAGTTTCCATTTGTTAATATATTGTATATTTACTCCAATAATTTGTTGAGTGCTTTATATCAGTTATAAAAATATTTTGCTTGGTGTATCCCAACAAATTAAATATAACCTCTACATATATATATATATATATATATATATATATATATATATATATATAATACTCTGTTACACTTCTATTCTTAAATGATATCTCTTCTTATTTCTATCTATAATGACATAACACTTTGAGTTTAAATATATTACCGATTACCAATTTTTAAATTCTCTTTGGTTAACTCCATGTTTATGTCTATATATATATAAATATATATATGTGTGTGTGTGTGTGTATATGTGTATATATATATATGTATATATATATATTATGTATGTGTATGTATCCATATGGTTACTTTCTACTTGTGTAATATATATACACATACACACAAACACACACATACATACATAATACAGAGAGAGAGAGAAAGAAAGAAAGAGAGAAAGAGAGAGTTATGTATTGTCTATTTACACATATATATGCAAAAATAAAAGAATTTTAGAATATAT
>OZ024745.1:28623061-28658061 GCA_964016885.1 Eledone cirrhosa | reverse complement strand
AAAAGCAAAACAAGCCAAGCCACCTCCCCAACCCCCTCCAAATTCGTATACAAGTTACTTGTTTGCGTGTCCTATTTCTTCCCGCTTCACAATTAAAGGCAAATTTTGGTTTCTGTGGATGGGCAGTTAATATCTACCTCCACCTCCATCACTTGCTCCCCCTCTCCCCTCTCTCTCTATATATATATACGTGAGTGTGTGTGTGTGTGTGTCTATCTATCTAAATATTATATACACGCTCGAATCACTTTCATATGTATGTTCGTTCCCTTCTTTTCTCGCTCATTCTCTCTCCTACTCCTCAATCTCTCTCTTTATATCACTTTATCTATTGTCTATATTTGTATGTTATGGTGCCCATATCGTTTTTATGTGGCCTCTCTCTCTATATATATAGTGCCAGTCGGCGCTATTTTCTGTATCTGTTGCAGCGATGGCTTTCCAGGTATCCGGTCCAAATATTTTTCAGTTCCTTTTTTTTATCATTCCAAGTGCACCAACTATCACTGGTATTGTACAGGCCATAAGATGCCACATTTTCTCAATTTCAATTGATAGATCTTTATACTTACTGAGATTTCTGAACTCGTTTGAGATGTTACGATCTGATGGAATGCTCATGTCAATTAAGAAACATGTTTTCTCTTTATGGTCCTTAACAATTATATCAAGTCGGTTAGCCTTGATTGTTCTGTCAGTATTCACAGGTAAATCCCAGAGGATTGTTGCATTCTCGCCGCCTGTTAATGCCTCTGGGTGATGGTTGTACCATTTTCTCTCCGTTTTCAGACCATAAAACCTGCACATTACCCAGTGTAAGTATTGCTCCACTCTATCATGCCTCGTTTTATATTCTTGGGCAGCTAATACCTTGCATCTTGAAACCAGGTGATCTATGGACTTAACATGTTCATCACAGAATCGACACTTTTAGTCAGTTCCATTTCTGATCACATTGGCTTGAAAGTTGCGTGTTGGGAGACACTGTCTTGTGCAGCCAAAATGAAGCCTTCACTCACTGCCTTTAGCCCAGAATTCCGCAGCCACTGATGAGTGAGAGCTTGATCTACTTCAGGCTCTTTGCTACTGAGAACATACTGCCCATGCAGTGGTTTTTGCTCCCATTTAGTGCCAATTTTCCACCGAAAATTTACTGTTTACAAAAAATGTTACATTTGGAGAAATTACATAAATTTGGACAGTATTTAGAAAAAGCATGTTTTTACCAAAATTTTATTTTAAGCCCTATAATTCGGGGCGTTTTTTTTTTTGTTTTTTTTTTTTTCACATTTTTCTGAAGTTCATCTCGAAAATTGTCTGGGCTAGTCGACTGTAGAATTTCTGAATAAATCAACATTCCTAGAAAATGTCAGCACTTTTATGATTAAATTTATTCAAAATATTGTAAATTCATATGTTTGCGTTTATTTCAAATATTAATAAACCCTGGGCAAAGTCAGATATGACTACTAGAGTATATATGTATATATATACATTCGAAGCATGTGCTAAGTGGTTAAAGTATTCGGCTCCCGATCGTAAGACGTGAGTTCATTTCCAGTCTTTGAGCAAGACACTTAATTTTACTTTACTCAGCTGGAAAAAAATGAGTTGTGCTTGTATTTCAAAGGGTCAGTTTTGTCACACATTATTTCACGTTGAATCTCCCTGAGGCCCACGTTAAAGCTGTCTGTGGAATGTTCAACCTCTTGCAGGGATGTGGTGTGGTGATTGTGGTGGCGTTGGCATGAGCGATGTGGTGTGGTGATTGTGGTGGTGTTGGTGTTGTTAGGGATGTGGTGTGGTGATTGTGGTGGTGTTTGTGGTGATTGTGGTAGTGTTTGTGCTAAGGATGCGGTGGTGTTGGTGTAGTGATTGTAGTGGTGTTTGTGCTAAGGATGTGGTGTGGTGATTGAAGTGGTGTCGGTGTTAGGGATGTGGTGTGGTGATTGAGGTGTTGGTGTTAGGGAAGTGATGTGGTGGTGGTTAAATATATCGCCCGCGACCAGTCACGTGACTCAATAAAGAAACACTAATTTTGGATGCTTTTTCAGCGTTCTTTCGACAGTTTCACTGCGGTGTTCAGCGTTTTGAAATGAGCTTTAACCACCTATGCCCACGGTCTTTCTCTACTCCAGCGTCCTTTCACTGGCAATCTCCTGGCATTTCTTCACCCACCGTTCATCATCTATATGTATCACACTTCTTCTCTCTTGCTCATTAGATCTGATTCCTCTTATACCCATCTTTTCTCTCAGTTCATCCATGCCGCATTATCCATGCACACTAACAGTACAGATCCATTGGAGCATGCTTGATTCATTTCTCTCTAGCCTCCATATATTTTCTACATTTACCGCCCGAGCACCATGCATCATTGCACTTCTCACTTAAGCATCATACAATCTACCCTTCGCTCATAGAGAATATTCCTTTGATGTCAACAAAGATAGTAGTTGCCCAAACTTTTCCAGCCTGTTCTTATAATAACTACTATGTTTTCAGAGCAACTCCTCCGTTGCTAATTCTGTTACCTAATCGTACATTACCTTGAGTAGATCGTATAGAGTTCCTACCTACTTTTTATCTACATATTGAGCACGGCCACTTCCCTGAGAGTACATATATATATATCGAGCCCTCTTTGGATTTTAGTCTTCGCATTTATTATTATTACTATATATATATATATATATATATATATATATATATATATATATATATACATATGCATATACGTATGAAAGGTTGGCTGAAAAGTTCATAGATTGACCAAGATACTCTCATGGAATGACCAAATGAGTTTTATTATTTAGGAAACACTAATGCACTGGGATAATTGCTGGCCTTGTGCCAAAAGTAGAAACAATTATTTAGGAAACACTGTTTCCTAAAAGGAAACAATACAGTTATTGATAAAAAGAGTTGAAATTAATGCATGTAAGATTTAATAGTTCTAGCATCAATCCTTCATAGTCAGCCTATGAACTTTTCAGCTGACAGTTGTGTGTGTGTGTGTGTGTATATATATATATATATATATATATATATATATATATATAGAGAGAGAGAGAGAGAGAGAGAGAGAGAGAGCATATGTGTGTGGTATTAGCTTGTAAATAAGGTAAACTCTTACTAGCTACTTTCACCAGCCATAAATCTGTGGACGTCCTAGCGTGAGTCCAGCGCCACGGTCGGGGCTTTTTTTCATGGCTACACTAAACTAACTGTTACTGAAATATATATGATATAAGGAAATCAATACTCACACACACACACACACATATACAGAGATAACTATAGATGGACAGGCAAACAGATAGAAATATAGAGATGGGTAGATAAAGAAATACAGAGGTAGGTAGATAGACAGACAGATATATAGTGACAAATAAGTAGAAAGATAGATAAATATTTAGATAGATATACAGATAGATAGACAGATAGATAGACAGATAGATAAATAGACAGATAGATAGATATATTTCTTTATTTACCATAAAGGCATAAAAAGAAGGGAGAAATACAAAAGGGGAGTTTACATACAATCGAGTAAAAAGGGTATAAAATGAAAATAATCGAAAACAACCTCAAAAGGAAGGGGACGTGATGGGGGTTGCACCCCCCCCCCCCCGAAAAAGTGTGCAATCCTTTGCCCGGGGAGCACATGGAGAAGGTGCTCTCCTCTCCTTCACTTCTTTACCTACAGGATGGTATACAGAGAAGGCCCATTTACACGAGCCATTCTCGCCACTATCACCCACCTTTCATAAAACTGCCTGTGGCCAAGCACCTCTCTCTCCATTCTTATCCTTCTTCCGAAGTGATATCGGAAGAAGTAGACCAGACTATGGCCAGAGAGGAAGTTGCCTGACCTCAGACCTTTCAATCGTGTCCACCAAACAACCTCTTTCAACATGGCTATTACGCACAGAAAAACCGCCTTTGCTTCCTTTGTGAAGAGGGGAGGCGGTTTGATTGTCATCACGGACTCGGCGGTCAATTGAATCGGCGCCACCCGCGACAGCAGTCGTTCGACGTAGCCCCACAGATCAGCCACGCCCGGACATTGCACCAATGCGTGCGCAACGGTTTCTTCGTGACGCACGCATCTAGGGCAAATCTTTTTCGAGGGATCCCTGCCCGGGCGCCCGTGTCTGTAGAGCCTCTCTCGAACGGGTAGAGCCCCCCGGTAGCACTGCCAGGCTAGTGACTTCTGGAAGTTGTCCATTGGTCCCGGGCCGAAAGTCCTACCGAACAGGTTGGCCAGTTCGTCCTCTTCCATGTCCAGCGACTCTCCAAGGGTGTCATCGCCCCTGCTAGCCACCAGCCCTCTATAGAATGATGAGGTGGATTCTCCACCGGTGGCCTGGCCCGCTTGCCAGAGAGCCCTGATCGCCTGAGCACACTCAGTGTGCCAGTCTCCCAGTTTTCCGGATCTTTGCTTGACCCAGGACTGCAGCTCGGTGAGCCAGACGAGTCTCGGAAAGGCTCGTTTCACGAACGGAGCCCACACCGGTTGACCAGTGAGGAATACCTGTAGGTGCCGTAGCCTTAATGCGTGCCTACGCATCATCAACCACGGCATCCCCAGCCCTCCTTTCGAAGGTTGTTGGCAGCAGATGGATCTTCTCACCATAGGAGGGCGCTTCTTCCAAAGAAATTGGAAGAGCATGCGTTCCATGGTGGTGAGTGTTTCCTTAGGGCAAGGCACGACAGTCAGGCGGTAGTAAGTGACGGACGCTATGTAAATGTTCGTCACCTCCGCCCGGCCTTTTAGGGACAGCTTACACTTGGCCCATTTCTGGGTTAGTGTAAACACCTTGTTCGTAACCTCGTCCCAGTTCTTTTCCACCTGGAGGTCCGGTCCAAACCAGACTCCAAGCAACTTTACCGGGCCCTCCGTCCAGTGTCCGACGACACCGTGGGGAGGCATCGGTCTGCCTCTCCACGTTCCGAGTTGCAACCCGATGGATTTTTCCCGGTTCAGTTTCGCTCCTGACAACCTTTCGTAATCCTCCAGTAAGGTACCGATCGCCTCGATCTCCGAGTCGGTCGATACAATTACTGTTACGTCATCGGCGTAGGCCGACACCGCTTTGCTCAATCCTGGTTCCAGGGGGATACTCTGCAACAACTCTAACTTCCTCAGTAAAGGCTCGAGAGTCAATACGTACAGAAGGGAGGAGAGAGGGCAACCCTGTCGAATGGATCGTGTGATTTCGAACGGCTTCGAAAGGTAGCCGTTCACCTTGATCCTAGAACAGATGTGGTTGCTATGTAAGGCAGTGATCCAGCCTCTGAAAACAGGACCGAACCCAGCCGCCGCTAGCACCGCATCCAGGTAACCATGGTCGACCCTATCGAAGGCCTTAGACTGATCCAAGTTGATCAGGGCCCCACCGAAGCCGGGTTTGTTGCCAACCCTCTCTATGATGTATCGCATGAGGTGGAGGTTATCGTGAATGGACTTGGATGGGATAGCACATGTCTGCGCATCTCCCACCAGGCTACCTACGACAAGCGCCAACCTCTTTGCTAACACCTTGGCCAGAATCTTTAACTCTGTGTTTAGCAGGGTTATGGGCCGAAAATTATTTATACTATCCCCCTTGTTCTCGTCTTTCCTCACCAGCGAGACTACGCCCTTGGCTACAAAACAAGGAATTCTCCCGTTCTGCTGCCAATTGCAGTAGACCGCTTCGAGGAGTTCGGAGAAGAAGACCGGCATTGCTAAATAAAGTTCGTAAGGTATACCATCGAGACCTGGAGATTTGCGTCTGCTGCATTGGCTCAGCGCATCTCCGATCTCATCAGCCGAGATTGGTCCCTCGCAGGACTCTGCCTCTTCGCTCGAGAGACGCGGCAGGCCGTCGAGGTATGGACCGAAATCCACGTCCCCGCCCGGACCCTCCCCTCCCCCGAATAATCGGGCAAAGTGCCTTTGAAAGGCCTCGCACATCTGCTTAGGCTCCCGGATCACCCGTCCATCCTCGTCTTGCAACGACCGGATGGTGGATCGATTTCCACTCTTAGCTTCTGTCACGCGGGCCCAGCCAACGGCTTTGGCCCCCTCATTACCTAGAGCACGTATTTTACTTCGAATGACGCAGCCTTCGTGCTTTGCATCGAAAAACTGGTTCAAGGCCGTCCTTGATGCCAGCACTCTGGCCACATCTTCGCTCTTGATTGCCTCTTCTAATTTACCTGTTAATTCTTTCTCGTTTCTATTCCTATCGGCAGCTAACATCTTGCTATAACTTATTGATTCTGTTCTAATCTCTCTTTTGAGAGATGCCCACCATCGGTTGTTGACGATTGCACCCGTCAACCTCTCCTTAACTAATCTGCTAATCCGGTTTCTGTAAGTCTCTTTTGCCGGTAAAGACAAATTAAGTTTCCAGTAACCGGGACCCTGTTTATGTGTTTTCTCGAGATTGACTACGCAGGTCACTAATTTGTGATCCGTATAGCCAACCGTGCGCATTTCTGGACAGCTTAATATAATATGTCCCTATCCTTACTTCTAACTAAGAATCTATCTAAGTACGATCTAGATTGACCACTGTGGTTTCTCCAAGTCCAGGTAGGCACAGTTGGAAAATCTAGTCGATATCTATCGACCAAGTTAAAACGGTCGAGTAACCCCTTGAGGCTGTTACACCCCCTCTATTAGGACATGCTCCTGCATAGTCCCAACGTCCATCTAGGATGTCATTCCAATCCCCCGCTAGAAGCAGGGAACGCGACGTTCCCAGAAAAGTCTCCAAACGCTGGAAGAAGTCGGGCCGTTCAGCTCCGAAAGGGGAGTAGACGGCGACCAGTCTCAAGGCCGCACCTTCACTACTGCCAACGTATAGACAGATAGATAGATAGATAGATAAATAGACAGATAGATAGACAGATAGAAAGATAGATAGATAGAAAGATATATAGATAGATAGATAAATAGATAGATAGATAGATAGATAGATAAATAGATAGATAGATAGATAGATAGATAGGCAGATATATATAGAGTGACAAATAGGTAGAACGCTTGACAAACAAATAGATGGGTAGATACATGTTGCTTTTATTGTCAAAAGGTAGATAACTATATATATAGCTGCTGTTTTACCATAGACCATCTGTGTGTGTGAGTGAGGGGGGGTAGGGAAGAAAATATGAAATTACTATTTCCTAGAGAACTCTAGCACAAAGTTATTGTCACGTGATGCTTTTATAGTATTATGATATAGTGACTCGTAAAGCAATGCAAACCATGTACACTTCTTGCGTATGAGACAGCTGGCACGTGACGACCCTCAGTCACTGCAACCCATGGTAGTGGGATTAAGGTGCATAAGGTCCACACTCTCAGACTCGTGGATGGTGATCCAGGTATTCACTTAGTATATTATGCCCAGCTGTCTGCTTTGGCCAGTTACATTGACAAGCTGCTGCTGGCCGCAGCCCTCAGTAGTGCATGGTTGCACTGCATCCGCGACATCTGTGCATAGCTAATCTAGGGACATCCATTACTCCAGAGAGAAGTTAGCGACTGTGGGGAGGGGTGTATTGGAGTTGACATTGAGTTTGGTGGATCGAGATGTTTGTTGGCAGCTAAGTTCTTTACGTCTGAAACATGTTGAAATCAGAGTTTCACAGTTTTGCTACGTGACGAGAGAAAAGGAAGCGTGACAAAGCGATGCTGGTCCAGTAACTGAAAATCCTCAGTCTTGTCATGAAGCAGATGGCTTGGGCAAGGCCTATGAGAGGGAGGCCCAGCCGGTACTTTGTTCCGGAGCACAAGAGCTAAGAAAGCCACACAGCAACCATGCAACATCTATTTCGAGAAAAATCTTTACCTGCTTCAGGCCCCAAAGGGGTCTTGTACCGCCTTACAAAATTTCTTTTGGGGGCCCTCGGCTTGGGTCTGTTGAGGCGTGATGCTTCCTTCGAAGTAGAAACTCGGTTGATATAAGACGGAGACACTGTGATGAACCTTAAGGTGTCGTTCAGGATTGTATATAGCTTCTTAGTATGGCAGTCCCTGCACCATAAAGGAAAAGTGTACTCCACAGCATTGTAGACCTAGACATTGGTACATAGCAGAGGAAGACTGAGAAGAACCTAGGTAGACGTAGTTAGAAATGAAACACCGAACCTCACAGAGGAGATGCGATGATGAAGGAACACTGAGGAAGGAGGTTGTACTGGAAAGGAGTCGCCCAACCCATGCAAGCATGGAAAATCGGACTTTAAATAATGATAATGATGATATATCTGCGAGGACGCCAGGAGTTTCTTTCGTGCTTAATAAAAAATGCACACACACTACACACCCTAAATATTTTTTTAACTTACATGTTTGTTGCTTGTTATTTTTAGCTGTTGTTGTTGTTGTTGTTGCCAATGTTGCTTTTAGTAGTTGCTAATGTAGATAGAATTGCTGCTGGCGTCGTTGTTGCTTTTGATAGTGCTTTTTTTGTCTTAGATGATGATGGTCTGTTTGTTGCTAACGCGGCCTTAGATACTGTTTAACTGATGTCGCTAAGGTGTTTATCTCTCCATTGTCTGAGCTGTCGTACATTTCTCATTGATCGTACTACAGCTACGCTATAAATCGTTTTGCCTTAATTATATTTTCCCAAGAGAGAAAGGGACAGTTTATAAAGTAGAAAACATAGAGGCGGCAGACGAAATGAAACTCAAAAGGCAATTCAGAGGAGGAAGAGGAGGAACTAATGGTAGTGTGAGTGTTTTCGTTACTCATACTCTCTTATAAGTTTTTAATCTACCATACGATGTCTCCCTCTACCACCTCCCCCTCTCTCTCTCTCTCTTTCTTTCTCGTTCATTCAAACATTCTCAAGCCACCATCTTTCTTAAACAGTTAAACATACCATCACAAACACAATAATCATCATCACCGTCAGTAATGTCAAATGGTCAGACACACGTGTGTATGTATATATATGTGTATATATATATTCTCGAAGTCTTACTAGTTTAAAACTGGCAAAATCCTCACCGCTCTCTCTCTCTCTCTCTCTCTCTCTCTCTCTCTATATATATATATATATATATATATATATATATATATATACATGTATAAATATATATATATATATATATATGTATATATATATATATATATATTGTTATACTTGGGGAGGGTCATATATATATATACATGTATATATATATATATATATATATATATATATATATATATATATATATATATATTGTTATACTTGGGGAGGGTCATATTTGTGTAATATTGCCAGAATTAATAACAGAACACACTCACTGTTTGGTAGGTTTTCGCTTTTCGCTTCTGTGTCTTTTATATCGGTAATCTAATTTATTCGGTCCTCAATGTTGCCATTGACTGACCAACGGTCAAAAATACAGATACAATATAGACACAAACACATATATATAGTTTATCAAAGTTCTTTCGTTGCACATCTGCAACATCGTCAGTGGTGCTATTGTTTCCTCCCATTGCATTGTATTTTCTACGCCATCTTTATTTAGTCTGTTTATATATTTATTTGTTTATTTTATTTTGTCTTCTTTGCGCATGCGTTTGCGTATAGTGTTTTGTTTGATGTGTGTTCGTGATTGGGTGACTGTGTATTGGTTAATGTATTCTATCTTTACTTGTGTGTTTATATGTGTTTGTTGTTATTGTGCTTGTGTATGTATTTATTTATTTATTTATACTTCTCTTAGGTCAGTGTTGTTTGTTTGGGTGTTGTTGTTATTCCATTCATTTTTTCTGTTTAGCCTTGACCTTCTAAGTTCTATTTCACTGGCCTCTCTGATTTGCCTATCTGCTGGGTCATTTCTATGTTTAGATATTATTCTAATTTCTATGTTGTCTATGTTACCGTCGTGTTGTTGTCTGGCATGTTCGTATAGTACTGAACCGTTTTTTCGTCCTTTTAGTTCCCCCCAGTGTTCGTCTATCCTTTCACCTATGCTACGAGCTGTCTCGCCTATGTATGTAGTTGTCATGTTTCTGCAAGTACCCTCTGTACATCTTATGCTATAGACTACGTTTCTAGTTTTACAGTTTATCCGGGGGTTTACCTTACATATGATACATTTCCTATTAGTACAGTGGGTTTTCTTAAAAGGGTAGGTTTTGCTGATCAGGGATTTTATGGTGGTTCCTGGCTTTTCTACCACCTTAATCTTTAAGTGGGTCTTTCTCAGGGCCTTTCTACACTGGTTAGCTAATTTCCCTCCAGGGGTAGCGTCCACGAACATGACACTCTGGTATCTCTGGTTGTCGTACCATGAGGTGGCTTTCCCTATCTTATGTCTAGCCCTATCTAAGCTATTCCATGATTTGCTCCTGTATAATGGGCAAATTCCTTTCATGTCCAGTTCTATGCGGGTCTTATACTTTTCCGTGGCTCCTTCGTATACTCTGATTCTGTCTCTTTGGTTGTAGCTAGAGAACTGCATGCGGTTGATGAAGTGTTGGATGTGTCTTTCCATTTCTGTTGGGTCGCACATGCGGGACACATTCTTCATCACTCGTACCAAGTCTGCGATCAGAATATTAAACTTAGCACTACTGGACATTGCTGAGTTTTTGAGTATCAGGTATTTGGAGGCCATGGGTTTAGCATAGTGTGAGTGAAGAATTTGGGCTCTCTCGTCTATAGTGTTAATCCAGAGTTCCGTGTCTAATACAGGTAGTCTATTGTTAGGGTGTTTGGAAGGGTAGTCGATAGTTACAGTTATACTCTGGTGTATGGAATTAGCTGTCTTCTGGATGCTTTCCATTGTGCTACGTTCTAAATCAAACTTGTTAGTGTTCTCTTGTGGGGATGTTCTTATAACTATATTGATATCGTCTACGTAACGAGAGTACATGATGAGGTTTAAGGAGCTCTCATTAAGGAGATCTTTAAGTCTCCTTTCCCACCATACCATAAAAAGGTTGGCAACGTCACCAGCCATGCTGACGCCAATGGCTGCTCCTTCATTTTGGGTGTAGATCTTCTCGTTGAACTTGAATATGTGGCCCTTTAGGGTAGTTTTGATACTAGCCCCTATTGCATGTGCGACCATTTTTCTTACCTGAACATTGTTTTGGGGGGTCCGTATAGCTTTGGTCCACCCAATCCACCTTCCCATGGGAGTCTTTTTAGCCATTGAGGTTATGGTGGGGGGGGGGGGGGGTCTACCTCTTATGGGTCTATTGGGGCAGAAACGTCTAAGGTCATGGCTGTCTAGGTAGTCAGTGTCGTAGGTAAGTCTAAAAACCTCGCAAAACTATATATATATATATAAGAAAAGGGATATTTAATTGTTGGTAATTTAACAAATATATTTATAACAGATTCGAAGCACTCGACAAGTTTTCTGGAGTATAATATCAATGATTATAAAACCATATTTTTCTATTATATATTTTTCAAGGGTACCAAAACTTTATATATATATATAAACGGCTTGAGCTCAGCTGTCGGGGTCTTACTGGTTCCTATATATATATATATATATATATATATATATATATATATATATACGAAATCCACATACATATTTGTATACAGCTATGTCGAAACTAAATTCTAATTATTTATATATATATATATATATATATATAATTGTTTCTACTTTAGGCACAAGGCCCGCAATTTGAAGGACATGGGAAAGTCGATTAAATCGACCCCAGTGCATTACTGGTACTTTATTTTATCGACCCCGAAAGGATGATAGACAAAGCTAACCTCAACGTGATTTGAATTCAGACCGTAAAGGGCCGTAACTCTATGCCGCGAAGCCTGTTGTCCGACTCTCTACTGATTCTGCCACACGCCAGTTCTCGATAACTAAAACTTTTTATTTGGCTAGTTCCCACATTCCTCATTCTATTTCTTCGTTCTCTCCCTCTCTCTTTATGTTTCCTCGTCTTCTTCCTTTCCTTTCTTTCTAATCCCCCCCCCCCCCCCCGTCTTTTACCTCTCATCTTCGGTAGGTAGCAGAGCGACTTTTGTTAAGTTCCGCCACCCAGCCTTATGTTGACGAAATTCCAAAGTTTTCCCTGTCTTCCTGTGTGGGTGTGTCGTACATTTTCTATCTTAAGTCTGTTCTCTCTTTATTTTCCGACCTTATATTTTTACATATTTATTTCGCTTTTTGTCGCAAGACGCATGTAAAGCTTCCTGTCCATTCTCTTTTATTATCGTCTCACATTCATCTTACCGACAGAGCGGTTCTCTAATATGTTGCGCAAACTGGCAGTACATATGCAATACCATTTTCATGCGCGAAATTGCAAGCTAGCAAAGTGTTTGAAAAGGTAGAGATGCAATTGCCTGTTCGTGTGCATTTTCTGATATATATATTTAATTATATAATACACAACACAATATAATTACCGAAGGTTTCAAGAAACTAGATGATTCTTGCAAGAAACATCTAGCACGTTCGTCAGACAAAACAATTATATATATATATATATATATATATATATATATATATATATATATATATATATGGCATAAAAACAAAAGGGGTAATCTGGCAAGATAGATGGCAGTGGAAAATTATTGGCCATGGTAGGGCAATACAGAAGGCGGGGGCAAGCTTTGTGTAGTGGCAAAGTCTGGAGCAATATATGCGAGGTAAATTGTGGGTGGTGGGCAAAGCAGATGGTAAGGCAAGTCTGAGACAAGACAGAAATTGGGGCAAATTGTGAGCGGTGGGCAAAACGATGTTTCTTGGAATGGAAAACGTCACCAGGAAATGGAGAGAAGTAGATTCTCTGTGAGAAAAACAGATTTGATGATGTTCAATGGTTGGTTCTGTAGCTCTTACCAGGCCTGATTACTTGAGCTATGATAAATTGCGTTCCAGCCGTGACTTTCCTGTCATGATACACTGATAAATGCATTTAAGGTGTGTGATTTGAAAGAATTTGGCTGTTAATTTTAGCAGGTCGGTCGACCACTATATGGAGGATAATTTCTTGGCAAGTGGTTCAAATGATTGACATAGCTAACGGTACTCCTTATCTGAGTATATATACACGTACACGTGAATATATATAGGTATTACGAATAGCTGATTCAGTAGTGAACTGTATATAACGTTGAACATAAACACTTAAGATAAATAGCGTTAGAGGTTGCGTGTATATATATATATATATAATGTATGTGGGCATATATATAAATATCCATAAATATATACATTTATACACGCATGCACATATGTATATATGTATGTATATCACACACACAGATGTAGCTTGAAACACATTACACATGTAATATATGTTTGATATGTGATATTTACACTGTACTGCCGTTCTTACTAATGTCAAACGACAGAGGGCGGCGTTAATCTCGGCTTTCAAACGACACACACATATATGTAGTGAGAAAGAAAAAATAGTGGAAGAATTTACTCAGTATAAGACTGGTATTTTATCGACCACGACAGATAAACGGTAAAGTCGGCTTCAGTGGGATTAGAACTTATGGCGCAGAATATCAGAACGAAAACCACAAAGTATTTTACCCAATATTCTAACAACTTTGCCAATTCGTTGTTTTATGATAATGACAAAGCTAAACATATTTCAAATGAGGGTTAGAGTCTATATATTGACACTAGGGCGATGCTCTACCAATTCTGCCAAATATAAACAATTGTTTCTACATTTGGCACAAGACCAGCAATTATCCCAGTGTATTACTGGTACTTAATTTTATCGACCCCGTAAGGATGAAAAGCTAAATTAACCTCGGGGGGATTTGAACTCAGACCATAAAGGGCCGTAACTCTTTGCTGCAAAGCATGGCGTCTGACCCTCTACCGATACTACCAATCCACCACCCTTCCAAATATAAACATAATGCTTCAGAGTGAGACAAATGCTGGCAATGGTCTGGCCCATTACAACGGTGATGATGATGGTTGTGGTGCTGATGGTGACGTAGGACGAAGAAAACAGTGTAAGAGAGTCAAAGTCTAGAGCAAGTTGTATCACACCCACATTTATTTTAATTTCAAAGCTCTTTCGTCATACCTTGTGACCTTCTCAATGACTATTCTTGCTCCCCTTCGTTTTCATTTTGTTTTATTTACTTCATTTCATGTGTTGTTTTTTTTTACGAAAGAGCTTTGACTATTAAATAACCATGCAGTCATTAAACTAACCTAGGAATGTATAGATTATTTATCAGACTAATAATAAAACCGAAGTGAAACTTTACTGGTGCGTGTGTTTTAATTAACAAACATGACCCTCCCAAAGTATCTGTCTTATTTGTTTTCATTTTTCAACTATATATATATATATATATATATATATATATATACACACACATATATAAAACATGCATGTATGTATATATGTACAAGAGAAGAGGGGGACGATGGAGAATAAAGTAATAATAGCAGAAAGAAGTGGTGGGGTTTGATAGCTGGGGAGGGTGGAGGTACCAGCAAAGGCCTGCGCTGTTTCCAATTAAGCCTGGAATGACTTACAACAACAACAATAACAGCAAAAAGAAAAAAAAAGACTACCACCAACAACTTCTACATTTTACCGCCAGAGAACATCAAAGAAGTGAGGCTACACAGAATCGTTTGAAGTCTACTAGAGAGAAAGAGAGGGGTGAGGAGAGAACACCAGAATGAGGTGAGGGGGGAGGGAATGTTGTTGTGGTGGTGATGTGGTACAGCTATACAACGTAACCTTATATCTTTATATCTTGTACGAATTACTATGTGCGTGTTTGTATATGTATGTATGTATCTATGTATTATGACGTATGTATGCATGTATGTATGTTTGTCTGTATGTATATATATATATATATATATATATATATATATATATATACATATATATATATATATATATGTATATAGTAATAACTAGTGTGTAATATATACTACTACACACATGCTTATTTACACACACATCTATCTTTATATGTATAGAGAGGGAGAAAAAGGGAGAGAGAGGGAGAAAAGGGGCAGAGAGGGGGAGAAAGGGAGAGAGAGGGGGAAAGAGAGAGAGGGGGGAGGGGGAAAGAGAGAGAGAGAGAGAGAGATACACAATTTTTATGTTTTAACATTATAGCCGCTTGAAGCAACACTTAACATTAATGGGTATGTACATATAAATATATTGTTATGTACGTATATATATATAGATATGTGAATATATATATATATGTTTATGTATCTGTATGTGGGTATATATATATATATATATATATATATATATATATATATATATATATATATATATATATATATATATATATATATATACCCACATACAGATACATAAACATACTCACATATGTATATATTCACAGATATACGCACATACATAAGACTATATCATGTCTACCATCTTGTTAGAACAGGCGGGACAGAAAGAGAGGAAACGTGAGGGGGGAGGACCGGAGAGAGGGGGGGATGTTGTCAGTATGATCAAAGAACTAATTACTATCGTAGTTTGATCTCTCACCACCACCATCACCAATACTACTGATACACAGCGTCACTCACTACCACTGGCACCATTACCACCACCACCACCACACACTGTCACTACCACTGGCACCATTACCACCACTACCACTGGCACCATTACCACCACTACACACTGTCACTACCATTACCACCACCACACACCATTACCACCACCACACACTGTCACCATTACCACCACCACCACACACTGTCACCATTACCACCACCACCACCACCACCACACAGTCACCACCACCACCACACACTGTCACCATTACCACACCACCAAACCGCTGCCACCATTACCACAAATACCGCCACGGCACAAGGCTAACAATTTGGTGGCGGGAGAGAAAAGTCGATTACATCGACCCCAGAACAAAGTACCAGTCATATACTGAAGTTGACTTTCCCCTTCCATTTCCATATTGTTGGCCATGTGCCTTCAAGGGACTTCAAGTCGATCCCAGTACTTAATTTTCTTTACCTCAAATCTATAGGTGCGTGTGTGTATATTCTCTCACTAGGTATATTGACTAATAAACTTATTGTCTACAGCCAGATTCTCAAAGTCAGCCGATAGGGGCTGATAGGACCATTCCGACTCTATGAAACCCATGGTATTAGATTCACTACTCGTTTATCAATTCATATTGTACCTGGTTTAGAATAGGTTCATCGCATATCTGCATATTGTTAGAGGCGAAGACAGAGGTTGGCTCCAAGAAGGGCATCCATCTGTAAAACATCGCCTAATAAAGGGAGCCCATGATGCTTATGAAGATTATTATAGGGCCCACAAATCCTGATTCAGCAGGTTGTTGTATTGTGTATGTGTGTGATCATATCGAAACCTTTATTTTCTTAAGCTTGGTACTTCTTTTATCTGTTTTTGTCGAACTGCTGAGTTACGGGACAGACACAAACGTAAACACACGTAACTTTCTGTCACACTCAACACTTAACGGTTTGACAGAAAAAATAGGTTAATAAAATAAGTACCAGACTTGAGAAAATTAGTATACGGTTCGATATGATCGACTAAATCAAGACAGTGTCACAGTGGCCGCAGGCTAATGACCGAAAAAAAAAAAAGAATAAAGAATATATATATATAATATAAAGCTAACGGCCGTATGTATGTAACAAACTTTTCGCCAAACGACTGGACCAAACAGCACCAAAGATGTAACTTTTTCCAAGTAAAAAAGTGAGGCTATTTTTGTCTACTGAATTTTGTTAAAAGATTAAAGACATTATTTAAATATTCACTTCTTTAAAATTTCAAATGTCAACACTTCCGGTTATATGACATTCCTCACTTTTTCTTAGTCTGTATTTTTAGATAGAGAGACATAGCTATGACGTCGCGCCCTTATAATATGTCTCTGTATGTCTGCATTAGATAACGTTTTTCGAAATATTTACTTCTGCGTTCACAGATTGATTTTTTTAGTTTCAGAAGATCCTGTTAAGGGTGAAAGCAGCGATTCTTTACTTAAACTTTAATCTGTTATTTTAATATATATATTCGTGTACATATATTTTTGCATACACAAAAACAAAAACCTATTTATTTCACGAAAGCACGGATACATGCCCCCATTTAAAGTACAGGGCCAAGTGTACTACACGATTGGAAGTCTCCTACCTCTGACTGACGAAGACCACAAGGTTTTGCAAATCTACTTCATTGGAGATGCAGATTCACAAGCGATACGTCGCCATCGGGCCATCCCAGGAACCAGACTTGAAATCATTCGCCAGTTACAGGACATGTTAAGCGACTTCAGTTTCCAATAAGACTAAGCTTCGCGATTACCATCAACAACGCTCAGGGTCAAACCCTAAAAGTGGCTGGCCCTCAACTGGGAAAACCATGCTTCTCCCATGGTCAATTGTATGTAGGATGCTCCAGGGTGAGCTCGCCAAATAATCTCTTCATCTTTGCTCCGGAGGGCCGAACAAAAAATATTGTATACTCTGAGGCTCTAACAATGTAATTTATGTATTTTCTGTTACTTGGAATTTCCATTTTGGTTGTACAAATTATTGTAAAGTTTGTTAAAAAATGTGTTCTCTGTTCAGCCTTTATTGTTGTAACTATCAATTTTCTTTAACGTACTGGCTGCTGAACTGGGGAATCCTAAAAACTATTCAAACCCAACATCAGAGCACGTTAACCCCCAACCCAACGTTGCAGACTTGAGAGGGCGTGCGGTATCTTTGCACAGGAGTGGAGGGGGGTTCTTGAAAAGATAAAATGCCGGTATACCTAGCCGGACGGCCAGCTTGTATAATATAGAAATGGCTTCAACGGGACCAGAACTGTTTCATTCGGGAGAAATTATCAGGAAGCTCTGATCATCAGGGCTTCCTGATGATTTCTCCCGAATGAAACAGTTCTGGTCCCGTTGAAGCCATTTCTATATTAAATATTTATACTCTGCTATGTATTGAGTACTTTACTTATTGTGGTTACCCTCGATTGAACCTGGGATAAACTTATATATATATATATATATACACGGGGTGTCCCCCCAAAATATATACACACTTTGATTACCTGTACAGGCAATATTTATTAGAGTGCTGTAGAAGTGTATACATTTTTGGGGGTACACCTTGTATATATATATATATATATAAATATATATATATATATATATATCTTCTGCATAGTTTCTGAAACTTCATACGTTTCTAATATCAATTTCAATATTGTTCATTGTTAACATTACATAAACTAGCATCATTGTGATGTTTGGTTTTTGACTGGTGAATATACTTTTATTAATGCCTGTCTAACCTCCATCACTCTCTCTCTCTCTCTCTCTATATATATATAGTAAAAAATTGAACGGGAACAAACAGAGAGGCAGTACGAACAAAGGTTTATTAGTTTCACGCTCTTGAGAGTGGGGTGGTAGGGAACGACGTTTCGGGCATAAGCCCTATATATATATATTTATATGTATTTTTATTTGTACCCCTTCCACCGTTTTTCCTCCCCACCCCTTTTTTCTAAATGTCTCTCCCCCACTCCCCTACACACCCTCGGAACTCTCTTCCCACACACTTTTCGCCTGAAGAAGGGCTTATGTCCGAAACGCCCCCCCTCACTCTCAAGAGCGTGAAACTAATAAACCTTTGTTCGTACTACCTCTGTTTTGTTCCCGTCCATTTTTCACTATATATATATATATATATATATAACTATATATATATATATAACTATATATATATATAACTATATATATATAACTGTATATATAAATAACATTAACTTTTCTTCCATATTGACTTTTTACGTTCCACATTATGCACGTTTTTTTTTCCTTTTCACTTCTTAAACCTTGTTTGTAAATAACATTATTCTTTCTGCACCTTCTCTTTAATATGTGTGACACCACACTAATACATTTCACTATCATTTGATAATGCATATAAATGCAGAAACCGGTAATAGAAATAATTAAATATATAAATAGATAAATAAATGCCATTGTTAAATAATAAATAAATCAACTAATACCTTAACACTTCACACAAAGTAAAACATTTCGATTTACTCATTTTCTAACCCAGAAAAAAGAGAGACACAAAAAAAAAGAAAAAAAAAAATTTGTCTTCCTCATAATCGTCTCTTTCTCCCTGTTTTCATATATATATATATGTGTGTGTGTGTGTGTGTGAGTGTACATATATATATATACATGTATAACCACAATGTTTTTACGTTTGTTTGCTATGTTTGCCTATATATATATATATATATATATATTATACCATCATCATCATCATCATCAATGACAGCACTGTCACTAACACTAGCACTATTGTGGACGCCATCAATACCACAACCGTACAGGAGGAATGTGTGCCGGAAAAATAAACTACATTCTTCTCAAGGGAAGGTCATTCTGGTGCAAGTTTTTAATTTACACAATTGTTTTCACATACACGTATCATCACGCACGCACACACAAATTTATATATATATATATATATATATATATATATATATATATATATATATATATATATTATATACGTTATTCCGGGTTGAATCGGAGGTAACCACAGTAAGTAAGGTACTCAATACATTGCAGAGTATAAAAGTTTTAATATAGATGAGATTCTACAGGACTAGAACTGTTTCATTCTTTAGAAATCATCAATATATATATATATATAAATAAATTTGTCGATCGACTTACGTAAAATCGGACCGGGGAAACAATGTTTCCGTTGGTCTTTCCAATTGCTTATACTATCTATTGGTCGCAACTCCAGGTACCTAAGAACCTCCCATGAGATGTTGCTACATCTCATAGTAGGTGTAACAACATGATAGGCCTGGGCTCCATACTATAAAAAAACTAAACCTTTTGTGAGATATAATGTAACCTTCATAGTTGTGAACTGTAACACGGTCAAACTGGGTTTCATTAAATCACCCAAGAACTTGCTTTGAGATACAACCTCATATGAGAGCAGCTAAACCTACATCGGTTTGAACTGTAACAACAACATAATAGGACTGGGGCCCTATCATTAAACACCCAAGAAACCTCCTACGAGACGCAACCTCGGAAAAGGCCATCTAAACCAACATATGTGTGAATTGTAAATTTCAAATGTTTTTCATTTTCATGACCTTGGTTACTTAATTAGGTTTTATCTCTGTAGATGACTGCTACGTTCGATTCTGGCTCGGAGTTAGTGGCCAAACGTAAGGCACTTGTGGATTCATTTAACCCTTTAGCATTTACATACTCTATTAGGAAACACTTTACCTCACATAACTATCTGACATAATATTGAATCTATTAGATTTTGATATTTATTTTAAGAACAATATCTTAACATCAGTATTAGTGGCCAGTTACGGCCGGTTTGAACAAAAAGTGGTAAGAGAATTATGGTCGGATATGGCCGGTTTAAATGCTAAAGGGTTAACAAATCAGCTGGGTGGCAAAGGGAGACATAAGCTTCCATGGTTGAAAATTCCATCAAGTCCCTTCCGTATTGTTTATGGGAACAATAATAATAATGACTTCTATAAACACAAGGCCACTGTGTAGGACTGCTTCACTATGTCTAACCTGGGGCTACATCACAATAATACAAGCAACCACACACACATAACACTTCACCTATCCAAAACAGCTCACACACACATAAATCTCTCTCTCTCTCCATATATATATATAAAGATACATATACATAAATACACTCACACACACACACACATATATATATATATATATATATATATATATATATATATATATATATATATATACAAACATACATAAATACATATACACATACATAAATGTATACATATATATACATACATAAAAACATCTCTCTCTCTCTCTATATATATATATTGTTATACTTTGGGAGGGTCATGTTGCCAATAAGAAACACACGCACCAGTTACTTTCACTTCAATTTATTATAATAAATTTATAAATTTCCCGTTGGTTGGTTGGTTCCACAACCAGATGGTTGTTTGTATATTGTCAAAGTTCTTTCGTCACACATTCTGTGACCTCTTCAGTGACTGGGGATTCTTTTCTTTGTTTTTGTGCCTCTCCTTTGTTCTGTCCTACACCATCTTGTTTCTCTTCTTGAGAAACAAGATGGCGTAGAACAGAACAAAGGAGAGGCACAAAAACAAAGAAAAGAATCCCCAGTCACTGAAGAGGTCACAGAATGTGTGACGAAAGAACTTTGACAATATACAAACAACCATCTGGTTGTGGAACCAACCAACCAACGGGAAATTTATAAATTTATTATAATAAATTGAAGTGAAAGCAACTGGTGCGTGTGTTTCTTATTGGCAACATGACCCTCCCAAAGTATAACAATATCGGTTCAACACACGTTTTCAGATAAAGAATCTTGCCAAAGAAATTCAGAAACGATATATATATATATATATATATATATATATATATATATATATATATATATATATATATATATATATATACATATATATATATATATATATATATATATATATATATATACACTCACACTACGATCCACATATATTTACAACTTTCATCACCAAAGAGTTATATATATATATATATATATATATATATATATATATATACATATATATATATATATATATATATATATATATATATATATATATATATATATATATATATATATATATATATATATATATATATATATATATATATACATATATATACATATATATATATATATATATACATATATATATATATATATATATATATATATATATATATATATATATATATATATTGATTTCAGACAAACAACACTTTGAAAAGAGTGAACCTTTTGATGATGAACATTGAACGAGATGTTATTGTATACCAATAACAGCGCCACCAAGTGGCCTGTCTCACCACTAATGGTGTCTATTTGTGAGTTGCTGGTTGGATAATGTGTGTGGATGTGTGTTTAGACGCGCGCGCACGCATAATTGTATGTATGCGTGTCAACACACAGTAAAGTTATAAGTATATAGATTATGCTTTTGGTATAAATATATTCATCACAACCACTATCGTCATCATCATCATCACTATCACCATTTAACGTTCTTCTCAATTAGTAAGAGTTGGTCAGATCGTCACAGAGCTAGTCAGTACTTAATCGTAGCTGCTGACCTCTCATACGGGCCAGGGGTCGCATCTCGCTTACACATATTTCTGCATATTACAAAGTGCACTGGATACGTTTTATCGTGGCACTAGCATTGGGTGGGGGTCTTCTACTATTGACATAATTGAAGAGGCCTCCAATGGTCAGCGAAGCCAGTCTTAAGCTCTTCTGTTAAGGCCTGGAAAACTGTAATATACAAGATTTCTGCACATTGAATTCCTCACTAAACTCATAACATACCCCCACTTTACAGATAACTCCTCTGTTCACTGCTCTCTCAATCCACTACTCTACGCAAAGACGACCAGATCATGGTATTCTGTCAAATGCCTTCTCTAGGTCAACTGAGATACAGTGGCTCATACTTAGCTAGGACCTTCTGAAGTTGTCACAATAGGAAGAGGGCATCTGTGGTGTACCAGCCTGGCAAAAAAAGAAGAAAATCTAATTTGACTCTTTCCCTAATTAGTTGTGTTAAACCTTTCTCATTTTCATAACTTAGGCCATCAGAGAGCTACTACCAAAGGATGAGTCAACTACCACATCTGAGGGCTGCCACTCTCAATGTGGGCACACTGAAAAGTAGATGAGGGTAAATTGTGGAGATGCTCGAGGAAATGCATGGATGTCTGCTGTGTTTACGAAATGAGATGGAGGGGTGTCTTAGCAAAACTACTCACAGGCAAATAGCTCTAAATTGAAGATGGGGCAGATGGAGAAGGCATTCTACTAGCTGAGAGGTGGATAGATAAGGTAAATGAGGTAAAGTGATAGAATTATCAAGCTCAGAATAGTCATAAGCAATAAAATAACATTTATCTTGATGTATGTAACACAATCAGGATTGAGTAAAGAACAAAAGGTCTGTTTCTATGAGGAACTCTTACAGACAACCTCAGTTATAGATGACAGAGACCTCATCATCCTAGCTGCCTATTTCACTGGATATGTAAGGCAGCACCAGGATGACTACACTAGAGTACATGGTGGTTCTGGTTATCACATAAGAAATGAAGAGGGAGCAAAGTTCCAAGAATTCTATGATGCAAATGAATTATCTGCAAGACTAACTTCAGGAAACCAGCCAGCCAACCAGTCACCTGATTACCTATCAATCAGGTGAACACACAAGCCAGATTGATTTCATACTTGTTAAAAAACAAGATATAGAGTTGGTTATGTTAGGTTAGTCCTTTCCTGGAGAAGAATGCAACACATCCTAAGTTAGTCATCAGTGACATTAGAATAATCACAAGAAACGCAAGAAAATCTGGAGGAGGGTTTGGAAGCTAAAAGACCTTTCTATTAAAGTATAGGTTCGGGAAAGCCCTATGTGAAGCGTGTGACAAAAGCGAGGAGGAGTTACTTACATATGACATAGAGGACAATTTGAAGTTTCTATGAGACAATGTATTGCAGGCTACAGATGAAACTTGCAGCTGGAGCAAAGCACCAGCCAGATAGAGGTCACCTGATGGTGGAATAACACTGTGGATAGGGATGTTAATAACACGACACAGGCATGGAAAGACTGGAATAATGGAGGCAGTAAAGATCGGAACGAGGTAAATTAAAGAGAAGGTAGGAAGAGAGGTAT
Source organism: Eledone cirrhosa (assembly GCA_964016885.1). Classification (NCBI taxonomy): domain Eukaryota; kingdom Metazoa; phylum Mollusca; class Cephalopoda; order Octopoda; family Eledonidae; genus Eledone; species Eledone cirrhosa. The sequence continues at coordinate 28,634,261 of OZ024745.1, read as the reverse complement.
ACACAGTACGTAAGGTGGTTGACAACAGGCTGTTTGTCAATGTCTTGGGATATGGGGATCAGAGAAAGACGTAAGTGTTTCGCATCGCAAAGAACTCCAAAAGATTTGAAATCGTTTCAAACTACTTTTCACTTTCAAGGAAATACGAATATATGGCACGTTTACATGTCTACATAGTCATTTATGCAGTCGCGATGGCGTATACATTTTATATATACAGATATTCATTTATCGTCTACCAAAACTGCTTAATGCACAACTTAATACATTTATATATATTATATAAAATATATATCAAAAATATATTTATATATATATATATATATATATATACATGTATGTATGTCTATATATATATATATGTCTATATATATACATATATATATATATCTATATGTATGTATGTGTCTGTGTGTAAAGAGGTCAAGGGGATAAAGTGGGGTAAGGAGGGTGGAGACAGCTTCAGAGAATGCGATACAATGATTAATGAGGGTATCAGGTTTGAAAGAACAGCCAGACAAAATGGGGGCTACACACACATATATCATCATCATTAAATGATGAGGAAGATGATATATGTATACACACAAATATTCTTACACCAACAGACACACATACATTTACACCTACAGAGATTACACTCGTACAAACATGCACGCATACATACATACCCATACTCATATATATATGTATGTACCAAGCAGCCAATCCGTATATATACAGAGTGGGTAACCGAGACTGCACCAATGTGTATATAAATATGTAGACATGTAAACCCGCCAGAAATACGAATTTCCCTGTAAATTGAAAAAATGCCCCACACCAACAAACACCACCTTCGCCACTTCTACACACATGCCTGTATGTATGTATAAGTGTAACTGTGTGTGTGTGTGTATACATATATATAAATATATATATATGGAAAAGAATGAAACGAAATTTCATTTCTCACTCTTAGTGCGGCTGGTACTTAAATGTATACAGACATACAGTAGTATGTATATATATATATACATACATGCACACATATATATATATATATGTACGTATGGATTTGCCGAACATTTATTATAATGCTCGGTTTGTTTGTAAACAAACAAACAGCCCGAATTACGCCGTACAGTGTTTAGCAACCATCGTTGCCCTTTTGTTCAACACTGACAAAGGAACGATGTACTAGTTTCAAGCTTATTAGCTATCGTCAGCATCGTATACCTTCCTGCCAGATGGTTGAACGTCTGAAAGTATATACTTTCCTTATGCATATTAACGGCTGAGCAGCCTAATTTGCGTATCGAGTGAGTTAGTCGGCCGGGCGTACCGAAAACAATAAATGGAAATAATGAAACGAAATTTCATTTCTCACTCTTAGTACGGCTGTTACTTAAATGTAAGTATGTACACGTACATACATATATGTATACAGACGTACAGTAGTATGTATATATATACATACATGCACACATATATATATGTACGTATGGGTTTACCGAACATTTATTATAATGTATGTGTGTTTGTATATATATATATATATATATATATATATATATGTATATATCTACAGTAAATTTGGTTAGAAAACAAAGATTAGAAGAGAGAGAGGGGAAGAGATAATGGGGGGAATTAATCAAATGTAAAGTGGGAGGTATGTACGTAGTACTGTGATGTTGGTTATGTTATGGTGGAAGTATAGATGGTGGTGATGATGACGATGGTAGAGTGGAGGTACAGATGGTGGCGGCGGCGGTACAAGTGGTAGTGGTAGCTTTAGTAATAGTGTGTAGAGAGTAGAAATAGTTGTAGTATAGCCACTCAGGCCGCCTATATGATAGTCAGATATACAGAGAAGAAAGACAGACAGACAGATAGTCAGACAGACTGACTGACAAACAGTCAGATACACTGACAGACATACACAGACAGTCAAACAGACAGAGACACACAGATAAGATCAAAGGCATTCCAGCTGTGATATTCCTGTTTGTTTTATTTTGACTCCCCACTATCACCACCACATCAACAACAAATAAAATGAACGCTAAATTCCATTATCCAATGAAAGAGTCCATCCTTATAGAGGGTGAAGGGGGGGGGGATCTCCGTCGGTTACAACGACGAAGAAAGTTCCATCTGTTTGAACAGCCAGCTCGTGTAATTAGCGTGCAAATCGCTGAGCATTCTACAGGCACGTGCATCTCAGGGAGATTCTAAATGATATGGCTGGCCCTTCGAAATTTCAAGTACATTCCATTTTTCATTATAGTGTAAATAGTTAAGTGTTCCACAAACACGTGTACTTTTAGCGTTGTTCTCAGGGAGATTCAACCTTATAAAACTTTCCCCCCAGCTAAGTGGACAGGAGCAAAGTGAAATAAGTGTTTGGTTCAAGGTCACAGCGAACCGCTCGGAATTCGAACTCATGATCTTACTATTGTGAACTCCACTTAGGCAAGTTACTTCACTTCTAGAGGTTTGTGATTTTGGGTGGCTTTAACGATCCTGCCAAGATTTAATTGAAGCAGACACACTCATACGTCACTACACCACACACACATACACATACATGTCACCACACCACATAACCACACCATAGAATTAGTAGGCCATCAGATAAAACACAATTGCGGTATTCTGTCTCTTGACATTCAGATTTCAAATCCCGCTGAGGTTAACTTTGCTCCCTAAATTCAGGAATCGATAAAATATAATCCAGCAGTCAAGTATTGAAGTTGATATAACTCTGTCCTGTCTTCCTATAATTTGTTGGTTTTGTGCTTAAATTAGAAATCAACACACATACACATATATATATATATTTAATATAGAAAGGCTTCTAGAGGAGTAGAACTGTTTCATTTGGGAGAAATAATCAATACTCTGCTTTGTATTGAGTACCTTACTGTGGTTACCCCCGATTGAACCCGGGATAAAGAGGCCGAATCGACAAGCTCCCAGATCTCAATCACTTACCGAGTGGGTGGAACTTCTCAGATCAAACGAAGGAATCAATGTTTCCATTAGTCTTCCCAATTGTCAATACTATTTACCGGTTTCAACACCTGGCAGAAGGAACAATTTAAAATAAAGTGTCTTGTTCAAGGACACCACACATTACCTGGTCCAAGAATCGAATTCATAACCTCACGATTGTGAATCCAACTCTCTAAGCACAAATGAAGCCATGTCGACGTTTAAGTCCATACAAAAGAGTGTGACATCTGTGACGTGTAACTAGACAGAGTAGTGCAGTGTCACATATGTCACACTGAACTGGATAGCATGCTTTCTCCGGTGATATATATATATATGACTGGACACTATTCAGATATTGATTCAATAGACACATAAATTGATATACACACTCATACTTATACACACACACACACACATATATATATATATATAGAGAGAGAAAGAGAGAGATGGGGGGGGGGGGGGCATAGAGTCAAATAAATAGACAGATATATAGAAATAGATATTAAATACAAACACGCACAGAGAGAAGAGGAAAATCAATAACAAAAGGCAGGAATATAGAGATAGAATAAGCAGAAAAGTTGAGATGTATATATAGCATGAGGCCTCGTCACATTGGTTCAATATATATATACATACATATATATATATATACATATATGTATATATATATATATATATACATATATATATATATATATATATATATATACACTCACGTAGTTGGGTAAATAAAAGCTGTAGTGGGATAGCCACTAACAGGAAAGGTAGGTTTTGTATATATTAGTTGGTAGTAAGAGCATCAATGAAATAAACGTTTTCCATTCCCTCGAAAGATCTATGAAGTGGTTGATAGCTTCTGCTACTCAGGGGATCTAATTAGCAGCAGAAGATGCTAGGAGAGCAGCATAGTAGCGAGATTAAGAACAGGACCTAAAAAGTTCAAGGAGCTACCAATTCAGTTGGAAACAAAATGTTTCTTACTAGGAAAGTAAAGGCCGGCTGTATGTAGGATGTTGCACGGTAGTGAGACATGGGCAGTGAATGCAGAGGGTGTGTGATAACTGGAGATAAATGAAGCGAGTATGCTTTGATGGATGTGTATGAAGGACAAATCATGGATGAACTGAATACAAGTGGAATCAGATGTAGTGTGCAATAAAGAAGGCTGCGCTAGTATGGACATATGGATGGCAGTCGCGGTAGAGGAAGACCAGACCGGGGTGATGAGGCTGGTGTCAAATTTTTGAAGCTTACAGAGGAGATGACAAAGAAACACGATGAGTGGAAGAATGCTGTACGGAAAAAGGACACATCCTTGCAAGCTTGGAAAAGAGGCTCTACTCAGCAACACACAAAAGCTATAAATAAACAATAGATTAGAAGTGCATGGAGGAGATAGCTCATATGACAACTCCACACATGCGCAATCCAGACAGTTAGCTCAGTTAGGGAAGAACATGTTCGTTTTTGTTTTGAATTTGAAAAGGAGGTAATAACCCCGAAATATTATGTTGAAATATACTGGGTAAGAAAAACATTACTTTTGTTGTTTTATTTGTTATCCTTTGCCCTTTATTTATTTCTACCACATTGTACTGGCTTTCTGAAATACTTAGTCATTTATTACATATCTCACAATGCTTCATATTAACTATACAACACATACTCACACATATATATGAGAGAGAGAGAGAGAGAGAGAGAGAGAGAGAGAGAGAGAGAGAGAGAGAGAGAGAGAGAGAGAGAGAGAGAGAGAATATATGGTGTTAATGCTGAAGTTAGCAGTGACCACTAACTATAGACATTTCTCCCTCTAGTGACAGTAATTCACAACTAATACTAACTAGAACGCCCAGTGATATACATTCATGTATATCACTGGGCGTTATGTTCGCTGGGGCGTGGGCCCCCATTTGCTTATAATAGTGAGAGATGGGGAGAGCAAGATAGACGGAGGCAGTGACAATGGGAATTTGATTCAATTATGTTCAGATCTAATATATATTTATTTACCACACAACATATCTACTGAAGAACTTTAATAATACCACTAACGTCATCACAATCTCCATCACAACCATCACTTATAATAACCATGTCTTTGACAATATAAAGGGCTGTATAATTTAGTTTACATTCAGATTGTAGAAATTTAACTTATTTGCTTTGAAGTAATACATTTAAAGGGAGATTCCTGCTGTTGATATTTGACCTACTTAGAAAAAATTCAGCAATTAGTTTTGGGTGGTTTAAAGTTGAGAGAAGGTGGGACACGGCCTATTACGTAATGGGGTCGTAGTCGCTGCAGATAATAGCTTTATTATATAGAAACTACGTAATAAGACTTTTGAAGCATGATAACGTGTCTTCCCCATTTAGTAGCTGTTGCTGACCGTGTTCGGTTTGGTGAGCGATCTGCGTTCGGTTTAGATTGTTTACTCAGTGTTTTGTGGACTGATTGGTACAACGACGGTCTTATTTACGCGAGCGCACACACACACACACGCACATATATATATATATATATATATATATATATATAAAAAATATATAATATATATTCACAGACATCGTAGACCACATATTACAGCTTGTATATCTAGGACTGTGTCAGTGCTGTTACATACACAGAGATATCCTAGATCACATTACAATACTGCTCACACGTCTGGGACAGTGTAGTTGTTACAAACACAGGCATCATAGACCATATTACAGTACTGCTCATATATCTAGGACATTACAGTACTACTCATATATATAGGACATTACAGTACTGCTCATATATCTAGGACATTACAGTACTACTCATATATATAGGACATTACAGTACTACTCATATATCTAGGACATTACAGTACTACTCATATATCTAGGACATTACAGTACTACTCACCTATCTAGGACATTAGAGTATCGCTCTCACATCTGGAACAGTGCTGTTGTGACACACATATCCTAAACCACATGACAGTACTGCTCTCACATCTGGAACAGCGCTGTTGTGACACAGATATCCTAGACCACATAACAGTACTGCTCTCACATCTGGGACAGTGCTGTTGTTACACATAGATATCCTAAACCACATGACAGTACTGCTCACATACCTGGAACGCGCTGTTGTTGTTACATACACGACACTAGATCACATTACAGTACTGCTCACATATCAAAGACAGTGTTGTTGTTACATACATGACACCGTAGACTACATTACAGTACTGATCAAATATCTAGGAGAGTATTGCTGTAGTTAGTAGACACATAGATATCCTAGACCATATTACAGCAATGCTTACATATCTAGGAGAGTATTGCTGTAGTTAGTAGACACATAGATATCCTAGACCATATTACAGCAATGCTTACATATCTAGGAGAGTATTGCTGTAGTTAGTAGACACATAGATATCCTAGACCATATTACAGCAATGCTCACATATCTAGGAGAGTATTGCTGTAGTTAGTAGACACATAGATATCCTAGACCATATTACAGCAATGCTCACATATCTAGGACAGTATTGCTGTTGTTAGATACACAGACACTGACAGCATTGACTACATTACAATAATGCTCACATATCTGGGAGACATAGGCATATATTGGCTAGATAGGTCATATACTGGTCACATATTGTGTTACATTCTGGCCTGTTGAGGACACGACGATAACATGCACTCAGTACACTGTAAAGTAGTAGAATTGATGCCTCGATAAATAGCATCCACTGCAGTCTACAAATGGTATTGCTGGTACTGAGTTAAAATGCACCTCGTACATTCTGTAAAGTGGTAGTGCAGATACTACAATAAAGTGCACCCACTACACCCTGTAAAGATGTAGGCATTAGGAAGAGCATTCTGACGAAGAAACCATGCCAAAAGGGAAAGTATGAGCAAGCCATGGTTATCTGAACCCGTCTAATCACTGACCAAGACGACTTGTCCAGTCTATGCCAGTGAGAAAAATATATGCATGAATATAATGTGTGAGTGTGCGTGTAAGAGTATAGGCAAATCACTGAATCACTGAAATGAAGACAAAAATCAGATGTAAAATTGAAAGCAAAGATGGATATGAAATGATATCTACAATATGACTGACGTAAGAAATAAGATTCCTAAATACCGATTGACGGTTTTAAATGATCATAGTTCTATTTTAGGCTTCCATTAGAGTGGAAATGAAATTCCCCAACTGATATATTGCTGCAAACCCTTGCTAGCAAGGAAACGGTCATTGAATGATGATGATAATAATTGTTTCTACTTTTGGCACAAGGCCAGCAATTACCCAGTGTATTACTGGTACTTTATTTTATCGACCCCGTAAGGATAAAAGGCAAAGTTAACCTCGGCGGGATTATGATGATGATAATAATAATGGCAAGGCAAAGTTAACCTCGGCGGGATTATGATGATGATAATAATAATGGCGTATTATATATTGTATGGGTCTCAACGTACCTCCCCACTGCCGTGTGTCGAAAGATGTTGCTAAAACGATTGGTGTTAAGTAGGGTATCTAATAGTAAAACTTCAAAAAGTCCAGTCCAGCACAAGCCATACCAGCATGGCAAGCGGAGGATGAGAATGTATGTATGTATGTATGTGAGAGAGAGAGAGAGAGAGAGAGAGAGAGAGAGAGAGAGAGAGAGAGAGAGAGAGAGAGAGAGAGAGAGAGAGTCAGTCGAAAATGCCTGTGCAGTGTACATGAACACACACACACACACACACAATATATGGCATTGGTATAGATAAATGTCGGATATGACCGACACAAAAATGAAACTGAAAGATTATTCACGTTCATTTCATTAGCGAACTAAAATGCCCAAGAGGCAACATGGGACATCTATAAACTTGTTCCATTCATGCATGTAAGAATATTGAGGTATAAAACGATGGAACTATTTTTTAAAAAGAAAAGATTGAAATAATAAACAAGGAAAGAGAAGAAAAAGTTAATGATCAAAAAAGGATAATGGCTGGGCGGTATATCGCAGCTGCAACCTGTGGTGGGCAAGAAAGCAAGGACATGGTCGCAGAGAACAGCCAGTAACACTCATTATATCAGCCATACCACCTCATGGAAAAGGATAGGAAGCGAACAGTCGAATTATATCCCGGTATTTTGTTACACAGCCTGAATATTTACCATCACAACTGGCAGACTCTATATGAAACGGGAAACCGACCACGTCAAGGCTTCTCCTGATGACGTTATTCAAGGTGGTGTGACGTGAGAACAGACCTATATATATATCTTCCTGCTATTTCAAGTGTTAAACTAATATTTCTTCCATGTACTATGCCGTTTGTTTTGTTATTTGTTATTTGTTTACCTTTTACACACACACACACATATATATATATATATATTATACACGCACATAAATACATGTATGGACTCGTAACCCATGGTAGAGTCGTAGGGAACTTTGTTTAAATCTATCCATATCTGAATACAGCCAATTTCTCTCAGAATAAGGAAAGAGGATAATAGAGAGGCTATGAAAAAAAAAAAAATAAAATCAATTCCAGTACTCGACTGGTACTTTTTTTTTATCGACCTCGGTGCAATATGAGACCGAAATGAATACTGCAAAGCATTCTGATGACTCTGCCAATTTGCCGCCTTCATATATATACATATATATCGAAGGCGAGAAATGACAACGAACATAGTTTAGAAAATCTGGTTAAATAACCAGAACAGAGTGAAAAATCCTGCTGAGTGGTACAGTTCGATTCTCTGTAGTGGCTACTAGCCACTTTGTCTCGTCCATAGGGGTATTTTATCCGATTTTCCAAGCTGTGTTCACAGTCATTTCTTGCAATCTAGATTTTCGACATTTTCTAAGCATTTCAACTCACTCGACACTCAAATAAATGTGTGTGTGTGTGTGTGTATGTATCATTACACACGTTTATGTCCCGTAACGTAACCTTTTGACAAGAGATCGATAAAATAAATATCAGACTAGAAAAAAATATGTATTGGTGTCGACATGATCTACTAAATCGTTTCACGGCAGTGCTCCAGCATGACCGCAGTCAACTGACTGAAAACAGTAAAAGAATACATAACAAAACTCAACCACCCTTCTGTAAACCCATAAAGCACCCCCCGCCACACCTCCTCATAATATAATATATTTCTATGGCAACAAAGACTTCAATGACACTTTTTCTCTCTTTCTCTCACACACAATCGTACAAACACACTTGTCGCATAGATTAGTTACACACGCACACACACATATATATATATATATATATATATATATATATATATATATATATATATATATATATATATATATATAAATGTGTGTTTGTGTTGTTCCTCCGTCGGTTCCGACGAGTGTTTCATAAACAGAGTACAACCTGCACGTGTACTCCTAACGTAGTTCTCAGGAAGATTCAGCCTGACAATGTGACAAAGCTGGACCTTTGAATCACATGTACAGTCTATCTTGTATTTATATTGTGTAAGAGATGTTAAGTATTTCACAGACACGTGTACCCTTAATGCGGGTCTCGGTGAGACTCAGCGTGACAGACGACTTTAAAATTACGGGTACAACTCATTTTTGCCAATTGAATGAACCGAAACAACATGAAATAAAGTATCTTGTTCAAGGACATAACACTCTGCCGTGAAACTTTAGATCCTGAACTGAACATTCTAACCACTAAGCCACACGCCTTCACACATATACACATGCACCCATTTACTCCATCCATCCCACAGCCACCCGCCATCCCCGTCTATTGAACCTAAACATTAAAGGATACCGCTCGATGAGCGACGAATATAATAAAACCGTGTTGTTATTGTTTAGCCCATGGTCAGCTCTGACCCTGCAAACCAATCATCAAGATATTCCAGCAGATATGTAGGGGCTACTGTTATTGTTTAGCCCATGGTCAGCTCTGACCCTGCAAACCAATCATCAAGATATTCCAGCAGATATGTAGGGGCTACTGTTATTGTTTAGCCCATGGTCAGCTCTGACCCTGCAAACCAATCATCAAGATATTCCAGCAGATATGTAGGGGCTACTGTTATTGTTTAGCCCATGGTCAGCTCTGACCCTGCAAACCAATCATCAAGATATTCCAGCAGATATGTAGGGGCTACATTATCGAATGTAGGATTTAAAGAAGACTTGACTGCTATTTCTAACATGTTAAACAAGAACCTCCTTCGTTAACACGATGGTAAAAGTGTTGGTAGTGGTGAGGGTTGTGTTAATGTTCATAGTGGTGGTGGTATTATTGTTCGTGGGGGTGGTGGTGGTATTGTTCGTGGTAGTGGTGAGGGTAGTAGTAGTAGTGTTGGTGGTAGTGGTAGTGAGTGGAGAGTGTTGTGTTAATGCCAGTGGCGTAAGTGTAGGTGGTGGTGGTGGTATTGTTGGTAGTGGCGAGAGTTGTGTTAATGTTGTTCATAGTGGTGGCGGTATTGTTGGTAGTTGTGGTGGTGGTGTTGCTAGTGGTAGTGGTGAGGGTAGTAGTAGTAGTAGTGTTGGTGGTGGTATTGTTAGTGGTAGTGGTGAGGGTAGTAGTAGTGTTGTTGATAGTAGTGCTGGTAGTGGTGTTGTTGGTCGTGGTGGTGTTGTTGTTGGTAGTGTTAGTGTTGATAGTGGTGGTGGTGGTGTTGTTGTTAGTGCCGGTGGTGTTGTTGTTAGTGGTGGTGGTGTTGTTGTTAGTGCTGGTGGTGGTGGTGGTGTTGTTGTTGGTGGTGTTGTTGGTGGTGGTGTTGTTGTTGGTGGTGTTGTTAGTGCTGGTGGTGATGTTGTTGATAGTGGTGGTGGTGGTGTTGTTGTTAGTGCTGGTGGTGGTGTTGTTAGTGGTGGTGGTGTTGTTGGTAGTGGTGGTGGTGTTGTTGGTAGTGGTGGTGGTGGTGTTGTTGTTGGTGGTGGTGTTGGTGGTGGTGTTGTTAGTGCTGGTGGTGGTGTTGTTGATAGTGGTGGTGGTGGTGTTGTTGGTAGTGGTGGTGGTGTTGTTAGTGCTGGTGGTGTTGTTAGTGGTGGTGGTGTTGTTGGTAGTGGTGGTGGTGTTGTTGGTAGTGGTGGTGGTGTTGTTGATAGTGCTGCTGGTGGTGTTGATAGTGCTGGTGGTGTTGTTAGTGGTGGTGGTGTTGTTGGTAGTGGTGGTGGTGGTGGTGGTGTTGGTGGTGGTGGTGGTGGTGGTGTTGTTGGTA